>QJPP01000319.1:0-438388 GCA_003996215.1 Jaltomata sinuosa | reverse complement strand
TCAGTACCAACAGGAGATATGAATAGTATCATCCTTTGTTGATGAGAGTCTATCCTGTTAGGTCTGCTCAAGACTGCGTCAATCCTATCAGGACGTCTATAAAAATGTTCAACAGCCCAAATTTGGAGAAGGATATTACAACCTTCGAAGAACCTCCTTCCTCTATAACACTTGGATAGCGCCCTTAGCATCTCCGCAACAATCATCGGAACCAGTGTAACTTCAGAATTATCGACCCCTTTAAAGAGTGCTCGGACTATGGAACTAATGCAAGTGCCAATTTTTCCATTTTCCAAGGGGAAAACTAGAGTACCTAGCAAAGCAATGGCAAAAGCAATAGGGCGTCTCTTTCTCCATTTTTCGGCGGAGCAAGAAAATTCCTTATGGAAAACTTCATGACCATCTTTGCGACCAAATCTTTCAAACAAATAATCCAGAGAAATCCATTCCCGATCCAAACATGCAAGCTTAAGGTTGTTTCTGAGCCCAAGATATTTGAGAAATTTCTTTCCGGACTGCTTGTGGGGTAGAATCATACCCCTCCCCTGGTACTTCAAATCAGTAAAGCCACCAATTTCTTCAATTGTAGGAGTCAACTCAAAATCATTGAACCTAAACACAACTCTTTCGGGATCCCAAAACTTGATCAATGCCTTGATCACGTGTCTGTCCAGAGGGATGTAAATCAATGAGGTCAAAAAACTCAAGCATCTCCTAATTTCATACCCATGTTCCATCTTGATGTTCTCCCACCATTTTCTTAGCTTGTGAGGCACAACGACAACCATTTGAGTGTTAGCAAAAGCTGGCACGTTTTCCATTCTAGCAACCTATAATAAAACACAACATAAGCAAATGCATTTCCAAACTCAAATTTAGTTAAATTTTTACTTGGATCACTTTATCATTATCACATAGCACATAATATGAGTGGTCGTCATTGGGTCGTAAACCCGTTTGACATAAAGGCTTTCTCTAAATTTGTGGAATGACCCCGAGAGTCAAACCACCTAAGGCTTATGCATGCATGACCTAAATCAAGGGTGGTAGAGCTCTATCTTAAGTTTTCTAAGATTTGGGTAGACTCGGACTTGAGATTTTCCTATGTGAGAAGGTACGTGGTCACACGGTAGTAAAACTATCCGCTCACCCCACGCATGCACCAACTCTCTAAATATAAGATGTTTGAAAGAATTTTGGAGAAGTGAAAGGACACAACTCGCGTGTACAATGTGTGTGAAAGTGTCAAGTTTCCAAAAGTGGAGGAAATATGAACGGAATGACAGTTTAAATAAAGCGGTAACACGTAAGGCAATTCATATAAAATAGTAGCAAATAAACAATTTATATCACATAAAAATAAATAAAACTTCAAGCAATTAAAGTAAAACAAACAAATACAAAGTGCTTTAATTATTAACCTAAGTTTATTATGGTTTAGAACCTAAAGTCCCCAGTGAAGTCGCCAAGCTGTTATACCCCATTTTAACTGAGGTCGAAACGGTGTACAACATATTGAAAACTTCTAAATTAAATAAAAGGAAGTCGCCACCTAATTAGTCTTACGGTGAATTAGGACACCTATAATTAACTATGCGATTAAAGCAAATAAAAGACTTCATTTTAAGGTCTACTAAACTTAAGATTCTAAGTAAGGATTCTAACTATTCTAAAGAGAAGGTATTAAGCATTCTTTAAAATCCGCGAAATTACGGTTAACCGGCTAAACTTAGGTTAATCTAATTAAAATCAACAAATTAAAAATAATCAAATTTTAGACTCAAAGACATCTTTGAAAGATGAAAGCATTTCAAAATTAAATATCTACTTAATTCTTATAAGGAAAAAGTCTAGTCCTTTTAACCAAATTTTTGCCACAATTAATTAACTAACTTGATATAATTTTAAAATAAATAACAAGTAAATTATCTAAAGTGCCTCCTACTTCTATTTGAGAAAATATACATATAACACCTTAAATGTGATAAGAAGAGATAACTTGTGAAAATTCTTTAAAGAATGAAATGTAGGAAAATTAAATAAATGATATTAATAATAGTGAAGGCAAAAGTATGTAGAAAATAACTTTATTTATACTTAGAAAAGTGCGTTGAATCAAAATAACCCAAAAGATTAAGTATCAATTAAGTTAACCGAAAATATTTAAAGGATATGCAATTTAACTAATATAAAACTACGTTTTTTGCTCTAAAAAATCTGCACTTTTAACCACCAAGAAATCCTTGTTTTGCCTTTTTAAAACAACTAAAAATTACCTTTGAAAAATCTGCATTTTTAACCTTCGTAAGACTGTGTTTTTAGCCAAAAATCTGCACGTTCGAACTTGTTTAAAACTTGCATTTTTACCTTAAGAAAAACTGCATTTTATACTAAAATAACCTTCGTTTTAAGTCCTTAAAAGAGCTGCGTTTTCCTTTCACTTAACTAAAATCTGTTTAAAGAAGATACTTTTAGTAAGCAAAGTCGTTTGACATAACAACGGGATTCTCTCTTATTTATTTTTTTGCGGAGTAAAGAGTGAGGGAAATAAAGGTTATAACAAGCTTGATTTCTAATACTTCAAAAATATCATAGATGCGCATAATGTATATATACGAAATAAAGAACTAACTACATGCTCCCATTATCATATATAGCTATCTACCCTTTCTAAGGTTCAAGTACTCTAGGCCTAAATCATTATCGATGAAATCAAAATAAGAGTAGAATAACTAAGTAAGACAACAAAATTCATAACATAATCAATAACAAGTATAATGAAGAGGAAACGAAAGAAGTATCTCCCCGCTCTCATTTTTTCCTCTTGTTCGGATGAGAGAACGGAGAAAGAGAGAACGATGAAGGAAGCAACATTTCAGATCCTTTTCCTCTCCCTCCTATTCATTGTTCGGACACAAGCGGGAAGACAAGAGATATGCTCGAAGGGCGAAATGTGAGTGTACTCATTTTACAATGATATTGAGTCTCATTTGAGACTCTCCGCAACTCCATCAAGTCATGTGAAAATAAGAAAAGAACTGATATTAGAAAAGGGGCATCTGATTTGAATAGAGAAAAAGGGAAGAGCAGGCTACTACTGAAACATATAAAATATACTAAATCACTATCTTTATATCTTCATTCCTATCATGAACACATATGGAAATTATTAAAAACTCACATTCATACTTTCGGGAAGAAGTAATGTCATTTAGAGCATAAAGTCTTTGTCTTAAAAGAATGATACGCATGAAAACTAGATTAGAGCCTAAACATATACTAATATTGAAAAGAACAAACTTATAAACAGCATTTTTTAGCATAAAAACAGAATACGTTACTAAAGAGGGAAAACATATTCTTTTAACATGAATTCTCAAATAACTTCCAAATCATAGCTAAACATATGATTCTTAGACCTACAACTTATCGTCATGTAGCAACGAGTCATTGGAATTCACAAACAATTACCAATCTGTCTCCACAAATTCTATGGACGCGAAGCTTAAACCAAGATACTAGCTAAAGAAACGATATATTGGCCAAGGAGATCTGTTCACTTTTAGTGTTCTATTTTTTACTTAAATAGTTAAAACAGGGGAATAACATCTCGAATCTCATAACTTTAAATAACATATATTGGTACATCCATTTTTTTTTTGTTTCCGAATAGTATACTACTGAAGAGATTAAAGGGAGTACTATTATACAAAAAAGGTTAACAGATTGATCATTTTTTAATAGAACATCATTGTTTCCTTCACACAAAAAAAATTCCAACGAAGCCAAAACTTTAAGAAAAAGTCGTTGAACATGAATCAAAGGCACCAAAAACAGGCATATTCATATGATCAAAGGAGTGTAAGATTACAACATGCTTCCTACACAAGTTTTGACAACAAAGAAAGGAAAAGAAATACTAAAGATTGGAGAATAAGGTCGTATTTTCACCTGTTTCGGAGCAGCAAACTTGGAGCGTTCTTGACCACGGATCTACACTCGAAACTCGACGAAATCAAACCAACAAATGCGACAAGAACTCCAGAACAAATAAGAGATCCAAGGAGCAGTTATTCATGAAAAAAAGAAAACTTTATGGTTGTTTGGATAGCTGAAAACTGATGCCTCAAACGTTGTCAAAGCTTTGTATTTATAGGGGCGAAGCTAGGGTTCATGGGGGGATTTTGGGCGGGATTCTGAGCGAGATTCGAATTTGAACCTCGTCAGCTTCACGTGATTTCGTCTGACTTTGAAGATTCATGGAGAGATGAACTTAGCCCGAATAGGTTATACATCAACTGACCATTGCTATTGCAAACCTCAAAAAATCGTAAAAATGAAGTAATGACAAAAGCCGTCTGTCATGGGGACAGAGGGAAGGAGAAGGGTCCAAATGGAGTTATCAAGAATTGCACGAAAATGGAGAGGTGAGCGTCTGTCATGGCAAGGGGAGATGAAATTTTTCGCCCCAAAAATGGAGAGGGAGGTCGGCGTATAGAGGAGAGAAAGGATACAACTAATCTGATTTTAGGGTTTGAGGGTATTTAGGGTATTTCGGGTAGCTTAAGTGAGGGTATTTTTGGTAGTTCAAGCAAATAGGGTGTGAGTTGGATTTTGGGATGAGTTTGACCAACCAATAAAAGAGCGACACGTGGCGGAGAAGAGGCTAGGTGTGTGGAAAAGTGTGGGAAGCGTGTGTTTATGACTGTTGGGGCGCTTACGTGGCGCTTACGTGGCATCCACGTGGATTAAAACGTATTCCATTAAATAAATTATTTATGATTATAAAAAATATTAGGCAAAATCAATATCGTAGGAATTACGATAACGTTTAGAAAAGTTAGAAAATCAAAAAGAAGTATTTGTAGGAAAAGGGAGCAAATACGGAAACGGAAGGAAATACGGGAAAAGAGGATTCTGCCTAAGAGTGACGGCCCGAGTGACGGTCCGTCACATGTGTGACGGTCCGTCACATAGACCGTCAAGGAGAGGGGCAACACTGCCTAGGGGTGACGGCCGCCGTGACGGTCCGTCAAGGTGATGACGGTCCGTCACCCCCCACCGTCGCACCATGGCAGCAAAGAGGCAGTGCCACTGCCTTAAGGTGACGGTCCAGGCGACGGTCCGTCACTGGCTTGACGGTCCGTCAGCCTGGCCGTCAAGTTAGCAAAGAAGGCAGTGCCACTGCCTTAAGGTGACGGTCTGAGTGACGGTCCGTCACATGTGTGACGGCCCGTCACATTGACCGTCAAGGTGGTGACGGCCTCCGTCCTTTGCTAAATTAAAAATAACGAGCACGCTGCTAGATTTATAGAATAATAACAATAACAAAGTGATAATAATAATAGTAGTAGAACTATATTGATAATTTCACACAAAAAAAAAAGACGATAGCAATACATAGATTTCTAATTATAATAAAATAACTTGTAAATTATCAAAATTATTTGAAGCTTAAAGAATTTAACGGGGAGAAAGATGGGACAAAATTGGGTGTCAACACTTGTGTTTATGGAATGTGCAGCTATGCAAATTGATTAGATTACTGTTCATAGCGTAGTAGGTACAGTACTCCTTATAAGGACGATTAAATTATTTATTTGGTTCTTACAGATTACTGTTTAATTTAATTATATTGAATTTGATTGTAGGCAGTGATTCCTTTTATTGAGTAGCAAATAAAGGATATGCCACATAGTTGTTTGTTTTCATTCTTGTATATCTCCCTTTGATTGTGATATATATGGAAACATAGTTTCATTTGTTTAAATTGTACTACTATAAATGAGTTGGTTTTTTTGTTCTTCTTAACTTCTAGGGTGTAACAATTTATACCATTAGTTGAATAAATAGTTATGGATGAAATAAGCTAAGCTACCATATTTATGGACGTTCATGCTACAAAATTTGTGATCTTCGCTAATTAAACGTTGGATAACTAGAAGTGTTTCATTAACTTGGCGAATAACTCAACCTCAAAAGTAGCTAGCTCATAATATGAGAGTTGCTTAAAGTCAAATAGAAGTATATAAAGAAGCACATTGTTTCATCTCACAGATGTAGGACAGTGACGCCTAGAGTTGAATATGTGAAGCATGAACAATATAGGATGAGGGGGACAACATCGAGTAAACAATAAATTGAAATGAACTTGACTATGATACTATGTTAATTAAAGTGTGAGATCATCTCGTCTAAAAACTTCACGCAATTCAACATCTCTTATACCTTGACGTTTTGCTAAAGATAAAAATATGAATTAAATAAATGCATAAAGCTTGGCGTGTTGGGCTATGACCTATTGCGTAGCCCATCTTAGTTCATCTCAGCTTTGGGCAGCGTTGAACAACGACTCATTTATTGCTTTAACTCATATTGATCCGTCCAAATTCAGCCCAAATGACCCATTTGTCTCCTCTATCACTTATATACATAAAAGTTCCTTATAATTATATAATAGTATATATATTCATCTATTTCATTTTATTTGACCCTTATACTAAAAACAATTTTTTTCTTTTTTACTAGCTTGTCCATTTTAGTAAATTAAAAGAAACTTATTATGTTCTTTCAATACTATCTTTATCATTAAATACCTACATAAAATATTAATAGTCAAATTTAAACTTTCAAAGTATAATCAATAAAGTGAATTTAGTAAAATATTCCCTAATAAATACTTTTTTAAAAGGAGTATCAATTTAACATGGATAAAGAAAAATGAAACAGATAAGAGTATTTCCTTTTGGGTGTTGTTAACTTGGGGGGCAGGCAAGTTGTCAAGGGAATGATTCCTACTTTTCTTGGCTGCCCATAAAATTATCAAAACAGTGTTAGGTCAATTTATGTGATCTCTGTACCATCTATAGAAGTCCAATCAAGGATACAATAGGAGGTCAACTCCTAAATAAGTTACAAGTCAAAATGTAAAGGCTAAAAAATGGAAAAAGGTGCATAAGGTTGGTACGTTAGTGCTTCTATACCTGTTATTTTTACAAAAGTCCACACACGTCAAAACCTTGCCTAAAATATATAAAATTGCAGAAACACTTCGGGCATTCGCATAGATTTAACAAAACAAAATCTTGCTTAATTAATTAAATAGGATATGAGAAAAATCATAATATAGTACTTGTTTATCTTATGTGCTTTCACTATAATATACCATTAAAGAGAAAGTGCCTAATTTTTTAATTTGATTTCACATATGTTGTCTTAGGTTAGCCGTGTACAAAGACCACTCCACTAGCAAAACATGAGTCAAATAGTTCCTCTAATCTCTATGCAATTCATTTCCTCTATATATACCCTTTCATTCCTTCTCCAATTCCCATCTAAACATTTCTTAATTACATTCATTTCATCTCATAATAATATCACAAGAAGCCATGAATTGCTTGAAAATTTTCTTGTTGATATCTATTATTATGGCATCAGCGACTATACTTTCAGTAGCCTCATCAGTCGATAAATTAGAAGAAGAAATGCCCGTAAAAGATGACAATATGGTTGAATCATTTGAAGTCCTTTTGAATGAAAGTTCACCATCTATTCGAGGGGTTAGTCGTTTTCTAGCACATAAATCACCTTATTATTACAAGTCGAAAATCATACAAAAACGAAGGACATGTAACAAGAACCCTAAAATATGTCGTGCCAAAGGTAGCCCTGGGCCATTTTGCTGCAAGAAGAAGTGTGTAAACGTGTTTGTGGACAGGCAAAATTGTGGATTTTGTGGGAAGAAATGCAGGTACAATGAGACATGTTGTAGAGGGCAATGTGTTAACACTATGTTTCACAAGAGGCATTGTGGGGGTTGTGGTAACAAGTGCCAGACAGGAAGTGCTTGTGTCTATGGAATGTGCAGCTATGCAAATTAATTAGAGTACTGTTCATGGAGTAGTAAGGAGATTAAATTATTTATTTGATTTTTTAAATTACTGCTTAATTTAATCGAATTTGATTGTAGGTAGTGATTCCTTTTATTGTGTAGCAAATAAAGGCTATACCACATTAGTTGTTTGTTTCATTCTTGTTCTCATCTCTCTTTTTGATTGTAATGAAGGACAATAATATTCATTTTTTAAAAGTTATATTGTACTTAATGTTAGAAAAGAAGTTGTTTCTTGTTTTTTTTTTCTTTCTAAACTTCCAGGAAGTAACAATTTATCATTTATAGCAATAGTAGGATGACTAAAACGTTTCATTAGCTTGGACATTAATTTCCAGAGGTAGACTATAGCTAGCGATAAATCTTCACAATATTATGAGGCAAAAAATCATAATGACAACATGCATGGAATCATATCACATGAGAGTAATGTATTACTGAAATACAGCAGGAGGCGTGAACCATAATTAAATTAAATTAATGGTACTGTAAATATCACATATATCATAAAAGATTACTATAAGAATCTAATGAACGTCTGGATAATCTTTAAGTTAAAAATGGACAAAGAAGTTTTCAAATTTCAAAATTCCACCTCCATTTATATACTAGGTCCAAGAGCATCACAACTCACAAGTATGTTGGGCACGTTAACAACTTGCGCTCTAAATTACTTAGGGTGTGTTTGGTTAGTCAAATGTTTGAGAGAGGATGAGGGTTTAGTCGTTTGAGTTTGAAAGAATCAAATGAAAAAAAAGGCATTAAGACCTTGTTTTTTAGATTTGAATATGTTGTGTTTACACATGCATGTTGTGTTTAATTTTAACTGATTTTCTTTACTAGGTAATTAATGAATGGGGTAAATATATAATACTAAAAAAGTTAAGTTCGGGAGGGGACATAGGACCCCACATGATTTAGGTGTTTAGTTACATTTTCGACATAGCTTAGGTGTGTTTCTATGCTTTACCCCAATGAAAAACTTAAATTTGTTCACATGACTCACTTTATTCATGTGCGTTGAGTTTTTTCTGTCTAAATCAATGCATATGAATTAAGTTTAGGAAATTAACCTGCAATCTAAGAAGATCTCTAATGACTGAGGAAGAACAAAAAATTACAAAGATCTGGGAGCACTGTCTTTTTTTTTCCCTTTCAATTCTCTGGGATCTTATTTCTTCCTCGTAGAAATATTTAGAAATATTATTGAAGTCTTCTTTTTGTAAATTACATTAATGACCAGCTATTGTATCTTTTCTGAGTTGCTTCTTTGATATGCCACTGTGTTCAGTATTTTTCTTTGAATGATTTTGAATATTGATAAATGATCATTCTAGTAATTGGAGACATATATATATATACTAGATAGGCTGAGGCTCATGCTTAGCATGGGCCCAACAAAATGATTATTATACGCGGGAGATTCAGCAACGTCTTTCATTTCTTATAACATTGTACTATGTCAATAAAGAGTTCTACAACAGAAAGAAACATGTGAAACAATAGAAACAATATCCAAAATTAAGTTGCACTAATAAGTCTTAACCCAAGCACTATAATCAATGTTGTCTAATACAATATATAATGTACTTAATTGAGTTTATATGAGTCTCTTCCAAGCTTGTAGGTGTAGAGAATAGCAGAAGAAAGGTATAATTGGGAAGACCTTTTTCTAACCCATGATCGTTAACTAATATCAGAAGATTCAACTAAAGAGAGGAAGCTGTGAAAAGATAACTTGGTTATGGAGAAGACTTCTTGAATTGCTTTGTATTGAATTTGTTTGGGTTTTATTTTGGGTTAATTACAAATGACCAAGGCCACCCCTATTTATACTTGTGTAGGGATGTTTCTAGATATAAAAAGATCTAGACAGTTCTATTGTCTATTACAAATATCTCCTTAAGTATCTAGACTCTAGAATATGTAAACTCTTCTCAAGTACAATATCAAGGAGACTACACTATATTTTTCCACATTCTTCTACCTAGAATTACCTAGAATATCTAGATATTTCTTTAAGATAATTATTCAAATTACTACACTGGGACATTTCTAGAAGAATCTATGATATCCAAAAAATCAACTTTAATGTTTTCCGCAGTAGAATCTAAAAAAAGTTCGAAATAGTTGATGCAATAATGTATAATCTAGTGGTGCTTCTAAGAACTCGCTGAAATTTAACCTCTCATCCCGTAGAATTCGATTTGAGTAGATGAAACTGTGATAACAACCTAATAAAATATCAATGTGTTAAAAATGTATAGAAATAATAAATACCATAAGATAGAAGTTCCATAAACAAATGAGGAAGGAGGATCATCAATAGACTTTGCAATCATCATAATACGGGAAAAACATCATTATTAAACGAACATGATATGCACATTATATGTAATTTATTTTAAACTTTCACCAACCGATTTCATACTTCAGAAATATGCAACTTTTATAATATATTTATAGATTATAAATATTTTTAGGTTTTATACAATAATTGATCGAATATATTTACTTTGTTTATCTTAAAAGAGATGGAATGAAATTTTGGATTACTATTATTTAATAAATTGTTAACTAAAAATAACATTAAAAATGAATCCATAGATTCACACGTACACTTATATCATTTGGATGAAAATACCAACATATAAATATGGGCACTATAGAGATATTAGTTGAGTTTTTTTTTTTAAAAAATAAAGATATTAATTGGATATCTAAAGATAGAGCTAATGGGTCCCATATTTATATTTAAATGTACAAAACACTTTTATGGTGGAGTAAAATGACAATATTGTCCTTGATGATTTTTTTCATCATGAGTTGTTTAGAAATTTCTAAAAAAAATAACATTAATATTAAATATGAAATTACAACTCTACCCTTGGTCGTTCTCCACTTGGCTTTTCTATGTAATAGAAAATACACACTTTTGAATCTTGATGCAGGCGGAGCCAAACTGGCCCCCTAAAAGTGAGCCTATCAGTTTTGGGCCTGGCTGGTGCACTAATGGGCTGAGACCGGGTCAGCCCAGTCCTCCCTTCTCCTTGAGGGCTGGGTTGGGTCAGGTTTTTACCGTTTTGAGATGGACCAGTCACAGATTAACCCGGCCCACTAACATACTAATTGATTCTGGTTTTGCTTTTCCGCATGACCGAAGTTATTTCCAAGTATTTCTTTTATTTTCTACTCCATAAAATTTCTAATTTTTGTCTTATGTTAATTGTTCAAAGACTCTCTCTAGTCCATGAATTGTTGGAATTTTTTTCATATTTACTTTACTTACCCGCGGTTTTTACCTACTAAATCAACTATTTAAAAATATATACAAAATTAGCATGTCTTTTTAAAAGTAATAAATATAGCACATTTTATAACAAATCTAGAATTTTTTGAAAAAATTAAAATACAATAATAAAATTCATTCAAACAATTGTAACTCTCTACATTAATTAAGAAATCTATTTTTATCAATGCATTTTATTACACTTGTTATTTTCTCTCTCTCCCTCATAATTTTCTGATAAATTTTTTTTCAAATTTTATTTTTGTAGTGACAGCTTTTAAAATCATACCATTAATATATTTCAAGTATATATACTATGACTATTTTGTATTACGTTAATATTCAAAATATACTATTAATATATTTCAAGTATATTAAACTGTGACTACTTTATATTAGGTTAATATTCAATAAACTAATATATACATATATATGCATATATATATATATATATATATATAATATATATATATATATATATATAATATATATATATACATATATATATTATACATTTATTATACAGAATATATGAATTGTATATATACATTATAATTTATGCAAATAAGATAAGTAATTATATATACTATTTAAATGTGCAGAATATTTAATATATATCACTAATATATGATTTATTGCATACATCATGAAAATAGAAATATACATAAATACAACCAATCCAATTTGTGTTAATGTAGTATTTGTAATATATATTTGAATTTCAAAAAGGAAAAAATAAATAATTGTGTTAATATAAAAAGAAAATAAAAAAAAGGAGAAGACAGAGAACAAGATTTAATTAAAAACAAAAATAAAAAAAGGAAAAGGAAACTAATATTTTAAATGGCAGTTTCTAGCTTTTTTTAAGGGATTAATTGATTGAGAGAAAGGGGGTATTTATTAGGGATGTATTACAGCTTTTAAGAAAGTCAAATTTTTCTTGGCTATTTTTGATATATTGATTTTTGTGGTAAAATAATGTACAGTAATATTTTTTTTAAGATGGTATAGTTATGTAAAATCCTCTATTTACCCTTCCGAGGTTGTTAACTAATTTACATTTTCTAAGAGAATAATTGAGAATAATCAAAAGGGTAATAGTGGAAAGTACCTTTTGATTTATGTTCTTAAATGTTTTTCTTAAGGGGTGTATCATATCCGAACAATTCACTTAATATAGACAAGACAGAGAGAATATCATTTTATATATGCTTTTGACCAAAGTAATTCATTATTTAAACCAATTTACAAGAATACTATATTTTTTTGAAAATTTTCAAAAATAGAATAAACGTATTTCACAGTAACGTATTAGGTATAATTTTATTCAAAAAAGTTAACGGAGAAAAAGTTGATGTTTAACACTGTTAAACAGAAATTCGTTACTGTGAATAACGTTTTACCCTTAATACGTAACTCTCAGTAACGACTCTCTGTCAAACTGCCATTGTACAAAAATTGACTGACATGTCAAAAAGTCGTAACTCTGAATTACGACTTAAGGCTAAAACATTACTGACAGTAACGACTTTAAAGAATTCAGTCACGGACAATTAAACTTGTAAATTTGTAATTTTTCATTATTTTATAACTCGCGCGTTCTATACGATGTTAGTGATAATTACGTACGTCTTTAATTAAACCAAATACTCGATCAAACGTATACTTCTTGGCCTAGGTGTAGTCAAAGTACTAAACTTAGATTGACCAAATCGAGGACAGAATTGGCCAATTTTGGGAATAAAATTGGCCAAATTTACTCCTCACGTAAAAATAAGATATTTATTATAATTAATATAATAAAATAAAAATTTAAAAACTATTATTTTTTTAAGACATCACAACATATTGACTGATTTAATTAAATTACACATAATGATTTTTGTGAATGTTGAAACAATGAACCACACAAAGAAGAAGACTTGCTAAAAATTATTGGAATGTGTTGAACATTCGTATGATACATTATTTTTTATAATTATCCGTGGTTAGTTAAGAAAGCACGAGGAAGAGACTTTAGCCATGTGTCGTCATTGTAAGTCGCATTTTAATGTCAAAATGTAATCTTTAAAGTCGTTACGACCAGTAACATTTTTGCCTTAAGTCGTAATTCGTAGTTACGACTTTATGACATGCTCAGTGAACTTATGTACATTGGCAGAGTTTGGCAGAGAGTCGTTATTGAAAGTTACGTATTAACGGTAAAACGTTGCCCATAGTACCGAATTTCTGTTTAACAGTGTTAAACTTCAACCTTTTCTCTGTTAACCTTTTTTTAAATAAAATTATACCTAATACGTTACTGTGAAATTTATTCTAGTTTTGAAAATTTTCAAAGAAATGTATTATTCTTGTAAACTGATTTAAATAATGGCTTATTTTGATCAAAAATTCGCCAAATCCTTGAAACCATTGCTGTTTAGGGAGCTATTTTCTGGTTCTTTCCGTGCACTACTTTGTCCAAAATAATGCACAATAATTGAGCAATATTCAGTGTCACTGCATATTTTCAAATATTACACTTTACTTTATTCTTGATTAAGTCAAATATTACGTACTATACTTAAAAAGAGAGGTCAAATCCCAGTTAAATCAAGTGTCTCTAGAGCATAAAATGCTTAAATCTCTCAAAAAAGTCAATCATCCAAAGCTCGTGCAATCACGTCTTATTAATGCTCCCCAAAATCTTAGCCAAAACGCTGACCATATTGTGCAAAAAGAATTAGTCACGATATATATTCTATATCATCGTGGGCACCACCTTTGTCACACCCTAATATATATCAACAATATTTCTCCATACTTTGTATACTCATCCTCTTTAACTTCCCTTACTCATCATGGCTTCTTTAGCACTTGTACTTACTCTTCTTTTTTTGGGTGTCTCAACTTTACAAGCCGAGTATTATGCACCTACTCCTAATAAAAATTATGCACCTACACCTACTACTAGAAAAACTATGAATGTGATCGATTCTTGTTGGCGTTCCAAGTCAAACTGGGCCAAAAACCGCTATGCATTGGCTGATTGTGCCATCGGCTATGGCAAAGCAGCCATCGGAGGGAAAAACGGTGCGATATACGTCGTTACTAATCCGTCGGACGACCCCGTAAACCCTAGACCAGGTACACTAAGATACGGTGTAATCCAATCCAAACCACTATGGATTATTTTCTCTAAAGACATGGTTATAACACTAGAGAATGAGCTTATGATCAATAGTTACAAGACAATAGATGGAAGAGGAGCAAAAGTGGAGATTGCATATGGACCTTGTATAACAATTCAACGTGTTAGCCATGTGATTATACATGGGATTAGCATCCATGATTGTAAGCCTGGTAAAAAAGGCATCGTCCGGGATAGTCCGGTGCACGCCGGACATCGTAACGGCGCCGACGGAGATGGCATTGATATATTTGCATCGTCGAATATTTGGATCGACCATTGCTACCTTGCACGTTGTACCGATGGACTTATTGATGTTATTCATGCTTCTACTGCTGTTACAATTTCCAACAACTACTTCACTCAGCATGATAAAGTATGTCTACCTTAATTTTATACTTTAGGTGTGTTTGATAGAGGGGAAAATATTTTCTAAATTTTCAATCTTTGGTTAATCCAAAATATTTTTTCTAGAAAAAACAAGTTTTTTAAAAATGAAAAAAATGACTTTTTAAGTGGGAGTAGAGAAAACAAGTTCCAAGTGGCATTTCAAGCTCACTCCCCCCGCCAACCCTTGGCCAACCCACCCCCACCCTCCACCTCCACCGCATCCCTATATGTTTCCCTAGATTACATATAAATTCTCTTGAGACAATAATTTCTTTTGCTTACTTACTTTCATCATAAAATAAGTAAGAAGTTTTTTTTATCAAGAAAATATTTTTCTTCATACGAAACACACCCTTAGTGAGACATTAGAATCTACACTTAATTAAGTGATAGATTCAAAATTGAATAAGCTAGTTAGCTAGTGTAAACCATGATTTTTATTTTTGTCCTATTTTCTTTAATACTGACAAAAGTTTGATGAGCAGGTTATGTTATTTGGACACAAGGATAACAATGAAGAAGACAAGATTATGAAAGTCACGGTAGCCTTCAACTACTTTGGCCCTGGTTTAATTGAAAGAATGCCAAGGTAAATATAAGTTGGATATTTACCTTATATTTATAAAAGTACGTCTTACATCTATATATGTATTTATTTTCTTATTTGAAAGTTAGGTATTAATTCTCATATAAGTTGGATATATATAAATGCAGAGTGAGGCTAGGTTATGCTCATGTGGCCAACAATCGATACGAAAAATGGTTGATGTATGCTATTGGTGGAAGTGCTAATCCAACCATCTTCAGTGAAGGAAATTATTTCTTGGCAGCTAAATCCACAGAAGTGAGTGTCATACATTTATTTTAAAAAAAAGAATGACACATTTTTATATTTAGAAACGTGTTATATTAAACAAACTCTTATCTTAATATTACTAACAATTACTATGGTTGGATAATTGTTAGGTTACAAAGAGGGAAGCTAAGAATGGATGGAAGAATTGGAAGTGGAGGTCTTCAAAGGATAAATTTATGAATGGAGCCTACTTTATACCATCTGGTTATGGAAGTACTAATCCATATTATTCAAAGGCTCAATCATTTCCAGTGGCTGATGGATCTATGGTTCCTTCTTTAACTGCTGATGCTGGACCTTTGCATTGCACTGCCTATAAATGTTAACACTTTTTTATTTTGGCCTGGAATTAATCAAGTGCATAATTGTTTGTGTTATTTATGCACTAATTTTATTTTGTTTTTTCTTCTACCAAAAGGGGGAGTCTAATTAAAAATCAGAATCCCTGAGAATGAGATGAGTACTACTGTGTTGAGACTTGAGATCCAATTTTGGATATTGTATTGATCATTAAGAAAAACTTTCATGTAAATATATGCGTAGTATAGTTGGAAAGATCTATTCAATTGCTCTTTGCTTTTTTTTTTCTTTTGCTTAAGTTGAATAAATAAATAATATTCGCAAGTCTGTACTGTTAGTCATTACTTTTTGATTCGTGGATGAAGTTAATTAAATTATGCAAAAAAAAAGAAAGTAAAATGCATGACTTCCTTAATATGAGTAAGAAAAATAAGTTTCATAAGTGACATTATCAAATTTATTGCTTGGAATAATATTATTTTGCTTATTTACCGAATACTAGAAACTCACTTATTTTCGAGAAAATAGTTTATAGAAAAACATTTTCCATAGTACAAACACACCCTTGATTAATGTAAAAAAAGGATTGAAAATAAGATTTTGCAATCTTTTGTATGTTAGAGCTCAAAAGTACCTAGGCCTACCAATACTTAATATAAGCCTAATTGTCAATGTCATCAATTGATATTTATTGTATTAAAATAAGTTGGAGGGGAAAAAAGAGAGGTTATTAAAAAAGTTCTGGTTTTCCAAAATGGTAAAATGAGGTTTTCTGGACTTAAAGTTGAGGGTGCAATGTATCTGATGTGCAGAACAGGACATTTCTTTTTTTGTTCAAAATAAATGTAGTAAAACTAGTCCATAAAAATATAATTATTCTAATTCATTTAAGTTTGAATGAGCTAATGATCCGTTTATTTATTAACTCAATCTATTTTGATTCGCACAAATTCAGCTCAACCCGCCTATTTAATCTATCTTGAACCCATCCAAACATAAGGAAAAGAAAACAAGTAAATGTGGAAAGAAAAAAAAAACCTTTTGTAAGACTTGGGATATTCTTTTTGTAGAGCTTTCAACTTTTAAAATGTGTTGATTCGTCTTGTTACTTATATTATTGCTATTATTGAAGTTTTACTTCAACTACGAGTAGTTAATTTTGCATAGCACATTATTCTATTTTTGTTTTATTTTTACATATTTAAAGGTATAATTATTTAAAAAATATTACATTGGTAATTATTTTGAAAATAAAACGTATCAATTTTGAATGATAATATAGTTTACTTTTTCCAACAATTTTTTTGAAGATCTAGCGCACGTGTTAGAATTTTAAACCAAACTTGAGGTTGATTTGGTCGAAGTCTCGTAATAGTACTGTTCAAAAGAAATTAGTCAGTTTTTGCGAAATAGTTAATAAAGACGTGATTATTTGAAGTAAATTTTCTTTTTTGTTGATAGTGTAACGGGATTAAAAGTTAAAACTTTGACGAGATAAATTTGATCAACGTGACTCGTCAATTTTTAATAATGTTGAGCACTACTACCACTATATGAGAAATGGAATCGTTATATGTGGCAATGTCTAGATTTCATGAATATTAATTAATGTATCATTGTAGAATATTCCAATTTATTAAACAAGGATCATGATTTTCCATTACATTAGTAGTTAGTTATACTCCTAGCATCTTACAGAACACGTGTCTTATTAGTCCTCAAACTTGAGATAATTTAAGTCAAATTAATAAGATGTTATGTTTTGTTTTGGGTTAAAACAGTCTAAAAATACTTTTAATATGATGTAATATTGTCCGCTTTGAGGCAAGTTTGCACATTTCCTCCAATTGCCCAAAAATCTTCACACCATTAAGAGAATTCAACATCTTATAAATAACTTTTTTCTTTATTTTCAACTACAAATGTGAGACTTTGTCCGCTCGGCATTTTGTAGCTTAGGCAATGCTAACTCAAATAGTTCAACGTATGTTTTAATTTGTAGCTCGTGCTCTCACGTTCAATGTTTAAGTTCAAAAAATCTCACCAAACAGCTAGTTGAAAATGATATATTTTCATCATGCCAACCACTTCTACTATAAGACTATTTAAATTTCACTCTTATGATTGTCATTGCATCATCACATAGTAAAGCCATGGAAAAATCAACTAATTCCCTCCAATTACTACTTTTATGGCTTCTAATTTTTTCTGTTTTCACCATAGTAGCTAGTGAATCAAGTCATGATGAAGATGCAACTGAATTCCTTCCAAGTTATTTTCCACAAACTCACAAAAACGGCCCTTTCAATAATGTCATCGATTCGTGTTGGAGATTCAAGGGAGATTGGACATCCAATCGGAGGGCTTTAGCGGATTGTGCAATAGGCTTTGGAAGTAGTACCGTAGGAGGTAAAAATGGTGGCACTTATATTGTCACTGACCCTTCTGATGACCCTGTAAATCCTAAACCAGGCACACTTAGGTATGGTGTAATTCAGTCTGAGCCACTTTGGATTACTTTCAAGAGGGACATGGTACTTACACTTGAAAATGAGCTTATGGTGAATAGTTACAAGACTATAGATGGAAGAGGTGCAAAAGTTGAAATTTCTAATGGTCCATGCATCACATTAGACTATGTCAGCAATGTTATTATTCATGGGATCAGTATCCATGATTGTAAGCCTGGTAAAAAAGGTATGGTTCGGAGTAGTCCTGAACATGTTGGTGAAAGATTAGGCTCTGATGGTGATGCCATAAGTGTGTTTGGATCATCGAATATTTGGATTGATCATTGCTATCTTGCTCGTGCAACGGATGGCCTACTCGATGTTATTCATGCTTCAACTGCAGTAACCATCTCCAACAATTACTTCACTGAGCACGACAAAGTAAGTCACGTTGTTGTCACTGGATAATACTCTTCCATTACATTCCAGTCAAACTATATATAGTTGAAACATTTCAAAATATGTGAATTAAATCTTGGACCCGCCTCTGATAGAAACATGCAATGATCTTTTAATTCTGACGTTAAATGTTATTTCCAGGTTATGTTATTGGGGCACAACGATGAATATACTGCAGACAGAAGCATGAAAGTTACGGTAGTTTACAACCATTTTGGCCGTGAACTAGTTCAAAGAATGCCAAGGTACATAATCAAGATTATCAGTCCAAGTATTCAACCATTAATGATTAAGATTATTAAACATTTAACAATCTTTTCTTTTTGTCTTACAGGGTTAGGCATGGCTATGCTCATGTGGCCAACAATTATTATGATCAATGGTTAATGTATGCCATTGGTGGGAGTGCAGATCCAACAATATTCAGTGAAGGAAATTACTTCATTGCTCCTGACAAAGCTTACAACAAAGAGGTATACAAACATCAAACTACTTGTTCTCAAATTGGAAATCACAAATTTAGTACTTGACCATAAACGAAAAACAACTTATACTAATGTCATCGCCAACGTTATATATAGATGATTTACATTAGCCATGATGTATATTGCAGGTCACCAAGAGGGAGACTGAAGAAAAAGGATGGAAGAGTTGGAAATGGAGGTCCTCCAATGATGTGCTTCTGAATGGAGCTTATTTTATTCAATCTGGATATGGAAGTATTGCTCCAAAATACACGAGAGGACAATCGTTCACTGTTGCCCATGGATCGTTAACTCCCTCTTTAACTTCCAGTGCTGGTCCTCTTCAGTGTGTTGCCAATAAACCTTGCTGATAAAAAGAAAGTTCTTTCTGCCTTTTCCTATCAACATGCCCTGTTATCTTTGGCAGCATTTTCTTAATGCCTCAAAGTATACATAATCTTGGAATTACACGTTTAATTTATAGTTCGCGTATACCATAGTTAACAAGTTCAAGAAAGATTCAGGCTTTTGGAGTTTTAAGTTTCTTTGAGATATGAAGAAAGTTGTATTCCTTATCATAGTTTATACATAATTTGTTCTGTTCAGAATGACAATGGATTTTTGAAGGGTGCAATATAACGTAAATTGTATGGCTTGTTGAATTATATATGCTTCTATCATCTACATTATCTCTGTTAGCAAAGAGTACTAGTTGCAACAGAAGTTTAAGCTAAAAACTTGACATCAGAGTCCAGAGATATTCAAATAAATGAACAAAAATAAAAGGCCTCACAAGGTGCAGTGGTTTTCTAAGACATTCCTTACTCCACATACAAGCAATGCCAAACATGCTAAGACCAAAAGTTGATTCCTTAAACTTACAAACAGAACCAAATTGAAGTGCAAGAATGAGCTATATAAAAAAATTAAAAGAGAAGGGCAAAAAAAAGTTGAAAAATGGTAAAGAAAAGTGGAAAAAAAAAAAATAGAGCAATTTTTGATTTAGTTTAAAAGATACTCTTAGAAGAGTCTATTCTCATTGGTTTGAACTCCATGAGTTACTGGTGCTTTTGCTCTCAGTTTCCTCAAGTACCATACACCAGCTCCTATTCCAAATGCCCCTGCTACTGAAACTGCAGTTGCTGTCCCTGCAGCATTTCAAATAGTTAAGTCATACAATTGAAAGCTCTTAAGATATCAATCAGCCAATGGGGATTGATCAATAAAATTTAATAGTTACCTGCAACAACTCCTCTTCTGTGAGAGCCCGTACGATCTGCAAATTATTAAAAAGAAATCAACTTGAGCCATATATACTTGAATCAAGATTTACCTTGACAAAATTGCTTGTTGAAAATCAAGCAATGATGACAAAAACAGAAAATAGACAGTACTTTTCAGATCGTAGACTAACGTTTCAGAACATGAGTTTAAGTTCTATGTACTGACGGTATATTAAATATTCACAATCGGTAATTACAGGCAACTTCATTTAATAAGATTTGATAAATTAACTTACTCTAACATGTTAAATTATGCTGAGTGCATATAACTTAAATCTTTCAGACGTACCATTACAGTAAGTGGTACTGTTCCCTTTGTCACAAAGGCACACGAATTCCTGTGTTTCTGCATCAAAGCCACAAGTTCCCCCTCCCTTAGCAGTATCTTGACACTGCAGACATCGCGTAGTCACTGGAATATCAAAATCAACTCGAATCCCATACTCAGGGGCCTGATCAAACGCGGGAGTTGAACCAAGATTCCTCCAATAGACACTAGTATAGCTTGCACAATGCTTCAACATCAGCCTCAAAGATTCAGTAGCTTTGGGATAGTAAGAACAACAAGAGCTACTCCTCAGAGCAGAAGGACATTGGGGCATGTGCCTACAAAGATAACTCGAACTATCACAGGTTGAATCACACTGATCAGGGAAACGCTCGCAGAACATTGGTTTTGGCTCAACTAACACATCACTTTCACTACAATTGAAGAACAAATAGTCATTTTCAGGGGATAAAGTGAAATGTGTGCTAGTATCTAGGCTAAACGGCCTTGTTGGTCGAAAATTGTCACCATCTAGACAATTCCACATTAAGGGGTCGGTCACAAGAATATGTGGATCCATATAACTTAAATTTCTAACAGGGTATCTACCAGAAGGGGTTCTAAGTTGAAGCTGACCGCCAGTGCAAACAAGAATGCGCCTATAATATGGACTGCCACAGCCATCATCAATGCCAAAAGGGTACTGAATTGGGATATCGCCACAAGAATTTCTGCAGATTCTTGATTGAGCTTCTGTTATGCTCAGAAATTGAAGTGCAAGTAAAATAATTAAAATGGACAAAGTTGATATGCAATTGCTTGTTAGTGAAATGGCCATGTGAGATTTGCTTGAAGGTGTTGACATTGATTTTCTCTACCAAGATTTTGTATGGTTAAGGAAAACTGTAGCATTAGGAAAGTGTTTATGATGATTAAGGAGAATCTTTGCTGTTGGTTTTTGCTTTATATTTCTTTCACTTTTTTCGCTCTTTTTCTTTTCAGAAGCTTCATTTTGTAACTTGGTGGAGCAGTACTGGGAAATGCTTTTGCTTTAGAAATAATTGATAAAGAGCTAAGATAACTTAAAATTTTTAAAAGAAAAAGAAGCATGTTTTTAGTTGGCACTAGTAGCAGTAGTAAAATCTACTTCCATTATGAAGATTAGCTACTTTTCTTGTCTAATGAACAAGTCTAGCCATACTATTTCAGTATTTACAAATACAGGTCGAAAAAAGAGGATGAATTGAAATATAGTTGCTACACGAAAAAATAGGTGCCAAGAATAAATATGGAAACGAAACCAGCAAATGGACCAAAGATGTAATTGCGTTATAAAGTCTCAATTGAATTGATCGAACAAGCTTGAATTGACGTAACTTGAAACCTCAAAAGCTCCGGAAAACAACAAAAGAGAATACATAAATTTGTAATTATCATTTCTTCTTTTTAAACTTTAAATTTAATCATCCAAACTCCTACCTAAACTAGTTTTATGACATTATTCAAATATTGTATCCATTTTATTACCTCTCACAAAAAAGATTCTGGCTTTTTGGCTTTAAGAACCAATTGAAGGAACCTTTGACCAAATGTTTCTTTGAACAATGTTTTCATATTTTGAGATTAAAGTGGATTTCCAATCTTTGGTACTTTCAGTATTTTTGCAATTTTTGATACCTTCTGGCTTCTTCTTCTTGAATCAAATGTCTATCTGTAAATTTTAGTCTGTATAAAATAACGTTCAGTTTTCTAAAATTGAAGAAAACCTCAAATATAAGTAATTCTTACAAAAAGATGGACTCAGTTTAACTCTTCTTCATACAAAGCTGTGATTTATTCTAAAAAAGAAAAACAAATAAATAACTATCATATAGCTCAAGTATTGCCTCAACAAAATGATAAACAGTTCACATTTCTTTCCCTTCAAACTAATATTTCAATGTGAAAACGGAGAGAGTATTAATTTAACTGAAGATTTGTCAATCTTCCAATTTATTTATTTATTTTTTGAAAAACATCCGGATGGAAAACTATCTTTAATATATTAAAAAAAATTCTTTGGTGCTGAACACATTCTTGGGCGTTATAATCCCTATTGGGCCGAAATAGTGTACAGAATAATTCTCATAAAATTGCAAGCTTTACCCTTCAAATGAACTGATCTTTTTTTCCTTCAAATGGGTTGGTTATAATTTCCCCCCTTTAGAAATCGAACTTATGCATTGTGAGACATAAGTTTTTTTAGAAACTAAAGTCATGTCCGCACGTAACTTGTGAAATAAGAAAATATAAACTTGTGTCAGCCAAAAAAGTTACTCCCTCCGTTTCAAATTGATTGGCTTATTTTGACTTGGCACGGAATTTAAGAAAATAAAGAAGACTTTTGAATTATGTGGTCATAAATTAAAGATATGTGGAATGTACCAAAATGCCTTTTGATCTTGTGGTCTTAAACATGACATGTGGAAAGTGAAAAATTAAAAAGTTACTAAAAAGGGAAAGGGTCATTCTTTTTGAAACAGAGGGAGTATTTGTTATGAGGGACATAAAAACCAGCACAAAATAGGGGCAAAACTGCAAATGACTTTACAGACTGGATTAGGCACCAAACATATTAGTAATGCAAATTTGAGACAATTAATCAACAGCAATTCTGGTGAAAATAAAACAAAAGAAAAAAAAGATCAACCGGGCTTACACTTAATTTATCAACTCTAAATTATGGATGCATGCGAACGGAGTTTGGAAACCTTCATACAACGCTCCTTGTTTTGTTCTAGACGCTAAGTTCAATATTCTTATTATGGATCAAGAGTAGGCCAACTAAATGAAGAACAGTCCACACTGCAGTTGGCAAATGTACACTGGGCCTTTCAAATATTAATCCAAAAGACTGAAGGAGAAGTATCCGATTGGGCTTCAATCTATGTCTCTTGGGTCATTGTTGTAGAATCTATTTTTCTTCACAAGCCCATATCCCAAACATCAAACAATATCATCCTAGTAATGATGTTGGGTTTATTCTCTAAGGATTAATTACGGCCCGAAACACATGTAGTGTATATAGATTATGTATACTTTATATTAAATATACATATAATATATATATCTATACACAACATATATATCTCGATAGTGTATGCAATAGTGTATATATTATGTATATTTCGGCCATATTGATAAACTAGTTAGCCAAACAATATATATTCGTAACTTTCCCTTTCTCCAACTCAGCATCATTACTAGTATATTAGTAATACAACTCACCGCTAAGACCAAAAAACTTGTCACTTGCATGACCAACTAGTGAGAAATGTCATATAGAAATTATGACAATACAAATTAGTATATATTAAATTTCAAAATAGAAGCTTAATAGTATAGTTTTGATCAATGTAAAATGTTTTGGAAATGCTTTCATCAATGAAATTATCTTCTAGTGTTTGAAAATTCTTATTTAATTATGCATCTAATCAAATGAGAAAAATGAGTACCTAGTTAATGGCGGCAAGTCTCCCAATTCGCGTTACTTGTTTCAATCAACATGTAGATATTATTATCAATTTTTATATATAAAAAAAGTGGTCGCAAAAGTCTTGAGCCGAGGGACTAGTCTCTCTATCTCATCCCTGAAATAAAAATGAGATTTGCGTACATTTTACTTTTCTCAGACCCACTTTGTGGGAATATATTGAGTATGTTATTGTTGTTGTCATAAAAAGTGGTTACAAAAACATCATCCATGTGCCCTATCCACCACATTTTTTGGATATTAATATAATTTGTCTACCATAATTATAACCAATTAAATCCTGATAAAGATTGATCTAGAAAATCTTTTTTTCTCATGCGTTCAAATTAATAAAAAAAAGAAATCCATAAAATGCATTGAACATCATACCTAAAAAACAAATCCTAGAAAAGCAGGATCAATTACCGAAAGTAACTAGCTAGGCCTAAGTTGATTCTAATTTTAGTTTCCACTACTCCCCGTCTCAATTTATATATCGTGTTTCTTTACTACCCACCTAAAAAATATTAATTAAGAAAGATTTTGATTATCTTACTTTTATTTATGCCTTAAGATATAATCTCTCTTCATTTAATATTTACTCTATTTATGTGTCATCAAATAATTTTAAATAACTATTTTTAGAAATCACGATAAAAAATTTGAGACGGAGGTAGGGGTGTGCAAAAACTGGTTTAATCGATAAACCGAATCGATAAAAATATTATTGGTTTATTGGTATTGGGTTATTGGGTTAACGGGTTTTAATCGGTTTTGTAAAAAAATTTATTGGGCTATCGATTCGATATCAGTTTTAAGGTTTTAGTTAATGGTTAAACCGATAACCCAATAAGATTATATTTAAATTATATTTTTATTCATAATTGTATAATAGTGGCTTTAGATTTTAAATATATACCCTATTGTTTTTTGCATTTTATAGTTGTTATCTTAGTGTTGTTGTTTTCTTTCTAAAGTCATTGGTTTGATAGCATTCTACCTATCAGTGTTGCTTTTCTTTTTGAGAAATTACTACCGTTGCTACTGTATTCAAGTTTTCTACTTAATAAGAAAGAAAATAAGTTTATTTTAGTAATAACATATTTGAATTTGCTTATGCTTGTAATTTGTATAGATGTTTATGCATGAAAGTAGTCTATATATGAAGAAGAAAATAAGAGAAATCAAAAATATTATAGGAGCATTTTCTTATTGGTTAAATCGATAAATGAACCGTTAAGGACCAAAACCCGATTAACCGAAAATTGATAACGAATATCTTATTGGTTTGGTTATCGATTTTGCATGTTTACAAACCAATAACCGATAAACCAAATCGATAATATACAAAACCGAACCGAACCGACCTATGCACACCCCTAGACCCCTATACGGAGGGAGTAATTAATTACTTGCTCCCTACTAATTAAAGGGAAGAGTCATGACTACTAAAAAAGCCAAAACTAGGGTATCAGAAAAGTTAATTGGTCCCCATCTAGGACTAGCAAAACTTGAAATTTCTTTGTCTAGAAGGATGCTTTGAATCAGAAAAGAAACTAGTTTGAAAATAATGAAAAGATAAAAAGGATTTGGTCCCATATCAAAATCAAAACTAGTTTGAAAATAATGAAAAGATAAAAAGGATTTGGTCCCAAATCAAAATCAAAAGTTGAAAGAAAAGGCTTACACCCCTATAATACTTCTTCCAAATAATACAACTTTATTCACTGTCAAAAAAAAGAACACATCCTTCTCAATGCATTCAAAGAAGAAAAAAGAAAGGATAAAAAAAAAAAGGAAGGAAGAAAATAGTGTGAAAAGTATCTTTGTTTGATGTTAATTTCTCCCAAGGGTGCACGTAAGTTAGCTCGTGAAAATGGATTATTATTCATTAAAGTCCAATAAGTCTATGGTTTTTCTTTGATTTAGACTTGTATTGGTCCAATCTACTCAATGCTGCTGCCTGCCTGCCAAATTTCAACTTTACAACCTTACTTTTTTCTCTCAAATTAATATGCCATGCCCACGGGACTAATAGTCTAATTAATTGTCTAATGGAGAAATTTTATTATAAGAAAGAAAATTATAGAAAAAAAAAACTCACCAAACATGGAAGAATACTTTGTATTATGAGTGTTTGGACCGTGTTTCATGGCACTTTTCAAATTTCAAAAGAAAATTGCTATGAAAAGCAAAGAAACTAGAGGCATATGTTTACTTTTAATTGAGAAACCAGCAATCTATGTTTTTCTTAAAGAAATTTATTCCCTAAAACATTTCTTTTATGTTATCCGTGAGACCTTATAAATTACCTTGGAAACCCGTATTCAACATCCCAAAATTAAACGGGAATCTTAGTAGCTCGGTTGGTTGGTTGGCTACCCAAACTTTTACATTGTTGGTGAGGGTTCATTTCCCAGCTTCTAATCCCCTCCCCATTTCCCCTATCCCCAATTCTTTTTAAAAAAAAAATAATCCCAGAACTCTTTCTTCCGTTAAATAAATATTCCTTCCGTTCACTTTTACTTATCCACTATACTAAAAATAAATTTTCGCTTTTACTTATAACTTTAAGAAAGAGTTTTGGGATGTTAATTGATCCCAAAATTTTCTATTTTAATGAGCTTGGTCAAGATGAGTTACAAAATAGGTGATAAGTTCAAGCCATTAAACTTTTACCAAGTTTTAATTTTTTGTTTGTTTTTTCTTATCATTTGTTTACCAAACAAAATTTTAATTTTTTTTTTTGTCTATTATGACTATATATAACACATTAAATCAACATATATATAATAGAGTACCTAGATAGCTCATAGTCATAGGCCAGTTTGAGTTGCATGTATAACTCAAAATCAGCCCAACTTTAAATGGTCTATATTGGACGAACTAAAATTGGTCTAATTAATAAATGAGTGGGTTATCGATCATATTGAGGTTAAAGTGTCTTTATCTTGTAGTAGTCTTATTCAAAAGTCAATTTGATGCTATGCCTTAGTTAGTCATCCAAAGACTAAAGTCTTGACGTCTTCGAGAATTAAATCACATCAAAGATAGCGTAAAGTATCCACCATATATGTATTTTACTTATTATCAACTTTCACTCGTGCTCTATAATATAGCTAGCCTTCAAAACTTAGTTTTCACCTACCTACCCTTTTACTAAAAAGGGAACCTAATATGTATACTATATAGTGCATGCATCAAATCACTCTGTTGACAAAAAGTAATCTCAGTATCTTTCAATGACTTTAGGTTATATACACTTAATACTGTAATTATATTTTACATTATTAACGTTAACGGAGGCGGATTTAGACGGTTAGTTAGGATTCAATCGCATCTTTAGAAAAAGCTTCAGTCATACTAGCTACATCACTAGATCATTGATTATATGTGTAACTTTTTGTCCAAATTAATCATATATATATCGAGATTGCTAATAGAAATTCATAAACTTCAAATTTTTGAATTTATTTTTTAGTATCAGTGTAATTTTTTATGATTGAAAATCAATTACCATTCTTATAGGGGTGAAAAATTAGCTCATGAAAAGCTCCAAGTTTGGTCGATCATTGACAACTCATTTATTGACTCAACTAATTTTAACCCGCTTAATTCAGTCTATCTGAAAGTTGGACTAAGTTGGGCTAAATATGTATTCCATAATGATTCATGAGAAATCTTCTCAAAATTTCTTTAAATTATTTTTTGTTTGATATGTTATATATATATAGTCATAATAAGGGAAAAAGTGTTATTAGTTTTGTTTGTAATTAAAAAAAATTATAAGAAAATAAATAAAAAATTAAAATTTTGTAAGAGTTGAACGGGTTGGATTATGACTCATTAGTCCATATATCCACTAAATTCATCTCAACCCAAGTAATTTTAACATTTTTTTACTTAACCAATCTTTACCCGTCCAAATATTTTGACTTGTCTATTTATTAAATTAATTTATTTTGACTTGTCCAAACAACCCAATACACCTATATAACACACTTAATATTGTATCATAAAAATTTATTTATTACTGCCTTATAATTGAGTTAACTGTGTAAATATTACTCTACGTCTGAGTAAGAGCAACATCGATTCTTATGGAGCTAAAATTATAGACTACTACAACTTTAAAAGACTAATAAAATACTTATTAATTTATTCTGGTGTTCAAGTAACAAACTACTCATCCCCCTTGCCTTCATTATTTTTATTTGGTAAAGTTAGTTGAACGTCAATTTGACATTAATGTTGAAAATAACACACGAACACACTTTAACTTATTTTTTTTGTTATTTTAACACTCATCTTTAATCTTTTACAACTTTGGAAAACATTTTTGTTTTCATTAACACAAAATTAATCTCTGTTGACATGGATTAATTTAATTATAATTTGATAACAATATATAATATTTTTTTAAGTCTATTACTCTCTCCATTTGTCTCTCTCTTCTTATATTTTGACTATGGCAAAATACATAGATTGACACTTAAACTTCACCTTCACAGTCAGTTTGGCACCCAACTTTCGGTGTGACAAAAGGTGCATGTCTATATGTTTACAATGAAAATTTAGGGTGCTAAGCTGACAGTGAAGGTCATATTTACGTGTTTAGCTATACATTCTGCCATCGATAAAACTAGACAACTTGTGCACTACGTACCCAAGCAAGTGGGGAAAATAATACAATCTTGGTTATTAACATCAACTATATGACTTGTGATTTCAAAATCTGCAATAGTTCATAATCAAGTAACGTCTATTAAACGTTATTATTCCAGCAATTACAAAGATGACAAAATAATATTTTCTTATTTAATTTTATCTTTTAATCTTATTGAATAAGGCAAAACCAAGTCATATATATACTGATACAAATAGAGGGAAAATGCATACTTAGCTATGTGTATATTGAGCACCAACTTCAACTATGTCACTCTCTTGATGGCAAAAGTCTAAGCTTCGAATCATTGTTTATTTTTTGGATAACATTTCTTAGACGTCATCGATATTAATTTGGAAGTTACACCAAAACAGTATTACTGTACGTAGTCATTTTCTCTTTGTCTTTTTCCAATAATTAATTAAGTAAGTAAGCTGCCTTAAATTGTTCACTTAAGTCATCAAAGATGGATTACTTATAGAGTTTGAGAACGTACTATTAACAAAAGAAAATTAGTTGCCAAAATTAGCTGGAATGTTGGGGAAAAAAAGATTGGGCTTATTTTTCTATTTTCACATACTATTATTATTCAACGGAAAGTCGAAAACACACTAAAAAAATGACATGGCTTGAGAATTAGGTTGAACTCAATTCGAAATTCGGGTGGAGACACTAGAGGGTGAGTTTTTCTACACAATTGGATTTGGTCCTCATCAAAGTTAAAGGCGGCGGCGAAATTAGAAATTTTACGAGATTCAAAAATTATAAATGTGGAACTAAAGAAATCATAGAATTACTTTTGTCTTTGTAATATTGAAGATCTCTTATATATATATACATGTTGACCGGATTATAAATCTTTAACTATTGCACGGTACAATTTTTTTAGTGAATGACATTTTAGTTAAACCTTGCACAGGTTGTGGGCTTTGTGCCTTTGTCACTGGTTAATTACAAGACAATTATTACTTATAGGACTATATTACTAGTATATTGTAAAAAGATATATGTATATATACAGACCAATGCGACTTGAAAATAATATAAAGTACGTAAAAACTTAAATACAACATATAAGATTTCAGCCCTAACCTCATTTAATTAATTACACATGGATTTGTGGTCATATCAGATATTTTGTGTATGCTTAATATGTAATTGGACATTAATAGTGAGGAAATACTAAAGAATAATCAAGCTTGTTTCTCTTTGTAGACTCTTGGTGAATGAACCAACTAGGATGTAGGTAAGTTACCCTAAATAGAAAGAAGTATGGAAAGATTAAAGAACTTACTTTTCTCTTCCTTTTATTTTAGGGATAATTTTAAAAAAGTACACTTAATAAATAAACATTGTAATTTCGTAGCCAAAAAAGTCCATTACATTTTATAGCAAAATCTGAATTTGGTCATAAGTGTAAAGTAACATTTTTTGTATAACAATGTATATATTTGTATATTATTGTATATTGTTGTATATACAATACAGTCTTTTTATTTTAGTGATTTGCTTCTTTCTCCCCAATTTATACAAACTTATATAATGTAGATATGTTGTATAATTATGTATATATAATGTTTAAACAATGTATCTACATTGTATAAGTGTGTATAGTATGGAGAGGAAGAAGAAAATCACTGAAATAAAAAAAAACTGTATTGTATATACAACAATATACAATACAGTATACAAATATATACAACAAAACGTACTTCATCTTCTTCCTCGAATTAAAGCACCAAATTCATCCAAAAACACCTAAAAACTACACCAAATCATCCAAAATTTCACATTTATGCTCCTCAATACATAACCAATCTTTTGCAATCATACCCACTCGAAACAAAACTTATTTACGAAAATTTAATTTTCAAATTTTGAAGCTTGGAGCTTCAATAATGGCTGAACATCGAAAATATTCATGCTATAGCTATGAAATTGTAATGCAAATTTGCTATATGCTTGGTCTACGAATTTTATAGACCCATATTCCCTTAAATGTTCATTAGTTGTAGCAATATGAACAACTATAAAGATTGCATTGTGTGTGTGAGAGAGAGAGTAAAATTTGGCTAAGGAGGTAAAGTAACTTTCTTTTTCTATAGACATTAGGCCATTTTTTGTAAGAACTTAAAAAGTTGACCATATTTTATAATATAAGGTTGTCACATACATTTTTATGTAATTTTTCCTTTATTTTTTGGTACAGTGAAAAAATAAAAAATAAATTATTTAAAATCTTTTAAAAATACTAAAAATTTGCACATTTGTTCGTCTTTCCATGAATAGGTACAATAGTAATTTTATTGATTTGGAAACAAATACTTACCGACTTCAATAATCACTTTAAGAGGATGAGCCTGAGTGTGAAATGTCACTATATTGTTCTATAAAATCTGCACGTAAAAGTATTGTCCATCATCACAATTCACAAGAATTCAATGCTATGTCTTTCTTTTCTTTTTACTTTTTTCTAAAGTTTTGTCCAATCAAAACCTAACAATAGGTACCAATTTTCTACGTCATTGTGTAAGCAACGTGAGTCAAACAAATCTTAATCAACTCTCCTTTTGTCTTCAACCTCGATTTTGTCTCTTTTTATTTCACTTTTGACAATCCACCGCTAGCTATTGTCACGTTAAATTGTCTTCTTGCTAATTATTCGGACCATTTTATTTATCGTTTTTATGAAAAATAGACGATTCAAAATTATTATTATTATTTAAGAAAATTAAAGTATATTAATTATTTATTTTTATCTTTATCCTTAATGATTAATATTGAGAGATATTAATATTGTACAAAATAGGGAAATGTTAAATATTGAAAAGTAATAAATAAAGATAGTTTAATCAAATTACACTCTAATTAATTTTTTTTTAAGATGCATGTAAATAAAAAATGTAACAAATAAAGTGATCCGGAAAAAATATATAGTACAAAAAAAAGCTCATGAAATTTTGTTTGAACGAAATATTGACGCACTTATATACTTATTAATTCAACTTATTTTGACTTGTTCAATTCAATCCATTTAAATGGTGGGTTGATATATAGTTTAATAAAAAGAAAAAATATTTAATATATTATATGAAATCATAAGAAAAAATTGTTGGGTAATTAAATAAATTATAATAAAACAAAACCTGATAAGAGTTGTGTGTGTGGTTGTGGTGGGGGGAGGGATCCATTGTTTGTTTATTTAGATCATTTTGACTAGCCCTTTTCAGTCGAAGTAATCTTTGAACGTGATAATAACTTGTTCATTTTATTAACACAATTTAATTTTAATCCCCTGATTTGACACCCGTACCTCCATTCTTTGAAATTTTTACATCATACATAAACAAATTTTTTTTCTTATAGAAATCTTCTTTTATTTACAAAAGGGCTACTACTTTTAATTTAAATCTTTCAAATTTCCTTCTTTCTTTGTTAACTCTATAGTCTCCTTTTCTTTTCTTTTTTGGTTGATTGATATATAGAGAACTTTGTTACTTTTTTTGCGAGTTTTTGAGTTTGTCAGGGTAGTGGAATATGTAATATTCAACAGTTATATATACAAATAGAAAAATAGAGGAATTAATAAAGTCATGAGATGACGGCTACTATACAAAGGAGACCATACAATATGGGTCTAATTTTGGACAGTGAGAAGAAGAAATTAGAGGACTGTCTTTTATCTTTGACATACGAACCACTTAATAATAATTAATAAGAATATCATAAATTATGAATAACAACAATAAAATGGAATAAATAAGACCATATTATCGTTTGAAAGGGAAGACGAAATGACATTTTAGTAGTTGTCAATTTGTCACACGTGATAGAAAATTGAAGCAATTTAATTTGACCCAAGTATTATTTCCTTGGCTGTTGTTTTGCCTCTAGTCGAAATGAAGAAAACAAAATGTCCAACTTTTCTTGTTTAGTCCAACCAGTCTTTTGAATTTAAGAGCTTTTTTGAAGATCCCAATGTGTAGCTAGCAGCCATTCTTTTTTATCATATTGGACTAATCCTTTTTGTACTATCAAAATTCAAAACAAAGAACAAAACCAAAACTTTTCCCCTCCCTTCAAAAAGTGAAAGTGAATGAAAAGAATCCAACCATGCAAGAAAACAAGACATTCTTCTCGTGCTTTGCCTCTTTTTTTTTTCTTTTTTTCTTTTCTGTCCCATTTCTCATGGATCTTGTTTAATTTGTTCAATTTGGATTTTAGACGTTGAACATGTACAAATTGCATTGTCCATGGATTACACCAACTTTAATTGGATTTATTCTATCAGTTTGCAAAAATTGTTTAAGATGTTAACTCTCCTCTTTCTCATGTTTGACTGTTAAAAAAAACAATCTTGTGTAAAGGGAATAAATTAAAAAGACTCCCATATTGTCTTTCCTCTCACCTTCTCCAAGGAATCTAGTTTTAATTTGTTCAAATTAGACGGTGGCTCAATTTTTTTTATTTTCAATGAGTTATACCAACTTTTATTGGATTATTTGTAAGTTTGTTCCTAATAGGTGGTTAAGATTCTCTGGTATGTACTAAGATTAATTTAACGTAGTCAAGAACTTAAGATCCATAAATATGGTCAATTTCAGACCACTGTCAGCGCCACTGGTTCCACCGATTGATGAGAGGGAAAACTTTACACTATCATTATGATAATGAGAATCATCGAGAGTCTATCGAAAATAATTATTTTTCCTCATTAGTAGGAATACATAAATTTTTCATGTACTCTACCTTCTTCAAATCCCATATGTAGGATCACACTGAATATATCATTATTGTTGTTGTTATTATAATGAGAAGAAGTTAGTAAAAAAAAAATTATTTTCTTTTTCGGCCTATGATAATGAAGGCGAAATTGTCAACCTTCGATATTTTTTAAAGTAGAAGTTTAACTTATATATTGGGTAAACGAATTTCCATATATATTATAATTAGGTCGCCTAAGATATTATATTTATTCATAAGAGTAAAATATAAGAAGGAACATGTTTATAGCAAAAATTCTTTGCACTATAAGTACATATACTATAAATCTTTAAAAATCACTTTATATTACGTTACTTTTATGAAGACAATAGCTACTAGAATTATCATGCTAGCTCTAGCTTGGGTTAAATGTTACGGGAAAATGAACATAAAAATGTGACTTTATTTTCTAGATATGTGTAGATGGAGGAAACAAGAGCGAAAAGATCCACAATGCATTTTATTTTTAATAAAAAATACCATATATATTGATGATGAACAAAATAATTTTGTTATAGGAATAACAATGTCAACTTGTATGAACTCATTTTTCAACATTTTGTTTATTCTAAAAGTGTACAGAAATAGACTTACCATCCAATTGTCTCTTTCCTCAAATATGACCGACATCTTCAATGACCACTTTTTTCTTTGCTTCTAACAATTCAAATCATATAATTATTAGTGTGGTACTTGGTCGATTTATTTTATTTGTCCATTATATTAAAAATAAATATTTATTTATTTTTTAAAAAATAATTCATTATTTTATATCTATTTTATCTTTATTATTAATTACTACTTTTCAATTCATTTCCCAACACGATATATTTTGAATTTTTACTAGATTATTGTTTATTGTTTCGGATGTATCAAGTCAAACATGGACGGAGAGAGTATTTTCATAGTTCCTTTTCATTTTCATACTTCAAAACTCTTCTTGTTCAAGATCTATTTTCTTTTAGGGATCGTACGTAACTTTTAGTGTAACATATCAACCTTGGTAATTTATTCCCTTCAGAGGCATATTGATAAAAAAGAAAAAATCAACTTTATTAGGAGTAATTTAGAGATCAAATTACAGAAGTTAATGAAAGTCAACAGCTGGTTAGAATATAGGAAAGAACTAATTAGAGGGAGTAATAGGTAGGGGAAGCTACATTCATCAAATAGCCCACTTCATTGACTTTAAACTCGATTTAATGCACCATTAATCAACTTAATTATCAATTGAAACGAGACTGCACAATCTAACTACACATAATAGATCTCTAGATTGCAAAGAAAGTTGAACCAAACTCCAACTTACCCTCATTAATTCATTATTTCTAGATTGAGATTATAATTAGGATTATTTATTTCACTTTCTATATGACATAGATAATCTCATATATTTTTTGCAAAGAAGTTTTCTTCCAGAAGAACATAACAGATTTAATCCAAATTATATAGGGAATTTGTCGAAAATATACATCCCAACAAAAAATATCATAATCACGAAGTTATATTTTTAGTTTGCATGCATTCGCATAGTTAAAAAAAAATCAACAGTGCTTATACAATAATATTATTAATTTATTATACATAATGTATGAACCTTGTATAAAACTGTATATGAGATGTTTATACACACTTTATAGTGTTACACAATATTATACAGACTTATACAAAATTGAATTTTATCTCCTAAGAACTTAAACCCACAAAAATGGGTCAAAAACATCACCAAATAGCTCAAGTGTTCCTTCAATAACTTCAAATTTTAACCCCAACTTCAGCATGACATTTTCAACGAACCCAAACATCAATTTATCAAGAGATTCAACAAAACACAAAACTCATTTCTGAGTTTTCAAACTTTTAAAATCTCCAATAATGAAGTTTTTATTGAATATCACTCTTAATTAGTTTTCTATGCATAAAAAGTTGGAAGTTCATAAATTAAGGAATTATTATCATTTCCCCAAGTATTTCAACTTATACACAAAATGCGTTAAATAGAGTAAGATCTGAAAATTTTATAGACTAATTTATATTTTAAATTTAAGCCAAAGTAAAGGATAGAAAACTCCATTTAATATTGGATACGTTACTTAATCGCAGCTCAAAAATCTAGAGAAGTATGGTAGCCGAAAGAGTCAACAGATGGTCCCTCCCTAGGGATTGTAACGTGTTTAATTTGGTGTGCTATTTTTTATTATTTACTTCGTCTCAATTTATGTGACATTCATTTCTATTTTAGTCTTTTCTTAAAAGAATATCATGTACATAAATATCTAAGACGTGTTTTGAACCACCTTTTACCCCACCCTAAGATTCTAACAATGACAAAACCCTCTTCAAACTTCTTTATTTCTTTCTTAAACTTTGTGTCTAATCAAATAATGTCACGAACAAGAGAGTATTAGAGAACCAAAGAAAGCTTTTTTAATGTAGACGACGTGGCTCCTAAGAAATTTCATGTCGCAGTCATACGCGACTATGACACAGACAAAACACTTTAAATCTTCTTTTCTCTTCTTATTTGACAAAGACAAAAAAATAAAATAAAACTTCTAAAAATGTTATTAAATCATCTCATATTTAAATAAATATATTGTGTGTTGTCCAGCCCAAAATACAAGTGAACTCCAGCATAACTTCTTACATGTAAACATGACGCAATTTTAAATTTTCAAATATAAAATTTTAGACAAATCATAATTCATAATATGCTAGAGTTCCAAATAACACTCCACCCAACTATTTTAGCTCCGCGTCCGGTCCTAGATTATAAAGTTGAAATTTAAAAATTTGAGTTATTAAAGTTGTGATTTTTAGAATTTGAAGCTGTGTTTGGACATACATTTTACTTGAATTTTTTTAAAAATTTTGTAAGTGGAAGTTTCAAAAATCCAAGAACTGGTTTGAACCAATTTTTGAGAACATGAACTATTTGAAGATAGATTTTCAAAATCTGATCAAATTTTATGGTCAAACAAATTATTGAAGATAAATTTTCAAAAACTATTCCCAAAATCTATGATCGAACCCTAATTTAGAAGATCAATGCAGTGGTAGCAATGGCAAAGCCAAAATTATCATCAAGGGGATTCAAAATATAACTAAGTAAACACACAAGAAGCTAAGGATATATATTCGACATTATCATATTAACTTTATATATACAATATATTTTTTTGTAGAAGAGAATTCGGATAAACCTCCTTGCTCTAACGCTCTTAAAAGTCTTTATAAAAAAAATGCACAAATAATCTTTTCAAAAAGGGAAGTCATTGAAAGATTTTCACCATTACCGTTTAAAGAATCACAAAATAGCAGGCACGGAAATTTTAACGTATAATTTCGTTTTGAGAAATATTTTGTGATAATAAAAGTCAAATGAAAAAACCCAACCCGACCCGACAGTTTGATAATAAAAGATACGACTTTATTGATAAATAAAATTTCCAAACTTCATTATATTGGAATTTTATATGAAAAGAATTTTGTACTATGTTTGTGTTTTTCGTATTCTAGTTAAGGACGTATTTATACAAAATTTATTTTCATATTAAAATGCAGTTGTATCAATTCATGTTCAAAAATTAAATTCACCAAAAAAAAGTTAGGTAAAAATTTATTCGCATCCAATATACATACCAAATTATAAATACATAAGTGTGTGTGCTTTATTTTATTTTATTTTTTACTTTATAATGATTAGTTAATATATATTTTCATCAAATCATACTTATTCTATTTTAGTTTAATTAATTGACCTCAACATAATTTATTTCTTAAAATTGTGATTTTAAATATGTCATAATAATTGTGTAACTATAGTACTTTTTAAACTTGAGAGCTACAACAAATCACGTTATCTACGATTATAAAAACTTATTAATTAAATAATTTAAGATAGATAAATTTAGAAGTAAACGATAACTGCGAGTTAATATACAAATCGGATTATACCCAGTCGTCCCCGAAAAGTTTGTCCGTCAAATCCGTTGACTTTATTCTCATATACGTATTTTTCATTTTCGATCACGTGGGACGCGCCGCACCGTTCGGGGCGGTGGATTTCTTCCTTCTTTTTGCTTTTTATTAGAAACAGTCAAACTCAGTCTTGACCCTTTGAGACGAAAACTACCCTTCCCCGCTTTTTTCTCACTTTTTGGGTCCCACTATTTGACACCTGTCACCAATATCATGACGCACCACCTTACGTTACCTTCATTTTAGCTCCCTTTTCTCTCTTTTGACCCACACCATTTTTTTCTTTTAATTTCAAGAGCGGGAGAAATAAGATGGAATTTGAAAAAATCCAAGAAAGAAATTTTTGAAATAGAATATGAGAATTTTAATTAATACTAATCTTATTAATGATGTTTTGAAATTCTAAATTTGACTACTATAATTATATATAGTTATTTAATACAAGAGCAAAATGAGAAAGAAATAATAAAGCTCTCTTGATCTGCTAAATTGAACAAGCAAAATGAATTATATATTTTTTTTGTATAGGGGGCGCCAAGTAAAACTACCACTCTCTCTAATTCAATTTCTAATTTTGACTTATCATGAATTTTAAAAAATAAAGAAGAATTTTGAATTTTGTAGTATTATATTAAAGATATGTAAAATGTATCGAAATATCTTTTAATTTTGTAATCATAAGCATGCCACGTGAAATATTAAAATAAGAGAGTTGCCAAAAAAGGATATAGACATTTTTTATTTAAACGGACTTTAAAAAAAATCCAAGACAATGAAGAATTTGAAGTATAATTTATATGGTAGAAGAATTTGAAGAAGTTGCAGTTAAGTAAAAAAATGTTTGAGTGTCTAAACAGTAACAGTGACAATTTTTGGTTGGATAAAGTTTTTTTATTTAATTTTTGTAAAGTAAAAAAGGAGTAGTTTTCTTGGTCTACGTAACCTTCGCGGAAGTAACCTCATCTCAAGTCTTTATATAGCAGCGTCCATTGCATCTGCTAAAATCTTCTTAGACTCTTCAATTCTACATTTTCCAACTTTGCTTCTTCTTCTATATTATTCCTCCAGCTTTGATATTTTATGGACAAAGGATGGGGTCTTACCCTTGAAAGTTCTTCTTCTTCTGATAAAGTTGGTTTCTTCAAGAACAAGCCTGTTTTTGGTTTTAATTTAAGTCCAAGATTAAACCCCCGTGAAATGTTTTCCGGCTCCGACGACAAACGTGGCATCGTAAATGAAGTTGACTTCTTCTCTCAGAAAAAAACTCTTGTGAAGAAGGAAAATTCTCATGGTGATAATTCTATCAGGACTGATCAATTTGTTGTAAATGTAAGTAATCATACCTTTTTCTTCTAATAATGTTTCATTTTTTCCTTGTTTCGCGATATATATGTATGAGAAACAAGTATAATCAGAGTCAGATATACGTGTCAGAGTTTAAATTTTGGATCGACCACGGTATCTTTTGACGTACTCTAGTATAATTCCAATTGATCAATTGTTTGTTATTTAATTTTGTAGACTGGATTGCAACTTGTGACTGCAAACGCTGGAAGTGATCAATCAACAGTAGATGATGGGATTTCATCCGAACTACTTGAAGATAAACGAGCTAAAATTCAGGTAATTTGACGTACCCCTAAAAGGAGAAAAAGAAAAACGAAACTGAACTTGTGGCTGAATTTTTTGTGTTACATAAATGTATTTTGATTGTGAAATTGAATTATATCTTTTATTTTTTTTATCTTAATTTATATATAGCAGTTGGCACAATTGCAAGTTGAGCTTGAAAGGATGAATTCCGAAAATCAACGTTTAAAAGGGATGCTTACTCAAGTTAGCAACAGTTATTCTGCACTTCAGATGCATCTTGTCACACTCATGCAACAACAACAACAGCAGCAGCAGCAGCAGCAGCAACAACAACTGATTTCAAGAACTGAAAGTACACATGCCCATGAGGTACTTTCCCATAAACACCTTAAACAATAATACTGTACTAAATTCTAGTAAAAATAATTGTGTGTGTATATATAATTTTGCACGATCGGTGTAATTTAATTTACTATCGTAGATTAATTACCATTTTTATCTGGTTATCAACTTACGCTCATTATAGAAATGAACATGTAATTATCATATAAATTTCCCCATTATGCAAAAAGGAAAAAAAGACGCCATTAGTACATACAATATATAAAATTTAAACTGTATATCCGATGGAAAATGTTAAAAACTGTTTAATTTCTTTAGGTTGTTGAAGCGAAGTCTGAGGAAGAAAAGAAGAAAGAGAATAATGGGACCATAGTTCCAAGACAATTCATGGAGCTAGGCCCAAGTGGTTCCAAATCTCCTCCAATGGAGGAGCCATCTAATTCCCATTCTTCATCAGAAGAAAGAACTCTTTCTGGATCACCTCGCAACAATATGGAATTAATGTCAAGGGATAAGGCAATTGGCCGCGAAGAAAGCCCAGAATCTGAGAGTTGGGCTCCAAACAAGGCCCCTAAATTGATGAATTCATCATCAAAACCTGTTGAGCAATCAACAGAAGCAACTATGAGGAAAGCTCGTGTCTCCGTCCGTGCCCGATCAGAAGCTCCCATGGTACATCACTTAAAATATCAATCCATTATAACATGTTATTTAACAATATTTGCATCAAAATTAATCATTTGTTGTTTAAATTTGCAGATTAGTGATGGTTGCCAATGGAGAAAATATGGTCAGAAGATGGCTAAAGGCAATCCGTGTCCACGTGCTTATTATCGTTGCACCATGGCAGTTGGTTGTCCAGTGCGCAAACAGGTACTCATCTATATATATGCTCAAGGTGTTCAACTTATAAATATACACTGCCAGTATAAAGAAATTTACGAGTTACGTTACATAATTGTGCAGGTGCAAAGGTGTGCTGAGGACAGGTCAATCTTAATAACAACATACGAAGGTACACATAACCATCCACTACCACCAGCAGCCATGGCTATGGCATCCACAACATCAGCAGCAGCAAACATGCTGCTCTCTGGTTCCATGCCAAGTGCTGATGGGCTGATGAATACAAATTTCCTAGCAAGGGCCATGCTTCCATGCTCATCAAACATGGCAACTATTTCAGCATCCGCTCCATTTCCTACTGTTACATTAGACCTCACTGCCCAAAATCCAAATGCAACATTGCATAATTATCATCAAAGAATTAACCCTGCAGCTAATGCTCAATTCCAATTCCCTTTACCAGCTGGGCTTAATCACCCGAATTTCGCCGCTTCAATGGCAGCTCCACAAATGCCTCAGGTTTTAGGCCAGGCTTTGTATAACCAATCGAAATTTTCGGGTTTACAAGTTTCTCAAGACAATATTAATCACCACCCCTCGTTATCTCATGACACACTCTCAGCCGCCACGGCTGCCATCACCGCCGATCCTAACTTCACTGCCGCCCTTGCTGCCGCCATATCCTCCATCATCGGTGGTTCTCATCCGAACAACGGCAACAGCCCCATGTCCGGTCCATCAACCAATAATAACAACACTAGCAGTTTCCCAGGGAACTAAAAAATAATAATACTATTTTGATTTGTAAAATTTGTTGTCAATTACCCAATAGTTTTTTCATTCATTTTTTTTATTAATCCTTTTCTTAGGACATTAGGAGCTGAAACTTGAAATGAATTTACATGTTCATATCTTTTTTGCTTTGTATTATTATCGTGGGGAAAAAAGGTATATGAGAAAAAAGAAAAACGTTATTTTCATTCTTTTATTTTGATTTTGGATTTTAGGTATACATAAAAAAGCAAATACAATGTACGTAATTGCTTAATCAAATTATCTTCTGTAGTTATGTTGAATTAGTTAATGTGTTGTTTCGATGTGAATGTGTTGTTATTTTCTTTTGCTTCTGCTCTTTCCTAAGTTGAAAAAAAAAGAAAAGGAAATTAAGATTTAAAAAGGTTGGCAAGATCCAAGAAGAAAGAAAAGAAGAATAATCAAACGTTTTTATTCTGAAAGTTGCAGTGATTGGAGAGTAGTCAATAAAATCAGGCTATAATTGTTTGACACGTAAAAGTTTGTTCCATTTGGATTGGCTTGAAAAGTTTGATCTATAGAAACTTCAATGCAACTTCCTTTTGATTCTCTGGTCATTCATCATGTTATTGGATCTCCATTACCTTTTAAGAAATAAAAGATCACCATTACCTTATGCTCTTTGAGAGTGTAACAATTATTTAAAATAGCTAAGTAAAAGGATAATTAAGACCAGAAATAATTTAATGGTCAAGTTTAGAGGACTTTTAGATAACGGGCAGGCTGCTATCAAAAATTTTACTCCAACTCGTGACCTCCTAATCATATGTCAATGACTTTATCAATTACGCTAACCCTTACTTATCTCTTTACTCAGAGAAGTCTCCCTCGGAGCTATTCCCCGGCGATGTGTCTTGGCAAGGCTCCCTTCAGAGGATTTTTAGATATTCTATCAAAATTAAATTGATCGTGTAAATAATATTTCTACTATCAATGTAAATAAAGGCTGCTAAATAAAGTTTATCCCAATATAGTGTACTATTTTTCTTTGTTAAGGTCAAATCATTTATGTCCTCCATGATCTCGGTGCATTCATGTTTGGAGATTTTTTGAAGTAACCAAATAAACTTTTAAAAGAACAGTAGGATTTGATTTCATAAGTACAAGGACGTCTTCATTTGACTTCACCTCCTTCAAGATGGTTTCCTGTCTCCTACCTCACTGTCTATTTATTTATTTTTATACTCCCTCCATCTTATATTAGTTGTTCACTTTCTCTTTTGCATGCACACGTCTTAAAAAATCATAAATAAAATGAGTAGTTTACTAATATATTCTTTATCCACTCTTTTGAATAAGAAACTTTTTGAAACTTATAAATTTGTTTAGGCTTTTAAAATATATTAATTGTAGGGGTAAAATGAGAAAACTGAGACGAATGAATAATTGTTTTGAAGAGTTCACTCTCCTTTTTCAATAGTTGGACTCACAAAATGATGGCATAACAGCTAGCAATGGGGCCAATCGTACTTTTATTTAAAAGAAAATGCAGCAAATTAAATGCCTCCTTCATAGCAATATCATATGGGCTGACCATAAGATTTGTTTTGAATATAAGGGTCATTGAGGTACTGAATTTATAAACTTTTTAATTAGGTCTGAGAAAACAGCAGGGATGAGAAATTATATATAAAAAAAATTCTGAGGGATAAGAAATTAAATAAAATGATGTGGGTTATCACACCACCACAAGATTAGTAAACGGAATAAAATTGAGATGATGAGTAGTTGAATATCCAAAACATGTACCTCTAGATGTGAACACCTGAATAGAGGTACTTCAAAAATTGGGTAAAGGTCAAACTTATCTCGATAGTATTATTTAAAATTGAGTAACTTTTAACTTCCGTCTAAAGTATGGAGTGATATTATCCTGACATTATTCAAAATTGAGTAACTTTAACCTCCGTTTAATGTTTAGACTGATATTATCCCGGTTGTAGGAGTTTTGTTATAGTCTTTGGCCACTAACGGAGCTCCAACCTTGAGAATAATTTTAAATCATAAGCAAAAGTTGATGAATAAATTCTTTTCTTTTTCTTAAAGAATTTGAACACGTAGAATCCACTCCTTTCTTATTGAAGCTCCATTAATAATGGAGAAAATGTGAGAAGAATTGCAATAATGAAACAAAAGTTGTAAGCATCTAAGAGTGTGATCTATTTGGCCAATGAAACAAGTTGAGATCATGTGGTATCTAGTTCAAATTTCAACTGTGCTAAAAAAAATATTAAGCAATTTTTATTCATTTGTCCAAGTTTTGATGAACAAGTTACTAGATATTTATGTTGATAGGAGGTAGCAGATATCTTATGCAATTAGTTAGGATACACACAAGTTGATTCTCACGTTACAATTGTAAGTAAATAAAATAAAGGAGACTAGAAATGTAACAAATGGAAAATCGAGCAATTTCTAAAATACATTGAACAAATTAATTTGACTGCAATATTGAGTAGAAGTTTTGTACCTAAGAAAGAATTAAGAAGAAGAAGAGAAAGGGAATGGAGTATAAGAGTAGTGTAAAATTGGAGTATTTTATTGGACAAGTGAGATACGTTATTGACTTACGTGCACATATATAGGACTTTTAATTTCATGATGTGCCTACCAATCATATATTAAAATAATCCTACATTATTATTTTATACAAAGAAAAGAAAAAAGAGATCGATCGTGTGACTTTGTGGGTCGTAACCGTACTATATCCACCGTACAACATCGTTTACCAACGACCTTATTATTATTCACACATGCTCCCATGTGAACTTTTCTCTTTTTACTATAATAAATATAAAAATATAATTAAAAAAAACTCATTTTGTGTGATTTTTAGTTTATGTAAATGGGATATTTAGATATAGGTAAATAAACGAGGTTACTTGCACCTTTCTCTAAACTCTAAACGAAGCATATTTTAATTAATGTAATTCAAGTCAACATTTTCAGATAAGTATAAATTTAATTTCAAACTTAATCTTGAGATATTCAATCTTACCCTATCAACCAAATGAACCCTAAAAGATTGATATATTAATTAATGTGGCTCAAGTCTTCCATGTTGAACATGCCATATGAATTGCAAAGACACTAATTAGGAGTCAGTTTGGTTTGAACAAGTTGTATTAGGATTATTATTTTTATTGATTGTTTGAATGCTGTATTAAAAATAATGTGTATTGTATAATTTTTAGAAAAAAAATATTTGTTTATAAAAATATCTTCAAATTCCACCTTATTTAGTAAAAAAAAAATTCAGGTACCTCAAAAAGTTTGACTCAACAAAAAAGTGACACATGACGGAGGCAGTAATTACTAATATATATCACTTGAATTAGTAACCTTGGTAAAATAAATTTATGATTGTTACAACGTTGAGTTGTGTTTACAGAAAGATGAAGAGGGAGATTAGACGAAATTTTGGAGCTTCAATAATGTATCGTTAAGTCATAGTAGCAACTCATGATGCCTTGACAAAATGGTGATGTTGCTTACACACAATAGATTCAATGTGATTCATCTCTTCTCAAACTACGTACATGGCAATAATTCAGTATTGAAGAGATGTGATTAGATCGAATATTGTTCATCTCCAATTTATTGAGGACATAAGCAATTCTGATTATTTTTTTTAGTCAATTATTGATTTTGATTAATTTAAGATGAAACAGTTCTATGTGCATTATTTTTATTTTTAATTTTTAATTTTTAATTTTCTATAATTTCTATGTAAATTAATTTTTATTATCTTAATTTATAAAATATTTTAAATTAAAGATTCGCAGGGCTACACCCCAACGTCTTGTCTCGAGCCCGTGCCTTTTAAAACATTGGTTGTGGATACACCATTCCCTAGACCTCACTTATAATATTACACTTGACACGTCATTGTATATTTTGAATCTCTTAAATAAAATCCTACCAACTAGCAATATGCATTTTGATCAGTTGGGCTTCAACAAATTGTGCCATGACTTGCCCCCTAATTGGCCCATTTTGTAATGGACCATATGTGTGCTAATGTTATCTGCTATTCTTGCCTGACCATGCTGAAGGCCTGAAGCAATATTGATTGTTTCTCAATTTAATGGGCCATCAGCTCATGAATATGGATCTACCTTGACAATGCGCAGATCTGCGTTAATGTGGCCCAACAGGTGGCCCACTCTATCAAATAGAGTTTAGAGAAATTTTCATAAATAATTATAGTTTGGATCATAATTATGAATATCAGTTATAATTTGTTACTCATCCTGACATTCAAAGACTTGTCATCCCATAAATCGAGTACATGACATTCTTCTTTAGCATCACTCCATCCATGCATTATTTTCTTTAAACATATAGAAAATTATGTTGCAACTGATTGACATAGTGAGATATGCTTTCACGTTTCAAAGTGTATATTTGTGCATAAAATCGATACAATCTTTTAAACCTAAATTCATAAACTAATCCTAGTTATAGAGTTGATGAATTCAAAATAAGAAATGTGTAATTCATTCGAATAGAATAGTCGAATTAGTAGTAAAATGCTAGATCTATTTCCATGTTTAATACAATTAGAAATATGTTTTAGGATCATCAAAAATCCTCCAAATTCATCATATTAACTTTTTTTTTTAAGTTATAAAACTTAACGATTTCTAATATATATGACTTTGAATTGATGTGAGGTTTGTGTATTCTTTTCATTTACTCCGCCAATTGTTTCTAAGTGTTGTCAAAAAATAATCTACTAGTATAACTTTGTTTTGTGTGGATATTTCTCTGTGCAAACGTATAGTTCTTTGTATATTTTGTAAATTTATGCATATTGTATCCTTTTGACAAGTTACTAATTAACTAGATGAAGAATTGATTGTTAGTTAAAATTTGATAATGCATTTAGAAATTTTGGTTTTTTCAGATAAAGCAGTAGCATCTATACAATATACTTGGCATATGTCTTAGTTCATTCATATAATTAATTCTATTCACGGGAATCCCATTTTTCTTGCCCCTCAAGTGAAGCAACCTTATTGCATATATAAATGCCAAAGTTCAAATGATTTTTGATTTTGATATTTGATACTCATATTCAAACTTATTATACCAAACTCCTAATCATAGTATCATATGAACTTTCCAATTCCTTATGCAGCACTAGCTCCCTTTGTTCTTATCAAAAAGGCATTGACACATATTCTTTTACTCACCTTCCTCGTTTGTTGCCTTATTAGATAAACAGACAATCACTTAGATAATTGTATAAGTGTTTGTAGATAAATAGTATGTACGAATTGGATTATTGTTCTTGGGCCTAAAGTTTGTCAAGCACATGTTATGATGGGAGACGATGAGATTTGAATTTAGGATCTTGTTTAAAGTGTTAGGAAATGCGATACTCTTGCATTATTGTTTAAATTGTTTTACATTAAACAAATAGGTGATTATTTTCCCGAACTTATTCAAATACATTTTAAAATGATTTTTCAATTAAAAATCATTCCAAATTCAAAACATTAATATAATTTAAACAAGGAATTGTAATTATAGAATAAACAAACGGGTAGAAGATATTTGTTTTTTCATTGAAGAATGACATATGAAAAAGCAATGTGTCGCGTAGAAAGCGCAACAACAAATTAAAGCAAGTTTCATACATTTCTGACGCGTAAGGTTTCAGTTACTACATATGGCCGGGCCCCACTCCCACCACTTTAATCTATCCTTATCACAACCCTTAAGGGGTCGTTTGGTCAGGAATAACTACTTATCCCGAGATTATAACTTATTTTATCACTGTATATAAATGATGAGATAAGTTATTTCGGACAATCAAATAAGACATCAAAATTTTATCCAGAACTATTTATTTTATCTCAAAATTATTTATTTTTATCTCTCACAGCAGACGACTCTAAATACTTTTGCTTCAATCTTGCCTCTTGGACCCACTTTATTCCTATGACCCCCTGTATCCACCGTTGATTGCAAAACCGACGGCCAGGATTGTGTAGCAAATCTTTCTTTAACCGAGTATTGTTTCTTGTAATCAAGAATCTTGTGAAAGCGATTTTGTAAGTGATAATCAAAGGTCTAAATTTAATAAATCCAACGGTTGAGAGTTATTGAGGAACGGTAGCTGATCTCAGCAAAGTGGGTCTTGAAAGTTGGTTCCTTTTTCCATTTTTCCTTCTCCTATTTATTTCATGCAAAGCATCTCAAAACTTCTATTCTTATTCACCTTTTTCTCTCTTTAATTTTCCTGCTGAATCAAACTGGTGAGTTGTTGTTTCCTTTCTTCTTGTTTTTTTTTAAATTCTAAAAAAAAAGTTAAATTTTTTTTTTTTTTTTTTTATGTATGCATGGTTGTATTTTTTGTTGTTTCTGTGAGATATCAGAGGTTTTGGGCTTTATTTCATTTATTTGTTTCAAGATTTTAGAACTTTTAAGGAGGTTGGGTATTTTTCCTCAGCAAGGAAAGAACTAATTCTGTTTATTTGTTGTTCTCGAGGACTGTGTTTCTGCTTACAAGATGCTGGAAAATTGAGGGATTGTGTTGAAATCAGTGTTCTTTTTCTCTTTTATGGCATTTAACTATGTTTGAGCTTTGATGGGGTGCATTTAATTGTTATAGAACCTAAAATTTTAGGGAAAATAGTCACCAGGAGAATTTGTCATTGTGTGACGCGTGTGTGTGGGGTGGTGGTTTTTTTTTTTCGGGGGTGGGTGGGTGGGTGTTGCTAGGTAGCAAGGTATTTGATTAATGATGAGAGGGTTAAAAGGGGGAGAAAGTAAAGAAAGCTCCAATCTTTAGCTTCCTTTTTTGGATTTGAATGTGTACCAGGTTGGCAAGTTATGTCTCTGAACTCGCTGGTTTTACTGTTTTTACTTTGGTTCTCCCATTTTTATTGTAGCATGAGACATAATGTTTAGCTTATAATTTCCCCTGATACAGAATAAATTGATTATCTTTGGTTAAAAAGACATACAACTTACCAGTAAGAGCAGAATATATGATAGAATTCAAATAGTCGATCCCAACTAGAGTTTGTGATCGAGGCATTGTTGATTGATTGATTGATTTTACATACGGTTGTTAGTCTTTAGTTTTGTGTCTGGCAAAGACATGCAACAGGCTTAACATGAATGAAAGAATTGATATTCTGAGCATTTTCTTTGTAGGTTAAATTGTTTTGGTATCTTATGTTTTATTAATTGCTTGCTCAAATTTATTAACGCGAAATGATGATTTGAACTTGCATAGGTCAATATGGGAGCAAAAGCCTTTCTTGTCGCCTTTTTTCTCTCATCGCTGTTTTTTCCTTTGGCCTTCTCCACATCAAATGATGGCTTGGTTAGAATTGGTTTGAAAAAGATCAAATTTGATCAGAACAACCGAATTGCTGCTCGCCTCGAGTCCAAGGAGGGGGAGGCTTTGAGGGCCTCTATTAGGAAGTACAACTTCCATGGTAATCTTGGGGCGTCTGAGGATACAGACATTGTAGCACTGAAGAACTATATGGATGCTCAGTACTTTGGAGAGATTGGTGTAGGCACTCCCCCTCAGAAGTTCACTGTGATCTTTGATACTGGTAGCTCTAATTTGTGGGTGCCTTCAGCAAAGTGCTACTTCTCAGTAAGCTTCTTTTACATCCTTAGTTAGAAATCATGCCAGAGAAAGCTAACATTGGCCACTCGTAATTGACGATCATCAATTTTTATGCTTATCTATGTTTGTGCAGGTCCCCTGCTTTTTCCATTCCAAGTATAAGTCAAGCCAATCAAGTACTTATAAGAAAAATGGTTTGTGTCTGACCTTTTTCTATATTTGATGCGAACAGTTTTTCATTGATAGTCGTTGGTTCAATTGCAGCAGGAAACACATGCTTCTCTCTGATACTTGTTACTCTCTCCTTCCCAATTTATGTGACGTAGTTGAACTCAGCATGGAGGTTAAGGTTGTCTTAAGCATGTCGTAACATTAATAAGACTTTTGAAACTTGTGATCTTTAACATGCTACAACACTAGTGTCGCCATAAAAGCTTCTCATTAATGATAAAATAAATGAGATAAAATGGGAAGTTTAAAGCTAAATATTTTTATATGTAGAAACGTGAAGGTCAGAAATGCAAGGTAAGGCTGCGTACAATATACCCTTGTGGTCGGGCCCTTCCCCGGACCCTGCGCATAGAGGGAGCTTTAGTGCACAGGGCTGCCTTTTTTTATTTTCATATGTAGAAACGTGTAATTCTTTTTGGGACTGATTAATAAGGATAAGTGTGGCATAAATGGATACTCTTTGGCTATAAGAGGTAGTGTTCCATTATTGGTAGTATACTTGACATGTCATAGGTTTGAGTTCAAACTGATCACCCTGGTCCCAACCTTTACATAGAAGGGCTCATCCCAATCCCCCTTCCCCCAAAGAAAAAAGAAAATAAAGAAGACGCTCACCATTTTTATGGTTGTCATCCAAATTATGTGATGGACATAAAATGTTCTCTTGAAAATAATAATTTGATAACATGCTTTCCATGTTTCAGTGCTCATGTTATTGTCATTTTTTCTTCTATGATATGGGATAACAAAAACTGTGCCTTTTAAACTGTTTTGTCTATTGAGGTACCTGTTATGGTGGAGTTCCTTCTTTGAGTTTTGATATCTATTATAATTTCCTGGAAACTTGATGTCTACTGTGCGTTCGGGCATGACCGTTGGTCATTCTTTAGTGTCTACTTTCTAAGTTGGCCAACATGTTGGATTGGTGGTTGTAATAAGAACCTGTTAATTCACACTTTTTTCCCTTAATATGCCATTCAGGGACGGCTGCTGCAATTCATTATGGCACTGGAGCAATATCTGGATTCTTCAGTCAAGAGAATGTCAAAGTTGGTGACCTTGTTGTGAAAAATCAGGTGAGTGTGGCTTCTATCTTCTGGTTCATATATTTCTTGAATATATGGTCCCTCATCTGTGTAGGTTGTTAATGACAACAGGAGTTCATTGAGGCAACCAGAGAACCCAGTGTGACATTTTTGGTAGCCAAGTTTGATGGTATATTGGGACTTGGATTCCGTGAGATTTCTGTTGGAAATGCTGTTCCAGTATGGTGCGTTGGTTTATTTTCTTTGCGTTTTTTCAAATGTTTTTCAATTTCCTATTGACTTGAGTTTATGGTTTGGGCATTTTATTATCACATGAAAATATTTCATCTGCTGGAAGGATTTCCTGAACGTCTCCTTGTATATAAGGAAGTAGATTGATAACTTGATATTGATCTTGAGAGTTTCTTTTGTGTTTTATAGGTACAACATGGTCAAGCAGGGTCTTGTCAAGGAGCCTGTCTTCTCATTTTGGCTAAACCGAAACAAAGAGGAAGAGAAAGGCGGTGAAATTGTGTTTGGTGGGGTTGATCCTAACCACTTTAAGGGAAAACACACTTATGTCCCAGTCACACGGAAAGGTTATTGGCAGGTGGGTATCTTTATATCTTTGGAAAATTGTTGTTAGACTTTGTGTAATCGCTTTCTTAATCTCGGAATATAATTGTCAGTTTGACATGGGCGATGTTCTGATCGATGGTGAAGCTACTGGTATGCTGTGGTCCTTTCTCTTTTCAAACATTAATTTGGAGATTTGTGGATATTGATGAGACCACTTTCCCCTGGATTGTCGCTGCTTTTTTGTTGTTTTGACATACTGAATTATGTAGGTTACTGTGATGGTGGATGTTCTGCAATTGCGGATTCGGGAACTTCTCTCTTGGCTGGTCCAACGGTATTCTCCAAAATGAAGATTCTCTTTTTTGTTCCTATTATTTCAGCTATTTGTTTCCACCATCGACATTGAACTGTCTCAGAATGTTTTGTACAGTCTTGTTCATGTGTAGCTTCATCAAAGTGGCTCGGTAAGAGAGGAGTGACTAGGTTTAATTTTTCTTCTGAATATCAGTTTACTAATAATCAATTGATCAGTCAGGCATTTGAACTTCTCATTTTTTCCCCTTTTAAGCCATGAAAGGAGGATGAGAAGTGTGATGAAATTGATTCTCATTCCAGTATTGGGACATACTACGTTATTGATATCCTTTTCTAATAACTTCTTCCTTTTGTTTTTTCCCTGTTGTTCCTGCCTTATTTGTTTGCGGATCTCCTTTATTAGGAAAAACTAGTGCAACTTGAAACTGCTTCTAGATTGTTATAGCTACGGCCTTTATGGTTGACGATGTGATACAAGGAAAAAACTTCAGTTTTTTGTCTAAACAATTGTAGTAGTGAAAGGTTTTACTGCTGCATTTTCTAGTCCTCATCATTCTACCCTCCGTCTCCTTCCTCCTCTATCCTGCAGACTGTAATCACTATGATTAATCATGCCATTGGGGCCGCTGGAGTTGTTAGCCAACAATGCAAAGCTGTTGTTGAACAGTATGGGCAAACAATAATGGACATACTTTTAACAGAGGTGGGAAACCAACTGGTTAAGTTGATAGTTTGTTTTTCTTCTTAATGGTTTTTTCATGAGCTGATCTCTTTTACATTACTAGTTGCCTTTCCCAATATTCTGATGAATTCACTTCTTAACAGGCACACCCAAAGAAGATTTGTTCACAGGTTGGATTATGCACCTTCGATGGAACTCGAGACGTAAGGTTAGGCTTCAGGCCCTTTCTTCCCTCACCTAGGTCATACATTTGATATGCTAAATCCTATTATGACTTGTGTGCTGAGCGGATTTCTGTCCACGTGTAGCATGGGCATTGAAAGTGTCGTAGACGAGAAAGCTGGCAAATCGGCAGGACTGCACGATGCTATGTGCTCTGCTTGTGAAATGGCGGTTGTATGGATGCAGAACCAACTTAGACAGAACCAGACTCAGGATCGCATTTTGAACTATGTGAATGAGGTAAATATCTTCCATCACATATTTTTGATTTCTTTATCTTAGTTCGGACTGCTGACGGCGTTAACAGCTCTGTGAGCGACTTCCTAGCCCAATGGGACAATCAGCTGTGGATTGTGGAAAGCTTTCTGGCATGCCTAGTGTTTCCTTCACAATCGGTGGCAAAAAGTTTGACCTCTCACCTGAGGAGGTATGTTTGATGTTAATATCTATAAATATACATGGTGTCTGCTGTGTCTAAAATTATAGATGTCGCTTTTAACTCTCCTTTATTTGAATGAGGTGGCTAGCAGCTGAATCTTTTGTTTACCTTGCATCTAGGGAGTTCTATTGTTTAAATGTTTTCATTATATTTGAGAAGTGTCTCACTGCTTTTAAGAGAAGTAGGAACTAACATCTGTTTATTGGAATTATGGGGAAGGTTCCTCATACTTGGTATCACTTTGTTTGAGTTGTCTTGTTTGCTTGTGAAGTTTAACATATACAGTTGAGTTGGTACTAAGCTTGCAATCTTGTCTCGTCACCAGTACATACTCAAGGTGGGCGAGGGTCACGCTGCACAATGTATTAGTGGCTTCACTGCTTTGGACATTCCTCCACCCCGTGGACCCCTCTGGTAAATTTTCCTCTCGTCTCAACACTCATGTGCACAAATTCGGTTATTTTTGTAAAGTTGCACCAACTAACATGCCTTATTTGATAAACGATGTTTGCTTTATGGCTTCGGTGGTGCAGGATCTTGGGGGATGTCTTCATGGGTCGGTATCACACCGTCTTTGATTCTGGAAAACTTAGAGTTGGATTTGCAGAAGCAGCTTAATGAAACCAAAAAATGCAAGCACACAACCCCCACCCCACCCCACCCCCTCCGGCTCCCAGATGTTGTTGTGTAGCGACTTGCCCTTAAAATAAGTCTTATCAGCAAATGGGATTGAAAAAGTTTGGACCTTAAGGTATTGCAAGAGAAAAACCTTGTAAATACTGGCTTCACTCGTTTGACTAGATATGTAGTACTGTTGTGTTGGTGTATATGCTTGTTCTTGTTTTTCTTGTGTGTAATATCTACATGATTGTGTTGTCGTGCATCATTAACATTTGCTGCAGCAAAAAATTGGTAAAATATTTTCCAACAGACGGAAATGCAAACCACCTCTTTATAAGTAAACTCCTATTGCTTCCAATACTCTGGAATCACTTGGGTGTCTTTTAATGACATCGTGTGGTGTATTTTTCCATTTTTGAGTTCTTTCATACGATTAGGACGGTTCATTATATTAGTAGATTGGGCTCAATGGTTCGTAATAAGAAGTGAATAATACTTGTAGATTAACAAGTAGAGAGTTATCATAATCTCTTAACGAGAAAATCTGAAGGTAAAACTTGGGACACTTGTCCGTTTGCTGTATACTAGTTTCTGTTCAAATAAAAATACAAGGGGCTTAATGCAATCTTAAGGTTAGAACCACTGAAAGGTTTTTTTACCTTTTGTTTCTGAGATAAGATGGATGAAGTTCACTAACATTGCTAAGGCATAATTCAGTTACTGACAGTTTGATGTTTTATGCTCATATGACATGTTTCTAGGCGAAGGGAAATAAAAGAAACCCTTCATTCTCACAAGCAAATGAAAAGCTAGAAGATTACAAAGGAATTCCGATTCGAATGCATAAATTTTCCTTAAGAATCAATTGCAGTTAAAATCAGGATATCAAAATCAAACCTACAAAGTACTTTTTAGAAAGCGGAAAGCCGTCTTGACAGTTGAACTTGGCAATAAAAGCTTACAGACAAGAAGTACTTTTAGAGGCTTGGTAAACTAGTTGAAGGAAAGATTATGTGAACGTAGAATTTCCTAGTCTCTCTATTTGATATTATGAGCATGAACGACACTAAGCTATTAAAGGAAGATCATCACTGAACTTCCAAATGATGAGTAGCTGGACGACATGTGAGATGGGATCCCTTATGAAGCCTTTTTAACATCAGAGTTGGACTGCAATTGAGCACGAAGATTCTGGTTATCCTCAAGTAAGCTATCATTTTCACGAAGAAAATGTTCTGATTGCTTTTTAAGAGCAACTACATTGGCTTCTGCATCACTTGCTTCTTTACTTTTTTCCTCGATAGTTGCCTCCAGCTTCTTTATTTTCAAACGCAATGCATTCGCCTCTTCCTCCAAAGACTTCATCTCATCAGAAGCTCCATTCTTCCCATCCTCAAAACCTTTGTTTTGCTTGTTCACTGCTTCCATGCTCTTCCTCCTCATACGCAGTTCTCTTATATAGTGGTGCAGTCTGTCAATCATCAGAGCAAGGAACAGGGAAAAACCTGCATAGAAGTCCCATGTGAAAGTCAGACTTGGAAGAATGCCGTTAGTGGGGTAAGAAGAATGAAGAGCAAAAAGGCAACATAATTATTACTCCTTGATAATAGAGACATCATTAGATAGATTGTTACCGCCACACACCAAAACAAAGTTTAATTTTAAACACAGGCTCAGCAATGGAAGCATTAATCCCTGAATAGTTAACCAATTCTTTGAATAATAACTTTCTGGTTTACTTTTAGATCAATATGCATCGATAACCCAAACAGAAAACACATCAAGTTCATTGAAAGCCCCAAAGATATCTTGATCTTCTCCTAATAGCTTTTTCCCCTTCTGTAGTGGTAGGACCAGTAAATTCCATCCATTAGTAGCATTTTCGTACCAATATTTAACCCTTCCCTCCTTCAAACAAAGAATGTTGCCTTTCTCATCCTAGACTGGAAATGATTTGAAACCAAACAAAGAAGAAACAAAATATTATTTCAGTCACTCATTCTCAAAAAAAAAAAAAATTATTTTAGTCACTTATCTTTCTTTCTGTTTTTGCCTCTTAGGATTCTCATCCTAGACTTGAATTTTCTTTTAATCCAAAATAAGAAAATGGAAGATCATTTTAGTTCCCTTTCTTTCTGTTTTTGTCTATACCGATACCGGATACTTGACACTCCAAGTTGGAGAATTTGAGCATAAACTGATGGAGTTCACCACATGAGAAACCAGTTTTAATTTTATCACATTATTCAGGAATGGAATAGCTCTAATAGAGCAACACGAGGCTTAGAAGAAAAAGGTAAAGAAGATGTAAGTTTTAAGAGGATGCCAGTTACGATGCCAAAAAAACTTAAATGACCTGATCAAACCACAAAAAAAGGATATCTACAATTCATGTGCACAATGATATCATAAGAAGGGAAGTTTGCATTTTTCCATGTCATAAAAGTTGAAGATACATTTTGAAGCTAGGAAAAAAGTAATTCTCTTATTGTGCATCATCCTTCTTTTAACTAGTGCAACCTAAATGATTCATCCCATCGTTTTCCCAAACCATCTTTCAGACTAATCAAGTTTGAACTGAAAGGGAACTCTAACTCAGTAAGCAAACGGCTACTGAAAGAGCAACAACAGGCAATGACATGTTTGAATTAGTACTCCTCAATCTGGACAAAAGGTTCCCCTCCCACGCTGAGTACTTCTTAAATGCTAACGAATGACGAAATGAGAGCATAAAGTTACATATATTTAACGAGAATCAGATTGCTTTTCAGAACCTCCTTGGCTTCTGTTTGTCAAACAATTTGCAAGACCCTTTTCATTTGTATTTTTATGCAAAGGGAGAAAATTGTGTTCTATATGAGAGTTAGGAAACTTCATAGGTATCTATGATGAATTTAAGTCATATAAACATGAAACAACTTGTACATATTTTTTACACCGACCTAGTGCTTAATAATGAAAACTTTGACTAATCCCCCGAAAAAAGATCTTATCCAATTTTAGCAGAACGAGAGAAGCTTCAATCCACTTAAATAGAACCAAGGTTTGCATGCTTTATGTTCTACTTATACCTTTATGCTTATGTCAATAAAGATAAAATGCATCACTTAATGTTACAGAAGAGAATAACTTTTAAAAAATTAAACAAATAATCGCTGCTGTGAACTTGGTATAGAATATAAATTCCATTCAAGTACATCTACAGCTTATTGATTGGAGGGTTGCAGAAAAGCCAGGAAACTTGCTTTGTCAAAATAATGTTTTGCAAGCAAGGAAGAAAAAAATCATAAACAGAGATTGTTTCACAAATTTTCTTTCAAATCCAAGTTCTCTCTCAATCTATATGCTAAGCAGGTTAAAACGTCAAACCAATCCAAAACCTTTTGACATTAGCTCAGTCTATAACATCCAAATGAAACAAAAGTTTATTGCTTTGATGTTTATTCAAATTTCACAACTGGTTAATATCGGATATACTAATAATTCAATTCATGAATGTTTGAATCCCAAAAAAAAAAAAAAAAAAAAAAAAAAAAAAAAAAAAAAAAAAAAAAAAAAAAAAAAAAAAAAAAAACTTAGAGAGATAACAAAAAAACATTTTTGCAGTTAATTTGATATAACTAATAATTCAATTCATGAATGATTGAATCCCCAAAAAACGTAAAGAGATAAGAAAATAATATCTTTGCAGTTAATTAAAGATCAAAAAGCTCTTCGTGTAGAAACAAAAAACACATCTCTGCCCATAAGGTACAATTAGTTGAGCACATAGTACACATCCTTGAGTTTTAGCAACAAAATTACTACTATATGATTGTGCATGAATTGATCAATCACTCAAATCCGCAGAAAACAGATTCAGAAATGAAATTACCCATGAGAGAAGCTTCTAGAAGATGCTGAGCCATAAGAATCTGATCAGTAGGTGTAACATTACCATCTTCATCGATCCACCGTTTGCGGATGGAAATCACACTGTAAAGAGAGGACAACATGACGACGAAGATGGTGGCGCCGGTAGTTTTCACGACGATTGGACCGCGGCCTCTCTTAACACGGTCAAGGCCAATTATCACAAGTTTTCTCAATGGCGTCTTGAATATGAGGAGCAAGATTAACGCCATTTCGGCGAATATCACAGTGAATAGCACTTGGATCATTCTCCTCGATTTTGATTTTGATTTTTTTTTTTCTTTTCAGATCGGTGGTGTATCAGAAGTTGGCGAGCGTTGAGTGCATGAGCACGACGAGGAGGAAGAACAAGTCTGATCTATTTTGGTCCTATTTCACCGAATAAATACTCTCTCATTTAGGCAAAAAAAAAAACTAATCTACTCCAAATGTTTAGAAAATAAATAAATATTCAGTATCAATGATAAATTGAACTATTAAGATTTCTCAATTATTATGTATTGTTACAGTAAATACTTTTGGTATTTTTTTTTTTTATTTTCGTTAGCTCCTCAACAAATATAGTGGAAAGTAGAGGTGTAGATGGACCGGGTTGGTTTGGTTTTTTTTTTAAATCAAACCAAATCATTAGTGTCGGATTGTTAAATTTATAAATCAAACCAAATCAATAAAAGTCGAGTTTTTCAACCTCGATTTTTTTTGGGTTTTTTCGATTTCCTCGGATTTTTCGGGTTATTTCAATTTTTTTCCGGTAAAGTCTTTATATAAATATAATTAACTTGTACTTTAAATATTTTTTTAGTCATAGCGAGATACAACTATCTAAATGATTGATGACATTAATAAAATATTCAACCAAAAAAATAATGAAATCGCATAGAATAAATATTGCATATTATAAGCCATTATAAAAATAATTATAATTTAAAAGTATCAAGTCATACAAAAATAAGTCTAATAAGTATTAATTACATGACTAAATATTAAACAAAAAAATAAATTAGTTTATGTATTTATGCAAAATTAATGAATAGATATCTAACATGATTATCATTCCTAGTGTTGAATTGAATAATTTTTTGTTAGCATTAGTATTATTTGAGCTTTATTTGAGTTACTAATATCTATGGTTATAAAAACTTATTGGACCATTTAAAATTTCAACTTTAAACTTGAAATAATATGTTGAAAGATAAAAACTTTGAAAAATTTAAGAAATATTTATAAATTGCATCACAATAAATATTTTATGTATAAAATATTTTTAAAAATGGTATATATATGTAATATCGGGTTGGTTCGGTTCAGTTTGACTTTTTTTAGTTAAAACCAAACCAAACCAATTATAGTCAGTTTTTTTTTTTCCAACACCAAACCAAGTCAAACCAAACCACTAGTCGGTTTTTTTTTTGCGGTTCGATTTGGTTCGATTTGCGGTTCGGTTTTGTTCACCCCTAGGGACAATTATGTCTTTAATTATGCTAATGCATGCATTAAAAACTCTTGCACTACTAATACTAGAGCCGTCAATATGGGCTAGGCCCGTTGGGCTAGCCCCGCCTAACCTGTAATTTGATAGGGTTGGGTTAAGATTTTTGTAGTCCATTTGAGAACATGTCTTTTTAGCCCGACCCGGATAAGCTCGCTGGCCCGTAGGGCTTTAGCAATATGGGTTGGGCTGGCCCGTGGGCTAAATAAAATTAATTAAAAAATAAAAATAAAATAGAGGACTAAAAAGAACAAGATGAGTCCAAACTCAAAGTCTACTTAAACCATCATAAATATTTAAATATTAATTATGTTTATAAAATATGTAAGATTCGAACAATATCATGTCAAAAGTTATGTAGTTTCACAGATTATTATGATTATTTTTTGTGAACTTGAACTTAATCAGCAAGTAGTAACATTATGTAATATTGTCTTATAAATATTTATGTTATTAATAACTTAAAATTAAATTTAAATTTAATAAATAATAATAATAATATTATTTTAAAAAATGGGTTGGCCCGTCGAGTCCCGCAGCCCGCAGAGTGATGGGTTGTGCTTGCTGTTTTTGAGCCCATCATTTTAATAGGTCAGCCCGGCCTGGCCCATCAAATTTCAAAGCCCGCAGGGCCTAGTCCGGATGGGCTGGGCCAGCCCGTATTGACAGCTCTAACTAATACCATGATTTGCCATGTATTAGTTATACATATTATAATACCAAATAGAGTGTATAGCTAATTATACATAAATTGAAAAAATATACCAAACAAGATATTAATAATACATAAATCTAATGAATATATTATTTTTTCTAATGTGTCCTATCAAACGATCCCCATTCGTTTGGTTATATATAGATTAAAAAATCTATCAACGAAAAGATTAAATAATATGACAACATTAGTTTCACTAATACAACCTACCGAATGAATATCCCTGACTAGCTAACATGCCATGAACTGCATGACTTGCCAAATCTATGAATCATATAGCCTAGTAGTTTAACTCGTTTTTCTGGTTTCAATCCGCTAAAACTTTAAGCTTTTGTAAAGGGAAAAATTAAAATTTATCCCCCAGACTATATATGTGAGTTGTCCATTTACATTGAAGCCAGCATATATAGATAGCCTACATACATAAATACATTTACTAAACAGATTTTTTATAATCAGATTTAGGGATGTCAAATAAACGAATTAGATTTAGGGATCTATTTAATACAGTAGATTCATTTTTTCTCTTAAAAATTGTGCATGCTTCTCTAATATTAAGGTTATAGTTGGAAACAATTGTCAACTTTAATTAGTCTTGAATTCTTAAAGTGACGATGACAATTTTTTTGAACTAAAATGACAATTAAATTGGGATGGAAAAAGTATAACTCGGGGATATTGTCGATAAATTTCACACATGAAATTTGAAACTCATAACAATAACTAGTTTTCAATTACTGGATGAATATTACCACAATTAATATGTCTAAAGGGTGCTAAGTTGGCCTTTTCTCATTCTCTTTCATTCTTTCTTTTAAAATATGGTTTTGTGTTCACACCTTCCACATGTTCACTCCTCCCTTTGTCTTGTTTCTCACAGTTCAAACTACTCTATTAAAGTAGTAAAAGAAACACCAAATGCAATGGCATAATAATGTTGACCACAAGTAACAACTCACACATTTAGAAACCATTCTTTTTATAAGGACGACGGTTGTGTAATTTGTGCGCATCTTAACTATTGTAATGTAAGTATACTCTATTCATCAAATTAAACTTAGGCAAATAAGAAGAATTAATCACACTAACAATTTTTTTTGTTTGCGTTGGAATTTGAACCGTGATTTTCATAATTTAATTTGAACCATTATAATTATAATCAAAGTCACTGAATGACACCCTTTGAGTGATCACCATCTGAAAGAAAATTCTCAAAATTCTTGAGTGTCCATTATTCATGCTTACGAATATTTTTCCAAAAGACTTGTCCATATCTCCTCCCAGAGAATATTCCTGTCATATTTTCCAAACCACTCCGTTCCCGTTTTCATCCTCAATTTCTTGTCCACTTACGTACCATTTTTTTGTCTACATTAGGCCATCCATCTTGGCCCTGAAAGGATTTCTCCTAAATTCCACCCATCAACCAATTCCGACGTAAGGCACTTAGAATTTCTGCACTAAATATTAAGTATCTTACGAAAGCCCGCGGAAACTCTATCGTTACAAAAATTATCATGACCATGCTATGGTACGTTAGAGATTTCATTTAATGATCAATATCTTTATTTATTCACAGAAGTTATCACGAATGAGCCACGTGTCAATAAACTTTTAAACGTGTCATCGCGCGTAACTATTTCATTGGCTCCATCTAGTCAGGGGTGGTAACGTTAATAACATTTAGAGGCCCCCTCCCCCCTCAAAAAAAAAAAGGAACAAAGCAACTTTAGGAATGAGAGGGTGTTACGGTCTCTGGAAAGAGGAATTAGAGAATTGTGGGCCGGGGGAATTGGTATGTTTCCTTGAGGACATACATTTGCCTATGTCACCTCATCTTTTCCTTTTTTGGCTTCACTTCACCACTCATCATTCTTGTTCGAATAATATATATATATTATTAATTAGCGCTGTCAACTACCCTATAAAGAAGGTTACTATTGTGCTTTTCTCTTAGTTAGTAATTACTCCATTCATTTCAAAATAAGTGATGCATTATTTATTTTTTCATTTTGTTTCAAATAAGTGGTATTTCACACAAGCAAGAAAATATTAGAGCCCGTTTGGATTGGTTATTTTAAGTGCTTTTAAGCTAAAATAGCTTTTAAGCATATTTGAAGTGTTTGGGTAAAAGCCAAAATAGCTTTTAAGCACTTTTTTTAAAGCTAAAAAGGCAAAAATAAGTCAAAAGCCAAAAGCTACAAATCCTAGCTTTTGCTTTTGGCTTATAAATAAAAAAAAAAAAGTCAATCCAAACACCCATTTAGTGAGGTTTTTCAAATTTTACCTTTATTTAAATAAGGAGAGTTTTACATAACCAAGAAACTATTAAAGAATCACATTTTTTTCAAGGTATTTATTAAATGTAAGTTAGTAAAATTATATTTCACTTTCTAAGAATGAGTAGTTTTTTCTTAAGGGGGTGCCCAAACTAAAAGCACCACTTATTTTGAAACGGAGGGAGGATAAGATACAAGCGTCGTTTGAAGTGTTGCCTTTTGGTTAGTGGTATTAAAGTCCCCAACAAGAAAGTCTTGTATAATGTGTATATCAAAACTTTGAGAAACAAACACTTGTATAACTCATCAAGTACACGCTTGCGAAGTCTTAATTAATTGTTCGTAACTGACTTCACCAAATGCCAAAAGAGGTTTTCACACACTTGTATTTTAGCTAATCTTAAGATTTTCGATCATTTCTATGTTCAATCACCGGTAATGAACTCTTTGGGCCATTTTTGAGGGGTATTTTCTGTTTAAAACTTAAAACACTACAAGAGCACATGAAATTAGTCGGTAATTCCTAGCTAATTGAATTTTTTAATAATCAGTCGCTAATTCATAGCTAAATGAGATTAGCATAGGATTTTTGTTGTCCATCGCTAATTCCTTATTTTCTAGTTGTGAAAGGTGTTTTTGGTTTGGGGGGGGGGGGGGTGAGGTGGCCCTTATGGTGGATATATATCTCATATATATCATGAGGGCACACAAGAATGTTTTGATACCGACTTCAAACAAAAGAATGTCCTGTAAAGTAAGACTATCATCAATTAGAATCTTTTCTTGAGGAATTATTTTTTTCCTTACTCATTTTCTTCCCTATTTTCATCCAATTATGAGTGCAAGGTTGAACATGTCACTAGAGTTTCTGAAAATTCCGTGAATATTTTTCAGCTTAACAATCAAAATTGAATAGACTTGGAATTAAACTCTTCAACTAGAACTCAATTTTATGTAAGAAAATCCTTGTTGTAAAAGCCTGCACACAAGTAGACAAAAAGGTGACAACAGACTCTTTACTAGTAATATTTATTCCCTTTTGGTTGTTGTATACTTCAACATAGACCATAACTCCTTTAGTAATAATTCCCCCTTTCATTCCAGCATACCTCCATCTTCCCAACCTCTCATCTTTTAACATGATGATGAAGGAGCTAGAATTCTCTGAAAATTCTCCTTGTAATTTCTTATCCATGGAGCAGCCAATAATATTAGAAAATAGCAATAACAAATCATCATCAGGTGTAAGACCATACGTTAGATCAAAAATGCCGAGACTCCGATGGACGCATGATCTTCACCGTAGCTTTGTGCATGCTGTTGAGCGTCTTGGTGGAGAAGATCGTAAGCCTACCTCTCTATTTTCTCTTATATATATACATACACAAGTGCATGAAAAAGGGGGCATTTTCCTTAATTCTTAATTAGTTTAATTAGTTCTCTTTAAAAGAGTAGTACGTGGGGCTATAAACGATGACTTAATTTGTTGTGGTACTACTATTAATAATTAGGAGCAACACCAAAGATGGTGCTACAACTGATGGATGTGAAGGGCCTCACCATATCTCACGTTAAGAGTCACCTTCAGGTTTGAGAAAAGGCTTTAATTAATTTCTATGTGGTTTCTAAATTCAATTCTTTTTGGCCCACCATTTAAGAATATGTATTTTTGATGATATGAACAGATGTACAGAAGTATGAAGCATGAACAGTTGATGCAAGGTATATATCCTTTCACTTCTTTTAATTTCAACAAACTCCATTAATTAATTCTATCTATATGTTTTGTGTGTACTACTATCAAGGAGTTCACGCTCAATTAATTCACTTCCTTTCATTTGGGATTTTTTTTTATATCTTTATAGGGAGGAGCTTGAAACTTGATTTTATTATCTAAAAGAGAAGATGATGAGTCAAATTGAAAGTTTATGACTTAATTAGTTTATATATTTTTGACAAAATAGTTAAGTAAATGAATGATGAATAGTGATGCAATCAAGAAAAGATAGTGAGTATCCATTTGAGGAATCTTTTTATGTTTCATTTGACCCTTTGTGTTTTGCCTGAGTACTCCATATATATTCCTTGCGATATATACCACCTTTTGGTTACTAAAAGTGAAAAGGTTCTTACAACTGCTGGTACTAGTCTATGGCTAGCAAGGCCAAAATTGATAATTTACTTCTCAATTTCATTCTTTTTATTTTGGGTGTATATATAATTTATGTATAATCTATGTACGTATATCACTTTTTCCGTAAATCAGCTGAGGAATCCTTCCTTTCTTCTAATGGAACAAAAAGAGATAGAATCAGGCCGTTCATTCTTCTTTGTTTAATAGATGGTTAGAACTTCGTCTCCTTCTGAGAGGTCCACTGAAGATCTATTTGGGTAAAGAAGGAAGGTCCCAGTTTATTTGCCATGTGTGGTGGTGGTAATATTGTACTATCCAAACAAAGACTCTTTGTACAAGCAAAAAACTGTTCATATAATAGAACCTGAATTCAATAAATACACACTCAAATTCTAAAAAAAAAATTGATTCCCTACTCCAACTTGTTAATTAAGTTTACCACAAATTCATTTGATCTTTTTTTTTTGTTACAGCAGTAGCAGAGGCTGCAAATGGGAACAAGAGGAATAGAATGGATGGTCCAGATCAACTGAATTATCCCCATGGAAACTTTCTTCATCATTACTATAATGGGCATCCTAATTCCACAATATTAACGAATAACTATTCGGACCTAATTGCCTCCGCGCCTACTTTTCTCCCTCCTCCATGGTTCGTTCCATTTCTCGTCTCTCTTTCTTTTACGCGATTAGTGTAATTTTATCCGCTAATTATACCTAGTTGTCTGTCTTATTTTTCAAACTACAAGTTATTCCAATGATGATATATGGAAGTACATGTTTACCCCTTTCGGCCGTTGTTTTTATTGAACAGGAAACATATGCAAGAGAAGATGATGGGATTGGAAGGACGATCCATCCCAGCTTGCAACATGTTCAGGGACTTCTTCAATGGCCGCACTACTGTTAAAGTAATTAATTAACGAAATCCTTAGCTTTTTATCGAATAAATTGGAAGCAATGTATAGATTGGTGAGATTAATTAATTACTTAACTAATTTTGATTAATTTTGGCAGGATGGGAACATAGGAGAATATGGTAGCAGTTTGTCAAATAAGCATTTTTCAGTTATTGATACTGAAGAAGAGGCTGAAGACTCCGGCAGCACTATGTCCTTACAAACATCTGCCAGTTTAGATCATGTGAATAATATCTCTCTTGACCTTACCCTTGGTTAATTAACCACCCTAATTTCACTCTCAAATCCTTTGACTTTTGTCATAGAATCAAGCTAACTAGCTAGAACTTGGTTTTGTACTAATTTATCAGTTTTTAATCAATCTGAGAATCGTTTAATTACTATAATTAATCAACTTTTCTTGTATGTTTTGATTTATTTTTATATTATAACATGAATGTCGATTCGCTTAGTGGGGTAGATGCTCGTTAAGTGTCAGTCACAGCTTCCTCAATTTGGATAGTGAAAGCTAAAATTCAGTAAGAAATATCTATCCTTTGTTGCTCTCAATCAAGAATTAGTCAATAAATTAGTAAAATATGCTAATAGCCAACACTATTTTCAAAAAATGAACTATGTCAAAGAATATACATTTATAAAAAAATTAAAGAATATGTTCTGTTACTAGTACAAAAATATGTACAACATCAGAAAAGTTTGCTCCCAAATTCGTCTAGATCTTCTCCCTTAGATGAAGAAGCAGCAGCAAGATTTCTTAGATCTGATAAGCTCCTTCCTAACTTCAAAGCCACTTTCATTTCAAACACTTGACCATTTTCTCTTCTCTCCATTTCTGTTTCTGTCAAGTTTGATTCGATGGATTCTTTCATGTACTCGAAGAAACCAGCGTTGCTCCTATACATCTCGAATACCATTCCAACTTGCCCACCATGCTCTACTGTGTTAACTACACTTGCCAATGCGCCGCCAACAATTCCAACCATGGCTGCCCATGATCCAGGAGGAGAATGACCTGCAAATGCAGAGCCAATCGCTGCTAGGCCTGTGAGCAAAGGACCAGACATGGCTAAAAACTTGTTCAATTTCAAGGCCTTTTCCCCCAGCCTAATGTATTCTTCTTGGTCTTTTCTTCCCATAACTCCCATTATTTCTTTCATTTCCTCCTCCAGTTTACCGTTCCATCCATTCCAATCGTTGACCGGCCTTTTGGGCTGCCTTCGACGTTGTTGAGGCCACCAAACAGCAGGTTCCACAGAAGATGGAAATTTCTCTAGCATTACGCCAAGAAGAGGTAATGGGTAGGCCTTGTCAAGAGCCAATACTCTGTCCATAGCTTCTTTGACATCAATAGCAGAAGGGTGACCGATTGATAAAGTTGTTTCGATTTGGTTATGGAGATCTTGAAAAAGCCTTGTCGCTTTTCTTTGTTCTTCAGCAAGCTGGGATGGTTGAATCTTGTTGATGATCGTCAACATGCCAGTAGCAGCCAAATACATCAAAGTGGATGACATTTTTAGTCCCAAAACAGAATCACCATCAGCACCACTGCTAGCTGCAATTCCAACCATTGTAGCAGCAGCTATAGTTATTCCATTAATGGATGTCAAAAGCATACTGTTCCACTGGCTTCTTTGCTCCCCTATATTTCTATGCATCTCCACTCTATCTGCAACTGCCTCTTTGATTGCATAAAGCTTCTCGATAACCAGGGGATCAGAACCATTAACCATATGGCTTCTTCTTGTAGCTGGGCTAAGTTGTATCTCAACTAGGTTGTTGTTTCCTATGGTTGAATAGCTAATCAACTCTTGTTCATTCACTGATTGAAGTATTGGAAGAGAGATTTTGCTTGTTTTAATTCTTGGAATATTAATATTCGCTCTTATCAATCCTCTTCTACAACTGTAATTGGATGATGTTGAGGGAACAGAATTCAAGAAACTTGAAGATTGGAGGATTGTCATTTTTTCTTTCTCCAATGAGATGTTTACTGATTTAGGATGGAAAAGATTTTGTGAAGTAGAGAGATTGTGGTAAAGAAGAGAGAAAAATAGATGGATTTAGTTGTGATTATGAAAAATAAGACAGGATATGGGACATATATATAGGGAGAGTTGACATTGAAATATACAAGACTTGACTGAAAAATAAATATTAGCTACTTGTAATATATATCTCTAGTGAGTTATTCAAAGTTTGAATTGAATGGGTACATGGCCAAGACTCTTTCTTATTTGGGTTCCGTTAATTTTGGATCTCAAGAAATTTTCAGCCCCCTTTTGTTTATTTGTTATGGTTTTATGTTTTGACTGCTTACACATGTCATATGCCCTTATATTGACTTTCAACTTGGGAAAAACTTTTATGGTGTCTCAATTTAGAAACCGCCAACCTGACCAACTAAACTTTCTACCCAAATTATATATTTCATGCATGATAATACTTGGCATAACTAAGGTTGTCTAAAGGGACGGGGCGGGACGATTTTAGGGGGACTCGATGATTTCCTGATGAGATAAGGGGGAGTGGGACGATTTTAGAGGGACTTGATGATTTCTTGACGAGATAGGGGGGAGTGGGACCGTGGAACGATTTTAGGGGGACTTGATGATTTCTTGACGAGATATGGGGGAGTGGGACCGTGAGACGATTTTAGGGGGACTTGATGATTTCTTGACGAGATAGGGGGAGTGGGACGAACCCCTCAGCCCGTCCATCCCACTAAGCTAAGGGGGACGAGGGCGGGGGCTTGAGTTGGATTTGTTATTTTTTTTTTGTTAATTTAAATAAGCACTAAAAAAAGTTATAAAAAGAAGATAGTGTGATATAAGACCAAATAAATTTAGTAAATAAACTTCAAATTTAAATTGATAACATTGTAAATTCAAACATATAAATATGATTTTTCTAATTTAAGTAGGACGAGATGGGAGACGTATGCGACGACTTCTTAATGGGATAGGGGGACCGGAACGTTAGTGAGACGGGACAGAGGGGATAAACCCTTAGACCCGTCCCATCCCGCAAAGCTAAAGGGACGGAACCGAGATGGGATTCCGTCCAATTAGATAGCCTTAGATAAAGAATCACTTTATTCTTGATATTATGGAATACTTAGCATTAAGATTCAATCACATTTTCTGAAGCAGTAAAAAATAGATAATTTGTGTGACACATTTTCCTTTTTAACACTCTCAAAATTAATGACACATTTCTATATTTAGTATTTCATCCTTGCTGAAATGATTTATAGTCATACAAATACCTGTGACTTGTTTTAAACCATAAATTTCAAAAGTTTTTCTTTCTTAAATTTTCTGTTTAATCAAACTACATCATATAAATTGAGACGGAGAAAGTATATACATCATGTTCAAGATGATCTGAATCGTCTTAAAGAGTCAACATGCACTTTTTTCACCATCAAATTTGTGACGTACTTACGTCACATTACCCGTAATACAAATTGGTGAATGAATTTAGTATCGCATGAGAACCAAAAAGAAAAGCAAAAATAAAAGTGTATTTATATAAACTTATGATTTACAAATAAAAAATATGTTTCATCCGTCCTATTGGGAGTCAAACAGCTTTCTCAAATATCATTAGTTATGTTAACTTATAGTATTTTTCGCGTGTAATATTCAAATATGTAAATCTTAATCTAAAATATTTGAAGAATCTACACACAAATTTATAATCAAAAATTAATTGTTTTGATCCTTGTACTCCGAACTTGACAAAGGAAGTACTCCATCCGTCCCATATATATTACTTCTACTTACAGTACCAGCTAAATATAGGGCATAGTCAATGTATCCCACCTACGTACTTGTTGATATACAGTACTGTATAGTCAATATGTATACTGAAAGGAAAATCTCTAAGCATTGAAACAAAATTGCATCGTTAAGCATTATCTTTTTTTTTTATCCCTCCCGAGCTCCCACCCTTTTTGCTCTCTTGATGACTCAAACCACAACTTTCGGGTTGAAAGTGAGGGGTGCTTACCATTCGAGCAATTTCCTCTTGTCGATTGGGTAATATTAGAAAGTGTTTTTAAGCACTTGTTTTTAAACCAAAATAACAAAAATAAGCTAAAAGTCATTAGTTGAAAATTTAACTTATAGTTTTTGGCTTATAAGTCAAGCAGGCTCTTATTGACTTCTTTTTAAATGTTGATATGGTTTATAGTTTTTTTTTGCATACGTCACTAATTCAGAGAAGCAGTTAAACGTAATGAGATGATTGATTCCTCATGGAGTCAAGAAATTAATAAGATAACAAATCAAGCCATTTGAATTAACAATTGAATCAAAAGAATGAGTTAGCACCTACTCTTCTCTCCATATTACATATTGTACAATAAACAGTTACTTAAAACTTTAAAAAAGCTTGCTTGCAAACTCGTCTAAATTTTCTGCTTTCCGTGATGAAGAAGCTGCAAGATCTCTTAGGTCTGATAAGCTCCTTCCTAATTTCAAAGCCACCTTCATCTCAAACACTTCACCATTTTCTCTTCTCTCCATTTCTGTTTCTGTCAAGTTTGATTCGATGGATTCTTTCATGTACTCGAAGAAACCAGCGTTGCTCCTATACATTTCGAATACCATTCCAACTTGTCCACCATGCTCTATTGTGTTAACTACACTTGCCAATGCACCACCAACAATTCCAAGCATGGCTGCCCAATTAGATCCATGAGAAGGAGAAGCTTCTATAAACATTGAGCCAATTGCTGCTAGGCCTGTGAGTAAAGGACCAGAGATGGCTAAAAGCTTGTTAAATTTCAAGGCCTTTTTCCCTAGGCTAATGTATTCTTCTTGGTCTTTTCTGCCCAAAACTCCCATTATTTCTTTCATTTCCTCCTCCAGTTTACTGTTCCATCCGTTTCCATTGTCGTTGGCCCTTTTGGGCTGCCTTCGACGTTGTACTTGAGGCCACCAAACAGCAGGTTCAACGGAAGATGGAAATTTCTCTAGCATTACGCCTAGAAGTGGTAATGGGTAGGCCTTGTCAAGAGCCAATACTCTGTCCATAGCTTCTTTGACATCAATAGCAGAAGGGTGACCGATTGATAAAGTTGTTTCGATTTGGTTATGGAGATCTTGAAAAAGCCTTGTGGCGTTTCTTTGTTCTTCAGCAAGCTGGGATGGTTGAATCGTGTTGATGATTGTCAACATGCCAGTAGCAGCCAAATACATCATAGTGGATAACATTTTTAGTCCCAAAACAGGATCACTACTGCTAGCTGCAATGCCAGCCATTGTAGCAGCAGCTAGAGTTATCCCATTAATGGATGTCAAAAGCATACTATTCCATTGGCTTCTCTGCTCTCCGATATTTCTATGCATCTCCACTCTATCTGCAACTGCCTCCTTGATAACGTAAAGCTTCTCGATAACCAGGGAATCGACATTTGTATCACTTAATATTCTTGAAGGACTAAGCACTAGTTCCTCAATTGGATTGCTGGTTATAAATTGTTCATGCTCTGATATTCCTCTTCTTTGAATTAGCATAGGGAGGGAGATTTTGTTGGTCTGAATCTTGGGGATATTTATCTTTGCTGTAATGGTTCCTCTTCGGCGAGATGAAGATGAGTTAGCAGAACAAAATGAGCTCAAGAAACTTGATGCTTGAAGAGTTGCCATGTATTTTCTCTAAAGAGATTGGTTTAGCTATAGGCTGGAAAAATTAGAGGAAAAAGATGGATCTCCTTTGAACTCTTTGGTGCTATGCAACCAGTTGGTTATATATGTTTGTTATTATGGGGGGGCTGGAGATGGCATATATATAAGCTAAGGGAAGTTGGTGCATGATACAGAATAGTATTATAGTTTTGTTTTTTCAGCAGTTGAATTGAATGGGTACCTAATTGGCTAATTAGACTATGGTAATTTGGCGCAGTCAAAATATTTGTGTTGTCAAACTATAATTGGCTGCTTTGACATTGACTTTCAACCCCAGAGGTTTTCATTTTCTTGAAAACATCAATTATTCTCTGTTAGGATGATATCTTCAAAACCAATAAAAAGAAAGAAATATAGCTTTTCTTAAATATACAACATTTACATGTTGAATGCTATGATAAATAAACCACATTCACTACTAAAAACGTCGACGAAGTCAGTCGGTCCAAAGAACCGGAGGGAAACCAATTCAGTCATCGATTTTCTTTCTAACAATTAAAATTATTTTTAAAGAAAACCTATGAATGTCCATTGTTGTTTTTTGCGCTATAATAATAATTTTAAAAAAAGAATAAGAATTTTTATAATTTTATTTAAAAGAAAACCGACGGAGTATCTAAGTTTTTTATTATTTTTCACGAAAACCTAGGAATTTCATCGATTTTCGAAGCGCAAAATTGCTATTGAAGAGTACAATAAAAACGATGAAAATATTTCATCAAAGATCATATGTAGTCGAGTGTTAGAATTATTCAATGTCATAGTAAATACCTAGGTTCGATTTTAAGTAACTATATTTTTTATGTATATATTTCTGAAAAATCAACGGAGTTCATTAATTTTTTTAACCAACTCTATTCGTCAATTTTTCGGAACCGACCCAAGCCAAACCAACGAAGCACAGTCCGTAGATTTCGACCCTCAATTTTTACACTTAGTATTCGACCACCTTTACGCTGCAAAATGTAAACTAATGGTCATCATAGGATCACTTTTTTTTTATTTTTGTATTTTTATTTGGTACGTATTTGGTTACTATCGTATTATATTATGCGCCATTTGTCTTGAAATACTCGTATAATATTTTCTTCTACTATTAGTACTCAATTTCGTCTAAATGGAAAAAATAGTATACTTAAAAGAGCCCAAAATTAATTTTTATTCTTTTATGTTATAATTTTTCATAAAGAATTATACTTTTATTTTATGTGATAATTTTATTATTCAATTAATTTTCATTAACAAAAAGAACTAAAAATATATTTCATGAACTCGTTTCCTAACAAAAAGTATTAAATTACTTACGTATTTTAATTTTTTATCATAGTAATAATGTTTGTGGAAATTATTCCACCAATAATTCTGCACATATAATTTGACAAAGATGACAGCGTTTCAACCGAAATGCAAGCAATATTCAAGTTTAGTTCAAATACCTATGTTTGGTGCATATTGTACTGCGATAATATAATTATTTTCAGTAAATATTGTACAACATAGATGTCATTATATCGAATAAATGCAAAACATTAATGTTGAAAATTTCTTTTTAATACTAACAAGATATATATGAGATATTGAGAAGTATTGATTTGGGATGTGGAGACCATATTTAGCCAAGATTATGTCAAATATAATTAAAAGCAATAATTGATTCTCAAAGTGTCAAAGGCTGACCTGACTATTTGAATGCTTATAAATTATACAGACAACATTTGCGAAAAATTCAGTTTCTTTGACTCCTTTTGGTAAACCGTAATAATAGATGTTAGCTGTGGCAATTGTAATATTGTCATTTATCACTACAAACTTATTTGTACCGAATATTTATACATAATCAGTAGATGCATAACATGCATTGAAGTTTGAACCTATACAATTATCAATTGATCATGATTAATTAACATATATTTTCATTTCGTTTGAGTCAATTAACCATATAAGTTGAATGAATAAATATTTATCTTATTAATAAATTATTATACTACATTTTTTTCTCATATATATTCAAAGCTAACGCAACCATGGTGGCCTGGTGGTCTCTATTGTAATACGTCAGCCTCCATGATTGATGATATCACATGGAGGTGGCAGTAGATCATTTAACTTTTAAGGCCTTGGCCATCAAATGTAATTGCTAGCCTCTTTTGTTCATCTAATTAGCTACTTATGAATTATGATCACTATGCCCCCTCCCCTCCCAAATTACCTCGAGAGGTGAAAGTGTGAGTGAATGGATTCTATTCTTTTTTTAAAAAAGAAACCTCCTTCTTTTGACTTCTATTCATGAACTTCTTACATATTTTACTAGATAAGATTAATGATACAAACTATAAGGGTTAAAGAACTCATTGCTCAATTGGAATTGTAGTGTTAATCTATTGTAATTATTTAAATTTAAGAGTTAAATAAGCATACAAGTTAGCATATATTTATCTTCAAAAGCTGTAATATACACTGAGAAGTGTTCTTAATCCCAATATCAATGCTACCAAAACATAAAAAGTGACCATATATAAATCCAATACTAATGCCATAGAGAACAATGAAGAACATATGATGGTACAATATCAATCCTCGGTCATGATCGTAACACCTAAGAGCTTGAAGCGTGTTAAAGGACACTTCCTTTAAAGGTATTTTACCAATATAGGTCTCATGTATATCTCGTGTGCATGTATGGGGGATCCACCTCTTCTGTCTCATGTGCGCAAGCCCGTCCTCTTAACCAGCTCTTTTCTACCCCATTAAAGGATCGGATTTCTTATAAAGTGGGGGAAAAACTCTTCCTAATTCATGAGGTATACACAAAATTCTCCAACAAAAATTGTTGCAAAATTCAAGTTTATCCGTTGACAGGCTACTGCACGACAAGCTGTAGGCCTATAGATAAATGTTTACAAGGGACATGAGCTAATTATTAACCTAGAATTTGAAGGTGATAACCTATTCGAACCAGTCAAATGCTTTGAAGTTTGAATGAAGTTTGAACTTGTAAATACTTTTTAAATTGTTAATCGATAATAATTAATTTCATCATATATTTTATTTCAAAGATGAGAAATTATTCAAATTAAGATATAGTATCATTTAATGTAGTTGTATTATATTATATACTACCCAGCCAAACCCCCCATCATCACAGTTCACAGAGCATGTGTAGCCAGGATGATGGAATTAAAATAAATAAAACAAATTAAAAAAAAACTACCCAGCCAACCACTTTATTGAAATTATAAAGTTGATCAGCTTTACTTTCTTGAAAGTTGTACTCTACACCTTGTTGTCTAAAGGCCGAGGGAGGTGTTTGTCACAGTTTAATTTAGTTCATGGCACTTATTGTTTGTTTTGGCTCAACTTCAGGTTACACTAATAATTGAGCTCACAAGTGCACATACTATATGTGAATTTGTCGTATGCCTTATAATGATTCCTCTCTCCTATCGATATGGAATTAAGGTGTTATGTGCCCCTTTCGTCCGAAGCTTGTAATTTCGCCTCGTGAAAATTAACTGTTATAAGCAATCAACATTTGAATGAAAGAACGAGTAAAAATTGAAAGGCAGTAAATGATAAAATGATTCATTCCCTGTATAGAGTCAAAAAATGATTAAGAATCAAACAAGCCATTTAATGTGCAACTTGCAAGATGGCCTTACAAACTCGTACAAAGAATGAGTTAGTCCTACTTCGCATAAACAACATATGTACTGCATTTTGTCGATGCGTTATACGGCGAATTAGCTACTCTAAAACAGTTTGCTCCCAAATTCGTCGATTTCTTCTCCCTTTGATAAAGAAGCAGCAGCTAGATTTCTTAGATCTGATAAGCTCCTTCCTAACTTCAAAGCCAGCTTCAATTCAAACACTTGACCATTTTCTCTTCTCTCCATTTCTGTTTCTGTCAAGTTTGATTCGATGGATTCTTTCATGTACTCGAAGAAACCAGCGTTGCTCCTATACATCTCGAATACCATTCCAACTTGTCCACCATGCTCTACTGTGTTAACTACACTTGCCAATGCGCCGCCAACAATTCCAAGCATGGCTGCCCATGATCCAGGAGGAGAATGATCTGCAAATGCAGAGCCAACTGCTGCTATTCCTGTGAGCAAAGGACCAGACATGGCTAAAAACTTGTTCAATTTCAAGGCCTTTCTCCCTAGGCTAATGTATTCTTCTTGGTCTTTTCTTCCCAAAACTCCCATTATTTCCTTCATTTCCTCCTCCAGTTTACCATTCCATCCATTCCAATTGTCGTTGACCCTTTTGGGCTGCCTTCGACGTTGTTGAGGCCACCAAACAGCAGGTTCAACAGAAGCTGGAAATTTCTCTAACATTACACCAAGAAGAGGTAACGGGTAGGCCTTGTCAAGAGCCAATACTTTGTCCATAGCTTCTTTGACATCAATAGCAGAAGGATGACCGATTGATAAAGTTGTTTCGATTTGGTTATAGAGATCTTGAAAAAGCCTAGCTGCATTTCTTTGTTCTTCAGCAAGTTGGGATGGCTGAATTTGGTTCATGGTAACCAACATGCCAGTAGCAGCCAAATACATCAAAGTGGATGACATTTTGAGTCCCAAAACAGGATCACTACTGCTAGCTGCAATTCCAACCATTATAGCAGCAGCAAGAGTAATCCCGTTAATTGATGTCAAAAGCATACTGTTCCATTGGCTCCTCTGTTCACCAATATTCCTATGCATCTCAACTCTATCTGCAATTGCCTCCTTGATCGCGTAAAGCTTCTCGATCACCAAAGGATCACTTCTTCTTGAAGGGCTATGTTGTTTCTCAATTGGGCTGCTGCTGGTTGAGAACACACTAATCAAATCCTGTTCCTGCATTGATCTAGCTCGATTTTGAAGCCTAGGAAGGGAGATCTTAAATGTCTGATTATTCTGGATATTAATATTCGCTCTAGTCAATCCTCTTCTACATGATGTTGAGGGAACAGAATTACATGAATTCAAGAAATTTGAAGATTGGAAGACTATTGCCATCTTTTTTGTTACTTCAACTGGATGTTAATTGATGATCTATGATTGAAAAACAAAGGGGAGAAAACCCAAAGTTGAGTTTTGATTTATGATTATTATTATGGTAAAGAAGACAGGATATGGGACGTATATATAGATTATAGGGGGAGTAGTTAACAGAAATAAGATTTGACTGAATTAAAAAAAGGGGGCAAATAATAGTATGTTATTCAAAGTTTGAATTGAATGGGTACATGGCCAAGAAGACTATTTCTTATTTTGGCTGAGCCTGATTGTACTTACTCTTATTTATTTTTTGGAGTACTTACTCTTCTTGACTTTCAATATAGGAAAACTTTTGTAGATTTTTCAAATTTGAAACGGCCAACCAAAATTATATACTGTAATTAAGACCCTTGATCAACTCTTAATCACTGTGTCCAATTATATATTTCATGCGTTATGATACTTGGCATAGATAATCATCAGGTTCTTTCCATTACTATTGGATATTATTAATAAGAGGGAACCACATTAATTTCTTCAAAGTAAGAATGATCCTAATCAATTATTATTGTCTAATAAGAGGGAATGTCTCTAAGCACACAAGTGCCCGTCAACATGCCTGCTTAGCCCTTAGGCAATTGTTGTGGACCCCAAAATAGTATCGTATCTCATATATACTCATAGTAAAAAATCTGAGCTCCACTTAAGTTCAGCTCTATATATTCACCTGTTTTTATCCCGTTTAACTTTATCTTTTCATTTCCCCTTCTTTTATCCTTTTTAATTTTATCCCTTCATAACACACTTTTCTTTTTTATGGGAAAATCAAAACATTTTTCACTTTATTATTTTCTAAAGTTTAGAGTTAAAATTAGAGTTTGGATGTATTTTTTTTCTAAATATATTAAAATGTAAACTTTTTGATTGACTTGACATTGACGTACATTTATTTGTTATAGAATCAAAATGATATATATTGATAGTAATATGAATATGAAAATTAACTCAATTGATTTCATGTTTTAGCATTTTCCCTTTAATGTTATGCATTCTTACACTCTTTCAAATGTAGCCAATTTTGTTAAAGACTTTTTATTAGAAAATACTTTATGAAAAGAAGCAATCCATAATTTTCTTTTCACAAGAAAAATACTTTTGTCTACATTATTTCTATTTTCTGAATAAACTTTGTATAAGTGGATTCACTTCATTAGCCAATCAGTTACAAATAATTAATAATAAAAAAAATGAGAAAAAAATACAATTACAATCATTTAGTTTACATTTTCAATTGTTACAATGTAAAAACTTACGTGGAACCGGTACTTACACCAAGTCAATATATAGATTTGTGTTATATATGTGCACATAGATGTTTACCTCTTAACCATGATTCATTAACATACATTATTAATGAATCCAACATGTCTTTTTCTTTTTTATTTTCCCTTGACACAATCAAATTATTACGTCAACCTGTGTTGCAAAGTGATGAGTACTTGCAGGGGCGGAGCTACCTTATAGCAAGGGTGGTCAGCCGAACATCCTTCGTCGGAAAATTATATCGAATACGTAGGTAAAATATTTTGTTTATGAGTATATTTAACAGTTTGAACACCCTTGTACCGAGCGTGTGTTGTAGCTCAGAGGAGAAGAGTGTGCATTTTAAGTCTCCCGTCGCGAGATCGATTTCACTTTAAAGCATTTTGTGTACCTTTTTATATCAAAAATATGGATTAACCACAAATTTGTGGGTTCAATTCCGCTGCGTTTATGTACCTTTTTATATGTAGTTCCATTTGAATTTTTCGTTGCATTCACTCATTGAAAAAAAAATTACTTTATAAATTTGAACACCCTTAGTTAAATTTCTGGCTCCGCCACCGAGTACTTGAGTAGTGGCCATACTGAATTGCTATCAAATCACGTGGATTTTCAATTCGGACAGATTTTTGGAACTTTTAGGATACTGTAGTTTTAAAAATTCAAATAAGTCCAAACGAGTATACAATACTCTTTTTTTCTCAACATATAACATGTGTACTCATCGATTCAAATTTCGAGGGATATGAATATATAATAAAATGAGGAAGTGTAAAGATGAAGAAAATTTGTCATACTACCAGCCAGCCACTGTTGAAATCCTAAAGCTCATCAGCTTTTACTTTCTTGAAAGTTGGTATATATATAATACCTCGTGCTCAGTTCAGAGTTACTACTAGCCTAGCGTGTGGACCTTTTACTACCTCACCTAAAGTTGTAGCTCTATACACATGCTCGCTTTCCAATACATGTTAAATCCCCTTAACTTCTCATGTATTTATCATCGTATCTTTGTTATGTTCTAAATTCTCTTAATGAAAATTCTAACTCGGCCACGGGTGGTTGAACCGGTAGCATTATACCTTTGTACTTTTTACATACCTCTTGAGAAAAAACATCTAATAATCTTAATTAGAAGACTCTCCCTCAAACGTCTCCATCAATTAGAGCACTAACAGGTAATTTAGGGGTATGTAAATGATTTTTCATTTTTTAAAAATGTCAAATAATTTGAAAGCCTTAATTGACCAAAAGAATATATGGAACCAGCAAAGAGTAGCAGATTGTTGAAACGTCGTGTGAGAAATCTCAAGTTGACATTCCGAAAAAGTTAGTGTGAGAGTTTAGAAAAGCCCACTTTGTTCATCATTTGATATTCTGCACACCAACCATCCAGACTTGGTATACAGATAGCAGCAACTCAGTTTCAATTTGGTCAAATGCCAAGATATTATGGCTACATTAATAATGTTGGATTGTGAAATATAATATACTGTCATCTCTTGCCACAATCTTGTTTTTTTGAGTCACATTTGAAGGGCCTTACTTTTTTTTAACTGACAACTTTTCACATTGCCATGTGTGGAACATTCTGCATATGCACTTGCTCTATGACAAGTGCCAACAGCCATTTATTGCTTAATAAACTGTCTTGGTTTTAATGGATCAGAGAAAACGTGAAAATCAAAACAGAATAAGCAACCCAAGCTACCATTTTCAATATCCTTCAACTACACAAGGACATGTTGCCGTGTTCATGTATCAGCTTTGAGGATTTCAAGCCTTTTTCAAGACCATCGACCTTGCACGTAGATTCAAAAATATTCCCCTACAAATTGATAAGAAAAAACAGTGAGCATTAACAGGACTGTGAAATCACAGAGATGGGAACATGTTTCACAGTAGCAGAAGCAGTAACAAGCAGGGAAATTATGGTGCATACCAGCAACATGCAATAATGCTGTGAAAGATGACTCTGAATTGCAGCGGAACATACAAGTGATTTACCCACCCTACCACTGGCCAAAACTGCACATTTATAAAATATACTTAAAGAATTATCATTCACTGAAGAACAGAACAAATAACATTGGACTTGGGAGAGGGCAAATTTGACTAACCGCCCACGCTGTATACTGCACTTTTGGATATTCTCTCTTGATATTAGATTTCACCTGGATCCAGGGTCTTTCTGTGCAAATACAAGATTATATTGAATATTTAGTCAAATCCGTTGTTCTGTGTGCACATAATCATACCTCTAGCTAATGGAAAGTAAGCAAAACTTAAATGAGCCAGACTCTTATAAGCTCCATTCCAGCAGCTTTCAAAAACTTGTGCAAAATATGGCCCCATGAAGGAGAAGAAAATTGTAAAGAAATGAGAAACTCATGGTTTACTTTCCTTTAATGGAGCATTCATCATCTCGTTTCAGTTGTTTCTAGGATAGGATGGAAGATAAAAAGATATATTTCCTCCTTTCACTAGTTTATGGAAGAGTGTTAAAACCTCTTCAGTCCTATTTTAGAGGGTTCAAAAGCTACTCTATTACTTCGTCAGTAAAAAGGGTAGAAAACCCGTATCACTTTTGTTTTTAAACTTCCTCTGCTCCCACTGTCTCTCTTTTTATCCCAGCCAAACATAATATAATATTTATTTGAATAAAACACCCATTAAAGTAAAGTAGAGATTGTTTTCAGTAATCTCCTCATTTTGAGGATATTTCCCACAAGGCCCAAGGGCAAAAGAATGCCCGAAGAATGGAGGTGGAGTATGATGATCCCTTTGTACAAGAACAAGGATGATATCCAGAATTGCAACAACTATAAAGGTATCAAACTACTAAACCACACTGTCAAAGTTTTGGGAGAGGGAGGTGGAGATGAGAGTGAGGAGGGGTGTGTCTATTTCTGAGAACCAATTTGGTTTCATGCCATGGCGTTCAACTTCAGAAGTCATTCATATCAAAGGAGATTGATTGAGCAGTATAGAGCGAGGAAGAGGGACTTACATATGATGTTCATTGACCTAGAAAAAACATATGACAAAGTCCCTAAGGGGGGGGGGGGGGGGGGGGGGGGGGGGGGGTACGAGGGAACCGAAATCCGTGGGAGGAGACTCGGAGTTCTTCCTAGTCGTGATAGGGTTGCACCCATGGGTGAATTATGTGCTATTTTTGAGGCATGTGAACCCGTGCTCTTTCCGTAAAACTAGATTATTTATGTACATATTTTCTAGAATTGATCTAATATTACCCGTTGTCAACCATGATACAAAAAGACCTGATCGTGCACTTGGTTGAAAGCTTAGTTATTTACCTAGAGGTACAAGGATCAATTCCCACTTAACACATTTTCTCCTTTTATTTTTAATAGTGCACCCATGCTCTAGAAATCCTAGAATAGCCTTTGGTTGCACCAGGGATCAACTCTTAGCCCATTTCTATTTGCCTTGGTGATGGATGAACTGACACGGAATATCCAAGGGGAGGTGCCATAGTGTATGCTATTTGTAGATGGCATAGTATTGATTGACGAGACACGCAGGTTGGAAGTGTGGAGACACACCATGAAGTCCAAAGGGTTTAGATTGGGGAAGGGTGATTAGATAAGACATAGCGCACTTGCAACTTACCAAGGACATGACCTTAAATAGGAGGATATGGAGGTCGAGGATTAGGGTAGAAGGTTAGTAGGTAGTCGAGCGTTGTCTAGTTCCCTTATCAGTATTGTTATTATTGTTACTCTCCTATTATCTTATTCTTCAATTGTATTATTACATGTTGTTTCCTTTGCTTCAGTTACCGTATTATTTGTTGTTGTTATTTTCTTTCCTACTTTAATTTTAGCATGGCTTCTGCACTATTATATTTCCTTCCAATACTTGATGTTGATATGCTTTACTTGAGCCGAGAGTCTATAGAAAATAGTCTATCTACCTTCACAAGGTACGGGCAAGGACCCTCCCTAGACCACTTGTGGACTTCACTGGTATGTTGTTGTTGTTGTTGACCAAGGGCAAAAGAAGAAAAATTGGAAATAATTAAGCAAAACTATCTTTTAAACAAGAAACATAAATCAAGGATTTGAGGCTTTCACATGACGAAAACTTAGTGACCTTATCAAGCTTTGTACAATTGTAAGGGTTTAAAGAGAGAAATTGTTGGAATGTGCAAATTGAATAATTTACTGAACAAAATAATGTGGTCTTGTAGATGAAATGCTTTTGCTAAAACTGGATTTGAAAGAAGGCCAGATAATTATAATTTTTTGACCTTTTGTTTCTTTTTCTCTTTTTTCCCACATGAATACAAGGTTCTTTGCAATTGTAACTCTTTTAAATTAAGGTTATGTCTATTATCAGGCCCTTTGACTTCTTAAATAACAAATCCTAATTTGATTGCTTAAGGACATTTTTGTCTACTTGGACGTTTAGTTGTAGAACATGATGTTGAGTTTTGGCGTGATGATATACCATGCAATAGTTTATAAGTTACAATGTTAAAAGGCAGTGGTAACTCAAAGATGAAAACTCACTTTCAACAACTAATCCATAGTAAACCATGAAAAGCAAGTTATTCCAGGGTGACGAAGTAACTTGTTCCAGCAACACCTGAAATAATCAAAATGCAAGTTCACATCCTTGTATATTTATCAGCTCATTTTATTTACTTCTTTCTCTATCTGGTAACATCATTTGGCAAAACGGTAAACAAGTGAAACTTTCAAGTAGGGCAATGTAGCAATTTACCAGGTCATGAGTGTACAGTTAAGCAGTTCTATTAATATAGATCCACGTTGAAGATAAAAAAGGAGGTAAGTCAGATCCATAAAGTACAAGGTAATGTGTAACATCTAAGTACAAGATACCATATCCTGTTTTCCTGAAGCATACTAAATCATCCAAAGAAGAGAGGGTTTAGTACCTTTTTGGCAACTGTACTCTTGTCTCTCTTCCCCTTGAAAAGTTTGTCCAGTAATAAGTGAAGAAAATGCCCAAATGGTCCAAGATAGGCAACGCCAAAAAGCTGCAAGTAGTTACAGGCGAAGCAGATGATGACATCCCAAATAGCAACTTCTACGCACAAGTAGAGGAATATGATACAAATGTTACTATGAATCAAATGATTTTGCTGTACCATGTCAGTAACAACCCTGAAATTGAAGAGAATTTGACACAGAATTGCAACTAAACTTAACCTACACCGGCAACAACCCCGCCTAAATACCAAACTAGTTGGGGTCGGTTGTATGAATCCTCTATATCCATTCTGCTCCATTCACTCGTTGTGACTAAAGTTAGCTAGGAGATGAACTTTTACTATATATGCTCACTGGAAACTACTTGCTCAGTATTCAGATTCTCAAAACCTCAAAGACAAATCTTCACAGCACTCAAGATATTGAAGCTATTTCAAGCAGCATCATACTAGTTAGTTGCAATTATTTGAAGCATTTACCTTTCTTCTGACTCCTAATTTCCTAGGACAGTGTTTTGAAAAGTAATAATATTCCATGTGCTACAGTTCTAACTTGTAAGATCCCACTTCTGTTTCAGGATTTGACAATCTAGAATAGAAAATTAGAGGATTAGCCAGAAATAGCCCCTCTTTTCCGCAACAAAGGCTACAGTCCCAATACTCAGTGCAGAAGCCTTTGTGCAGTAGGGTCAGTATGAGTAAAGAGATTTCACGCAAAAGAAGAAATATATCTGTAACATCCTTCGCGGCTCATAACCAAAACACTTCCCAAGTTGTAAAATTTTCATTTAGAAGAAAAACTAGAATCTGAAATAAAGTTACCCATTCAACCCCCAGATGGACACAACCGAAATATTTACCCGAAAGAGATTGGGTTGGGATTCTCTAGAACAAACAAATAAATAAAGATCCAGACACAATGGTGTCATATATGCTAAAGTAGACCAAAGTGCATTTAAGATCCATTCTTCTGAAATAAGCACTCTCTTTGGCACATTAATCATGTCATTTAAAAAAAAATTGAGAAAAGCTGATCACATTGCCCTGGGTTACAGTTTTTAATGCAAATTTACCACTTCCATCTAAGCCAAAGAGCATGCTAACACTGCACTGGTTTGCTTTGTATTTACTTTCTGTACCTGATGCACTTAAGAGGCTAAAATTGATCTATAGTTGGCATTACATAAAAGAGTCCACGGTTTAAGGCTGAGTGGTCGAGGCATAGGAGTTCTACATTCAAAGCTACGACATTGTGTGTCTGTTCTATGGTTTGGCATTAGTAGATGTGCGTAAACTGGCTGGTTACCACTGAAAAGCAATGAAAGAGACTAGGGTCTAAGGTAGTGTACTAGTGTTACAGAACCAAGCAGATATTTTATCAAAAGAAACAGACAAACCTCTAAATCGAACCATGAGGCACTCATGCCAGTATATGAAACTTTTACTGATACTTCTTTCTGATTTGTAGGAAAAAATTGTTAAGCATCATGAAATTTACAAAGTCATCGTACTTCTTTCTGATTTGGAGGTGTTTGGAGGCTCGAGGTGTACCCGTGGCGTACACAAGATCAATTAAGGACATGTACGAGGGGGCCAAGACTCGCGTTAGAACTGTGGGAGGAGATTCGGAGCACTTTCCCGTGTTGATGGGGTTGCACCAGGGATCGACTCTTAGCCCTTTTCTATTTGCATTGGTAATGGATGTATTGACGCGGCAAATACAAGGTGAGGTGTCATGGTGTATGTTATTTGCGGATGATGTAGTTTTGGTTGACGAAACTCGCGGAGGAGTTAATGCTAAGTTAGAGGTTTGGAGACAGACCCTCGAGTCTAAAGGGTTTAGGTTGAGCAGGACCAAGACTGAATATGGAGTGCAAGTTCAATGAGGCGACTCATGATGATGCCGTAGAAGTGAAGCTGGATACACAGGTCATCCAAAAGAGAGGGAGTTTCAAGTATCTTGGGTCTATTATCCAGGAAAATGGAGAGATTGATGAGGATGTCACTCACCGTATTGGTGTTGGGTGGATGAAATGGAGGCTCGCATCTGGAGTCTTGTGTGATAAGAAGGTGCCTACTAAACTTAAAGGCAAGTTCTACAGAGTGGTGGTTCGACCAGCTTTGTTGTATGGAGTAGAGTGTTGGCCAGTTAAGAACTCCCATATTCAAAAGATGAAGGTGGCGGAGATGAGGATGTTGCGATGGATCTGTGGGTTTACTAGGAGAGATAGGATTAGGAATGAGGATATCCGAGATAAGGTGGGTGTGGCGTCGGTGGAAGATAAGATGCGGGAAGCGAGGTTGAGATGGTTCGGACATGTGAGGAGGAGAGGCAGGGATGCCCCGGTGCGGAGGTGTGAGAGGTTGGCTATGGATGGTTTCAGGAGAAGGAGAGGTAGACCGAAGAAGTATTGGGGAGAGGTGATTCGACAGGACATGGCACAGTTGCAGCTTACCGAGGACATGACCCTAGATAGGAAGGTGTGGAGGACGCGGATTAGGGTAGAAGGGTAGTAGGTAGAAGTGTATCTATGCTAGTAGGTTGAAGTGTTTTTCCTTGTTGTCCCGACTAGTAGTCGTAGTGCTACGCTTGTAGTTTTTTGTTCTTGGATTCCTCGTAGTATTATTTTGTGGCAATGCTCCGAATCTATCTATTGTTTGTTACTACATATTACTACCTATTGTACCTTGTATTTTTATCGTGTATTTTTATCCTGTATCTTTATTACGTCCTTTTTAGCCTATTTTTAGACTGTTTTTGTCTTGAGCCAGGGGTCTATCGGAAACAGCCTCTCTACCTCACCTCTGAGGTAGAGGTACGGACTGTGTACACTCTACCCTCCCCAGACCCCACGTTGTGGGAATACACTGGATATGTTGTTGTTGTTGTTGTTGTATCGTACTCGAGCTCAGATACATAAATGCAACTATGGGGGTGCTGACAAATTGCAATTATGACCTCCATTCTACCATAAGTGTTTTTTATAAGTAGCAGAAAAATAAGCCTCTGCAAGGAGAACCTAGAGGAACCGTACCACTTTGAGAAGAAGGCGTCTGACTTGAAGTTTCTGAATGCCAGTGATCTTCTGAGCCACTATATCACTGATCGCTGATAACACTCCCGCCGTTATTGCCTGCCATCATAAATTCCAAGGATTCAACTATCATAGAATATTCCAGAACCAATTCTGCTAAAACTTCAGCAAAATTACCAAAAAAATCAAGAAAATGCAGGAGAAAAGGTGAAATCTTTGTACCAAAATAGCAACTTCTCGATAAATTAAATAAGACCCACATCACAATTAAGCTAACAGGATCAAAATATCCCAAAACCCTCTTCACAAGTCAAAGAAAAAAGCTGAAAAAATGAAAAGGAAAAAGATTGGTAAAGAAACTGGGTAAAAGATTTGACCTTTGTTCGTAAAGGGTGTTGCTGAAGCTGTAACAAGTACTGTTGCAGACCCTTTTTCGCTATTGATCCCATTCTTGTTTGTCTTTCTTCACTTGTTCAGCTTCAAGAATTGAGAAGAGGAACAGATTCGATCTTCCAGTTTACTCACTGGCTTCTTCTGACTTGCATTACATTTAGAACAATTTGGTGAATTTGCGCCTAAAATATTAGCAACTTTCACATTGCGTGGGGCCCATCTGAAGCAGCCAAATTAGAATGCGTTTGGCGATACATACCAAATATTTTTAATTTTATTTAAAATTTATGGGTTTTTTTTATTACATGGGGTAGGGGCAGGGGAAGGAAAAATGGGAAGAGAATTAGAAGGCGGAAATCAAATCTCACTATTTACTATAACTGAAAGTTTAGGTAATTAATTAATTTGGATTTTTGCTTCTTTGAATGATTTACTTGACATTCAATCAAGTGTATCATTCAATCTTCTTGAATCATGAGTGTCATTCAGATAATATTAGTTCAATGCTAAAAAATATTAACTTAAAATATTTAATTTAGCAGAAAGATTATGAACTCACGTGCTTCACAATTTCTATACTAAATTTGCCCATGATATTCATTCTTGAATGTACTTATCAAATTTGAAATACAACTTTAAATCGAATTTATATATTTTTATTTTCAAACAAAGCATTTCTAAGAAAAAGTGAATATTTTTGGGGGGAAATTACCTAAGCAAACTTAAGCCCTCTAATTACCTTTATAGTGAAAGTTTTTTTAGAATATCAAACATAGCTATAATTTAAATTTTATATCAAAGTCCATATATCTATTGCTTCCCTATCTCTCTCTCTCTTTTTCCTTCCCTTATGAGCAATAGAAGCTCTTCCGAAAAGTTATCCTTCTCATTCAACCTCTATATCTTTCATTCATCATCAGCAGAAAAAAATTTACAATTATTTTTTTAAGATATGTGAAAATTAGAAAGTGAAGTCATGCTTTGGCTAATTTTTACAAATTAATTGGAATATAATTTCTCATGCAGATACACAAACATTCAATTTGTTGATATTAGTGGTAGTGATGATATCGAAGTACTGAAAGCGATCTGGATCTATGTGAAATTGTGGTATGATATCTCAGGGAGATACACTTATTTGGGAGAAACAAAGAAGAGACAGACACTTCAAATTTCTATTCACGACCCTGGTACAATTAGGTTGAGTGATTATCCCGTGACTTTTGTGTATATAATATATCAGATGAAATTGTATGTGTTGATGCAATTTGATTAGAGTGATTTTTTATGATGATCATACAGGTGTATCATGAGTTCAACCATACCCCTATATTAGCAATCAACAATGATACATTCACTGAAATATAATCAAGACAAAAGATGTATACATTCAATAATGTGCATAAATAGTATATACAAGTATTAAAAGTTCATTTCTGATACAAGTATCCAATAGATATAGTGAAAAGTCCTCAACAACAGTCCAATAAAGTGATGACTCGGATTTATAATACTCACTCTCTCTATCTCTCTCTCTAAGAAGAAAAAGCCGGAGTCAATGTTGTTGATTCGTGAGGGTGCAGTCGCTGGAGACAGTGGTAGATTGTGAATTGATTGGGAGAAGTGTTGGTGAAAATGTGTTACCATTTTTATTATGTGGGAGACTCTCTTTAATTAATGATAATATGGGATATAAAGTTCGGATACATGGAAATAGTTCAAATTCTTTATTACAAGTATTTATTTTTAACGTATACACAATTTAGCTATTATAAGTGAACCTCATGATACATGTATCTACTATTATCTAAACATTGGTGACTGAATATAGTTTTTTGGGGTATGTTGTATGTATATTCAATAGGTCTTTTTTTTTTATGTATGTATTTTTCACTGTATTTCATTGTATGGGAGAGAATATACAATCTGTTGAGCGAATGCATATAACCTAGCGTGATTGTATGTGTCGATATAATAAAATTAAGTGAACGCATATAACCTATCATGATGGTATCCATCAAGATTGTATGCTTTGATACAACCATTAAAGTGAATGAGTACAAGTGATACAAACTGATAACAACTGATACAGTAGAACGAATGAATACTAATGAAATTAGAGCAAATGAATACAAGTGATACAAACTGGTAACAATTGATACAAGTGTTTTTTTTTTCTTCAGAAAGTTGTATCACTGATACAACTCAAACAGATACAAGCTATTAACAATCTGATATGAGCTATTAGCGAATTGATACAACCTATTAGTGAATGATATGACCTATTAGTGAATGATACGACCTATTTGCAAGCTAATACAGGTCGTAAGTGAACTAATACAACAACTGAATCAAAAGAATAGCTAAAAATAATAAATAAGCACACTATAACTACTAATGATAATTATGCTCCATAATATAGCTGTGTATGAAAGTTCCTCCGGAAAGAACATCAGGAGACACATACTACTGAAGATGCACACAATTTCAAAAAATTTAAATTTTAGCCATGTTGTTGTTGCGTTCTTCCTTGTATAAAATTATTACTCCCTCCGTCCAATTTTATGTGGCACCATTTGACTTGACACGGTATTTAAGAAAAAGAGGAAAACTTTTAAAATATGTGGTCTAAAATAATTCATAATTATTTGTGTGGTTGTAATTCATTTCATTAAGGATAAAAGGGGAATTTTAAAGTTAATTTTTTTTCTAATTATAGTAAGATGACATTTTTTTTAGGACGGACTAAAAAGGAAAGGGTGCCACATAAAATGAGACGGAGAGAGTATATAGAAAGTGCTGACTTCTAAGTTCTAATAAGAAATAAAATTGTGCAAATTTTTTATTATAATTTTCAGACATTCACATACGTTGAATTACATGACTAATAATGTCTCGAAGTTGGAACTTACACTTTAGAACACTATCCCGAATTAAAAAAAAGTGTCTCTTATCACTCTTTTTAAAATATGACTATATTTTAAATACATTATAGATACCAATTATGTTTTAAACAACAATCCCTGCACTTAACCTTGTCAAAGTTATAAGTTTGGAGCCTAACATAGGCGTCAAAAGTACCAAACAAATGAAAGAGAAATGGGTCATTTACACTTTTGGCCTATTTTATATTGGTCTTTAATTTTATATTTTCCAGAACTATTTTTTTTTATGGTGTATAAATTTATATTTTTGTATCAAAATATTTTACCAAGTTATGATATGAAATCATTTGATATGAAGTTGAAGTTCTTGTTTGAATTTGCAATTTAGATTTTTTAAATTGTATTTTTTCTCATAAACATAAAAATCTTTCAAGTTGTGAAAACTATTAAATTTTTCCCAATTCTTATAAAATGTTATCAAATAAGCAAACCATAGTTCATAAATAGGATATCCTAATATCCTAAGACATTGCATTGATAAATCGTGAATCTCCATGTTCCTTTTATAAATAAATATTTGCGATTACAAACTTTCAAGTACACATAATTTGCATAGTAATTAGTTATTCTTTAATAAAATCCTTTCACATGATACGAACAATCTCTGCAGGCCGAACATAAAACTTTTTTTTTAACAAAATTTAAAATAATGGTATTTTTTTACGAAATATAAACTTATAGATCAAATTTTTATTTTAAAAAATTGAAATCATGATTTGAAATCTCAAATCATGATTTTTAAATCACGAGATGAAATTGTATCTCTAAACATTGATTTCATCTCAGAATTTCATGAAATCGCACCTCCAAACGCTAAGTTAGAGCCCTTGTGAGTTGTGAAAATGCCATGTCAACCCAATGAGAATACCACCCCATACCAACCAAAGAGAAGACAACCCCAAATCCCAAAGGACAAAGGAGAGAGAGGCAGTATCCAAATTCCTACCACTCACTAAAGATGAGTTCTCGATTTGGAAATAGAAAGCCTCCTCCACCCACTTTCTCCCACCAACAAATCAATTTTTTTAAAATATATTTTTATTAGTTTTTATATTTTTTAAAATATAAATATTAAATATTTCTACTTGTTGCCTACCACCAACTTCAAGATTGGTATTTATCGATAAAAAGGTAGCGTCTTTTTTCCCTGCCCATATATCAGTTGCTATGAGTAAGCTCTTTTAAGCTCTCAGATTTATCTTTTCAAGAATAGAAAAGATTCAATCTTTTGCAAGGTGGTAAGTGTTCTTTTTTTTTTAATCTATTCATCAACTCTTCTCATGTAATTACCATTCATTTTCTTCTTGAAACACAAAAGATTGTATCTTTTTCTCTTTGAGAGATCTGTCATTGTATGACCTTATAGATCATTGTATTTGGATCTGAATTGATGAATGCTGTCTGAATTTGCATATTTTAATTAATTGTTTTCTGTTATATGTTTCCCATTTTTTTTTACATCCAATTGTGTATATAAAGGAGTTCCTCCTCCTTCAAAGATATAAAAGCAATTGCCCCCTAAGGATATGTTTGATATTGTTAGAAGCCCAAGGTATGCCAATTTACATCAAGAAAGGAGAGCAATTTGAAGTGGTTGGTTCAGGGAGTTCAACATTTCAAAGTTGTCCTGTAATTTAGGATGGATAAAGCAGTTAAGAATCATTATGAAGAAAGAGTATTGTTGAAGGTCATTGAATCCATCTATTTGTGGAAGTTTATATGCTCTTTAAGTTCTTTACTTTAGCCATTGCCATTTAAACTATTCTTGTATAAAGTGTCTCATGAAAAGTTAAATTATCAATACTTATTGAAAAAAAATGTTGACACAGAATTTTTTGCATTCTTACAATATTTACAAGTTGGCTATTATTTACATGTTCTGATTTTCTTGTCACTATGGGCAATGGTGTTTTTTGTAGTTTCTCAGTCTGATTTTGATATTTTTGAATTAGATGGATTCAATTTTGCCGTGAAAAAAAATGATCAGTCTCATTGTCTGAATTTTGGTGATTTGTCTGTAAACTGTTCAGATTATTTGGAAAGATGAGAGGAGGATTGTGGCAACTTGGGCAATCCATCACCAGGCGTCTGGCTCAGGCTGAAAAGAAAACTATTGGTCGCAGATGCTTTGCTTCAGATGCCGATCTCAAGAAGACTGTTCTATATGACTTCCATGTTGTGAATGGGGGCAAGATGGTGCCTTTCGCTGGTTGGAGTATGCCTATCCAGTATAAGGACTCAATTATGGACTCTACAGTAAATTGTAGGGAGAATGGTAGCCTCTTTGATGTTTCTCATATGTGTGGCCTAAGCCTCAAGGGGAAAGATACTATCCCTTTCCTGGAAAAGCTTGTTATTGCTGATGTTGCTGGGCTTGCTCCTGGGACTGGTTCTCTCACAGTTTTCACAAATGAGAAGGGAGGTGCGATTGATGATTCAGTGGTCACCAAGGTGACAAATGATCACATCTACCTTGTTGTAAATGCGGGTTGCAGGGACAAGGATCTTGCACACATTGAGGAGCATATGAAATCATTCAAGTCAAAAGGTGGTGATGTTTCATGGCACATCCATGATGAGAGATCACTTTTAGCCCTTCAGGTTAGCTCTCTCTTTCCAACAATTGGTACATGTTATCTGCTTTATATAAATGTTCTTTTATCATGAGGTATAAGTAATGCTAATCACATGCACTAAGAACTGATCAAGAGAATGAAAATGGGTGCTTTACTAGACAAGGATATGAGAAAGTGATATTCAACATCACAGTGGATACAGAATGTCCAAAAACTGAGATTCAGCTCATAGAATTAATAGACTATCTGTAGAAATGTGGGATTTGTCTAGCTGAAGGTAATTTGCCGTGATCATATCTGGTGATAATTTATAGATCAAAATGAATATACTTTCCGGATGACCTTTTCTCATTCTATTACTAAGTTATTTTCTTTCCCTTTGAGCAAATATTGCTGAATCCATGCGTATTAATCCTTTGCCCTTCTGTTTTTCTTCTTTATCTAAAACTTTATTTTCATCAGTTTTGGAATACACTTCTTTGCTAGCAATGGTTTTCCATCTCCCCTTTCTCTCTCGCCCCCTCCTTCAACTGACTAAAAGAATGTGCAGCATGCAAGATATTACCAAATCATCTTCATCTTCCCTCCAATTAGTGAATCTTATTTTCTCTCAATGTGTCTCTAGAACTTTCTTCTGTCTTTGGCAAGTTCATAAAATAATCTCTTTCATTTTCTGCTTTTCAGGAAATATTTTTTTCATTTCACTTCTTTAAGTTGTTTAATGAACATTTTGGAGTTATGTCATCGTATCATACTGAATTTGCTTGAGGAAAAAGAATTTGCTTCTTCTCTAGTTTGTGGTCGAGGGCTTTGTCTGAGAGGAAAAAGAAGAGGTGACTGGAACCGAAGTATTGAGGAGGGAAAATTACCAGACTTAGACAAGGAAAGGGATTATTTAGTGTCAGTTGATGACTTGATGCCCAACATTGGAAGGCTTAAATGCTTCCATATATTCTGTTTTACCTTCTCTGCTAGGTTGTCCCTTACCAACTTGAATAAACTGTTCCGTCCCACAACATTAGGTGGACAGAAGGCAATTATGCACTTACACTGTAGGTTGTACTTCTACTTTCTTTCTCTCCAGATAGATCATTAATTGATGCACATCCCTACCCTATTTGCAGAGGAATTGAAAATATTCAGTTGCTCTGTTGCAATTCAGGAGAACATTTCAGCATTTGTTCTTTTTGTTTGCTTTGCAAGATCTTAGTGAAATCACTTCACTTGTCTTAGGAAACAAACAGAAGCTCCCTTTCATGGTTATAATTTCAAATTCTTTTTATTGTTTGAATAGTTGCAGAATTGAAGGGGAGCCTTGGAGTAACTGGTAAAGTTGCTGCCATGTGACCAAGAGGTCACGGGTTCAAGCCTTGGAAACAGTCTCTTGTAGAAATGCAAGGTAAGGCTGCGTACAATAGACCCTTGTGGTCGGGCCCTTCCCTGGACCCTGCGCATAGCGGGAGCTTTGGTGCACCGGGCTGCCCTCAATAGTTGCAGAATTCTTATCTTGATTTCTTTTATTCAGGGACCCCTTGCTGCTCCAGTTCTTCAATATCTCACAAAAGATGATTTGAGCAAGATGTACTTTGGGGAGTTCAGGGTTTTGGATATCAACGGGGCACCATGTTTCCTCACAAGGACAGGGTATGTTTCTGTTCTTGCTTTCCTCTTCAAAATTGAGTGCTGAGTTTGTGCCCAAGAAAAAGTAATCCTTTAATTTGATAAACTTTTTCAAAATTTAAAAGTTCAAAATCAGAATCACTTCAGATAAATGAGAAGTGCCAAGCATATTGTCAGGCAGTTCCTTCGTTAGTTGTTTAACAATGGGTTAAACTGGCTTCTATTATGGCCGAATACTCCGTTGTTATTGCACACTAATGTGTAAAACAGCTACATCTGTATCCATAAGGCAACTTCTCTATGTTTCTTGTCATTCCGTGTGCTATTTTCTTATGCAATCATTTCCTACTTCTGATTTGTGCTTGGCACTTGATCCTTGTGCAAGTACTCTTGATTTGAGACAGCCTCTGACATAATCTGTATTTTGAGAGGTTTTCAGGTATACTGGTGAAGATGGATTTGAAATTTCAGTACCTTCAGAAAATGCTCTCGACCTTGCAAAAGCTATTCTGGAGAAATCAGAAGGGAAGATTCGGTTAACAGGTTTAGGAGCTCGTGACAGTCTTCGGCTTGAGGCTGGTTTGTGCTTATACGGTAATGACATGGAGCAACACATAACACCTGTAGAGGCCGGGCTGACATGGGCCATAGGGAAGAGAAGAAGGGCAGAAGGAGGCTTCCTTGGTGCTGAGGTTATACTAAAGCAAATTGAAGAAGGTCCTAAAATCAGGCGAGTTGGCTTTTTCTCTTCAGGCCCACCCCCTAGAAGTCACAGTGAAATTCAAGATTCAAATGGACAGAATATTGGGGAAATCACCAGTGGTGGTTTCAGCCCTTGTCTTAAGAAGAACATAGCAATGGGATACGTAAAGTCGGGTAACCACAAGGCAGGGACCAATGTCAAGATTGTGATTCGAGGCAAGTCTTATGATGGGACGGTTACCAAGATGCCTTTTGTACCCACCAAGTACTACAAGCCATAATAACTCTTTGTTGCCTCGTAAACTTCTTGATTCCTCTAATTGCTACCTTGTTCTTAATGTTTTTGGTGAAAGTGAAACCGGAATACTTCAATCTACATGTTGCTGTCTTTTGCTTATGAGTTCCTTTCAATGCAACATGAGCCACTTTCTTTCTTTCTTTCTTGCATGATATGTGTATTTTCCCTTTTGCCTTCCTCTGGCATTGTCTTCGCAGTGTACATGAATTATAAAGCAGTTTTGAAGAGGTAACATAATGGAAGGATATGTGGCCTTGGTTGTTGATTGAAAACCCTTTCCTTGCTTGGACTGTCAAACTGTTGGACATCAACTAATATGTGGGGTCTGGGAAGAGTAGACCGAATGCAGACCTTACCCCTACCTCGTGGAGGTAGAGAGGTTATTTTTGGAAGTCCCTCAGCTTAAATAACACATATCAAAGTAGTTAAAAAAGGAAAATACAGAAGTAAAGAGGACGTCAAATAATAGTAATGCGATAATTGAAGCCCATCCAGACCCCACGTTGTGGGAATACACTGAGTATGTTGTTGTTGTTGTTGCGATAATTGAAGCCCATGAAAAAACAAGTAGTAACAAAAATCATAGGATAATAAACTATAAGAGTAATGCGTAGTACTACTGATATAAAAGGAGAAACAAGTACGGTAAGAATTTTTTAAAAAGAGATGGCGCACGTAATACTGCTATTTTCTTCCTCAAGAATCAAGATCATCAGTAGTCAGAAATTGTACTTTATTGTATTTTAATTTTAAATACAACCTTTGTAATGGTTGATGAATAATCTTTATTATTGTATTACTCCCTCTATTCCTAAATAAGTGATGTCATAGTCTTTTTATTTTATTTCTAAATAAGTGATGTTTTAATTAATAAAACACATTAATAATATTCTTCTCAGTTTTATATAATCAAGAAATTACTAAAAAGTTATATATTTTTTTAAAGTATTTATTAAGAAAACTTAGTAAAAATAAAATACTCTTTAATTTCTTTAAGGCGTGCCCAAACTAAAAACATCAAAACTTTTTAGAAACAGAGGAATTCTTTTCATTTTTTAATAAGTATTCCTAAAAGTCCAGTGACTCCCCAGGAACAGGTTGTCCAGTAATTATACAGCAAATCATCAAAAGATATGGGCCGGGCCTCTTGCAAAATGAACAGAAATAGTATTGGTGAAAATAGACCGATTTTTATTACATAAACTGGCGTTTTGAAAACGCAGAAACTCGCCGCGCAGTCATATTCGTCTGCAATAATGGGAGAAGCCCTGAAAGACAAGATCATGGACTCAGTAAGATCTGTAGTTTTCAAAGAATCAGAAAAACTAGAAGGTTCTTGCACTAAAATCGAGGGTTACGACTTCAATAATGGTGTTAACTATGCTGACCTTTTCAAGTCCATGGTCTCCACTGGTTTCCAAGCTTCTAATCTTGGTGACGCCATTCAAATTGTTAATCAAATGGTCAGATTTCACTTCTTTCTTTAACTTTGCCTAAAAAAGTTTGTTGCTTTATGCAAATTCTCATATTTCACTATCTGGGTTTCAAGTTTTTATTTTCTTATTTTCGTTTTTTCAGTTAATTTAGACCCGATGCTATTGAATTTGTTCACTGAATAGTCAGAGACACTTCTTTCTCGATCTTAGCAAGAAAGTCAATTGCTTTACATAGATTATCTGGGTTTCAGTATTTTTTCTTGGTTGGTGTTGAAAATTCGGATTTGCTTGGTTTTGATCCTGAGCTAATTTTGTGGTTGAACACTTTAGTAGAAATTAGCTGCAGATTTATTCTGTTATACTATACTATATGTCACTATGATAGTTAAAATGTTTTCTTTTTCACTATAGATTTTTTGTTCAATGTTTTATAAATACTTTTGACTACTCTCCCCTTTCCATTTTATATGACTGGTATTTGGCTGGAAACAGAGTTTAAGATGTTGATTTGACTTAATATTTGTATTAGTCAAAGTGGAAAAATGTATTGGTTGAAAATTTAGTTTGGTAGAGAAGACATTACATCAAAGTTTAAAATTTGAATACCTTAATTAATTTGGATTTGAAAATTATGTACGCTTTATTAAAATGGAATGATATAAACATTTTGGGATGTCATATAATTTGCAATAGAGAAAATATTGAGAAGTTTCGAATTCTTATGTAGTCAAAATATGTTAGTAAAAGATTTCATCCTAAATTAGAAAAAGTGTCAAATAATTGGAGTTGGGTGAGTATAAATATTATGATCCATTGTCTTTTCACGTATACTGGAAGTGTAAAACTTAATTCAATAGAATTAATATCTGAATTTACATCAGGAAATCTGTTCACCCTCGTATGCCAAACCTCACCATTCTTTTTGCGGCTGAGGCAGTGCTTCTTTAAAAAAAGTTTTGATATTTTATCAGCAGGTTGCCGTCTTCTTTCAAACTCTTGAAGTTTTTAAACTAGTTTTGAAGTCCTTGAAATTGATTTCAAATGTTTAAAACTTGTGTATCTGATTGGGGTGTGATGGGTTTGAAGCTAGATTGGAGGCTTTCACATGAGCTGCCTACTGAAGATTGCAGTGAAGAAGAAAGTGATGCTGCATACAGAGAGTCTGTCACGTGCAAAGTCTTTTTGGGGTTCACATCAAACCTCGTTTCTTCTGGTGTCAGAGATACCATCCGCTACCTTGTTCAGCACCGTATGGTGAGTGAAATATAAGGAACACTTCCAGTTGTTTCTGTTCTATTAACTTTTGTTTGTACTGTGTGTTGGAGACTGGAGTTGTATCATCAAGTCTGAACCTTGCGGGGGCTACTTCCGTAAGAGAGAATTTTTATATATACTGTTTAATTTTCTTATGTACAGCCCGTCTGAAGTTAATACCTACCATACTAATACTATCACATCCTCTCAAGTCTCAATCAACCTCCATGCTCTTTTAGATTATTTATTATGTCAAGCATTAAATCACTGCTTGGCTTGGTTTGTGTTAATTGAAGATTAAGGGTTGCCATTTTTCTGATAAGGGATCAAGGGTTTTGACATCATTTACCATGTTCCTCTCTTTACTTACTTCTCTATTTTATTGGTTATGTGAAACTAGAATATCTTCACCCTCCTCTCTCTGCTGCACAAGTTCTAAATTTTCTGGTAGACAAATGTTATTTTTGAGTTCTAGGTTTTAGCTGTCATGGTCAGCATCACTCAAATGAAATTGTTGTTATCATAAATGAGAAGAATTTTCTGTTGTTTATTGCATCTTGAACCAAACAAATTCTCTTCCCTGGCAGGTTGATGTTGTGGTTACTACAGCTGGTGGTATTGAGGAGGATCTCATAAAATGTCTAGCACCAACCTACAAGGGGGACTTTTCTTTACCCGGAGCTGTTCTACGCTCGAAAGGATTGAACCGCATTGGTAACTTATTGGTTCCTAATGACAACTACTGCAAATTTGAGAATTGGATCATCCCAATTTTTGACCAGATGTACGAGGAGCAGATTAAAGAGGTATTTACTATTGTTTGGTCTAGTGTTAGATCTTTCTGACTTGTTTAATATTGGCTGAACCTTTATCATATAACCTGTATTTTTAGCTTACTTTCAAAGTCAAGTGGTTTTTCGGCTTGGGCTATTGCGTTTGTGAAATTCTTTTGAATATGATGTACTTATCTTTTCAAGATGATGCTTAACTTACTATTGTTTGTTTCATCAGCCATCGTAGCTTTGGCTTGTATTGACTTGATATCTGACCTTTTTAGCTTCTTTCTGTACTGCAGAAGGTTCTATGGACACCATCTAAAGTCATTGCTCGCCTGGGTAAAGAAATTAATGATGAGACCTCATACTTGTATTGGGCTTATAAGGTACATGTCTAATCTATTTTGCTTTCATTACATGTTTGATGAAATTATATTAGTGAAGTCAGAACGCCACATGATATGGTCCACATATATAATAGTTATAAACGAGAAAAAATTAGAAAGAGTAAATTAGAAAGAGTAAGACATATAACCTGAGAGAAAATGGACTCATGTGCATTGTGGTAGCAAATTCATTGTTATTGAGATCAGCCAGTGCAATCGAGAGGAAGCGGAAGGATAAAAGGAGAAGAAACCTATCAGGTTGTATTGGTAACCAAGAATTAAAATAAAAATATATATACGATGTAAAGTTCAGCTACCTATCCAATGAATCAGAGCAAGAGATAAAATAGCAGTATTTATGAGGTAGAAGTACATGGTAGTTGGTGCGAATGATATTCGGAACATGTGTTAGAGATACAGAGACACCAAAAGAGTGGGTGGGGTGGGGGGTGGCTAGAGAAGACAAAAGAGTTATTGCCTCTTTGTGTCTTAAGAGTCCCTTTCTCCTTTTTTTTTTCTTGCCATTTTTTGTTTTCTAGATGTCAAAAAACCAATGGAACTGTTTTCCGAGAATTCATTAAAGTAAAAGAAGTACAATAGTGTAGGAGGAAAAAGATAGGATAAAAATAAGATGAAACAACTTACTTCCAAAATTCTTGAATAACATAATTTGGCGGAAATAATCTTTTGTGCAGAAAAATCTATAATAGCTTTTACTCTTCTGGACATATTTTCTGCTTTCCAAATGCACAAAATTCAGGAAAATTAACTTCCATTATTTATCTCTAGTTTTCCTAGCAGCCAAATAGTACCTTTGTCAATCGAGTAGTACCTTTCTTTTTGTTTTTTCTTTCAGGTGTCAATATTAGAGATTGGGTTTTATTCTCTAGAAAAATATTGACTCTTATCCAGGAAATTCTGTACATTTGCTAGTATTTTTGATCTAGCAAATGCAATAGGGGATAGAAGAGGTCTCTTTCCAAAGGGGTATGGATTGAAACAATACCTTATGAAATCTGGTATAAATTTAATTCTAGAAATACCTGTTTTGTGTCTCGATATTCAAAGTGAAATTTTAGCACAAGCTGCCTGCTTAAACTTTTCATGACTTAATTTCCTATAGAATAAATCTTGTTTATGTGAAGTTACTAAAGTTTTTCCCCTTTTTTCCCTCTAATCGAGAATTTGCTCTAATTGCAAGTTTGGATCTAATATCAGCTACTAGACAATCTATAATAAACTTAGAAGTGATCCCACTATTATCCATTCTTCCATACTGAATTACAGCTCAGTTATCAACATGTTGCTATAATTTTTGGATGATCAGAAGTTCATGCATGTAAATTTATCTAATTGTTACTTGGGCAATATTTTGAAAGGTCATATTCTTTCTATTGAGAAGAGGGTGTGGATGGTGCTTATTTCAGTCCAGAAAATAAAAGGAAAAACATGCATTTTGTTTGAGGTTATAAATTAATGTTACTCTGGTATTTATCATTCTCAGAACCGGATTCCTGTCTTCTGTCCTGGCTTAACTGATGGATCACTAGGTGACATGCTATACTTCCATTCTTTCAAAAAGGGAGATCCAGATAATCCAGATCTTAATCCTGGTCTAGTGATAGACATTGTTGGAGGTATAAGTATCTTATCAAGTGATTCTTTTCTCTCCTCAAAAATTTGTTTGACAAAAGAATTAACATAATTACGTTCTATAACCAGATATTAGGGCCATGAATAGTGAAGCTGTCCATGCTGGTTTGAGGAGGACGGGAATGATTATCCTGGGTGGAGGGATGCCTAAGCACCATGTTTGCAATGCAAATATGATGCGCAATGGTGCAGATTTTGCCGTCTTCATTAACACTGCACAAGAGTTTGATGGTAGTGATTCTGGTGCCCGTCCTGATGAAGCTGTATCATGGGGAAAAATACGTGGTGGTGCCAAGACCGTGAAGGTTAGCAATCTTACTTTCAACATCTGCTTCTGGTGCTGTCTTTTGGATTTGTTGTCATGAGATTAAGTTCAGGGGGGAAAGGTGACTCTGACATGTGTTGATGGGGGTGTTGAATTCTTGATGAAGTGTTATGAACTGAGAGGTGGTAAAGTTCAATTTTTCAAAAAGTTTCAGCAGGGAAACATTTCAAATTTTAGCTTGAGGATGGAAGTGCCAACGTGACAAAGTTTAGGAGAGATAATGCACTATTAATTTATCATCATTAACTTCGAATGATGTTTGATTCGCGAATGTCTTTTACTTTGCAGGTACATTGTGATGCAACAATTGCATTTCCCATATTAGTAGCTGAGACATTTGCAGCTAAGAGAAAATACTTCTCCCAGATAAGATGAGAAGTTTGATCATTAAGGAAGCTGTCTTTTCAATCACACATGAATTTCTAACTTTTGAAGCCAACTTGTTAGTGTGCAGCACCATTTATTCTGCAAACTGATTAGAGAGGAGGGTATATTCATCCACCCTGAGTTAGAGATCCTGTATGGTTCAAATAAATTATCGCCCCCACCCCACCCCCCTTCCCTCCATGTTATTTGGGGAGGAGCCATTTTTAGTTTCTCCCTGCCCCTGGTCTTAAGTGGAGAGCTCAGATGTGCATAGGTTTTGAATCATGTTGTATCAAAGTTTGAGTCTTAGAGGTTGGTGATAACTGTTAAGTCCTCTTACCGTATAGATGATCCTTGTAATCTGAGATTTAAAGATGTTATTGATTACTGACAGATTTTTTCTTAGCGTGTATTTTGTATTTCTTCAGTATCTTCTTGTTGAGCAAAATTTTTAATGGTATCTTTGTTCAGTAAAAACTTATCCACGTGGGGTGTTCACATCAAATCAATAAATGTATGATATGTATTTGCATAGACTTAGAGCACTTATTATATGCAAATGTCATGCATCTACTTATTTGATATAAACAACTAGTGCAGTTAAGTTTACTTGTAGATAAAAATGAAGATTTTAATCAAATTGGTGGTTTTTCTTCAAAAGGTGCTCGTTGGTTTTGGCAAGTGTGTGGTGGGGTGTGGGTGGGTGGGGTGGGGTGGGGTGGGGGTTGCCAAAGTGGGCCCCCCAAATATCTATAATTTCAGGCTGACAAATTCATACTGAAATAATGCAAATTTTGGACAGAAACAATCTCATTGTCGCTCTCAAATTAGTCTGTATTTCTAATTTTACTATCAAGAATTATTGAGACTAAAGTAGGGTTATAAATAAGCTGTCTTTTGTAAATGACATTTACAAATTTAAAAGTTACCCCAAAAAGTAGTGCACACCCATAGGCCATAAATATAATCTATTTAGAGTTTTCACTTGAAGCAAAAAAAATATGAAAACTGGGTGTAGTAGGGGTGGGCATGGTATGGTATGGTACGACATTTGAAATTTCGGTTCGGTAATTTTGGTATTCGCTTTTTATAAATACAATACCATTATCATACCAAATTAGTTCGGAATGGTTCGGTATTTAAAAGTTTGATTTCGGTATCTTGCGGTATGGTAAAACGGTAACCATAGTTTGTTCAATTTCCACTAATATATACTTGTACAATAGAGAATTATAACTTCGATTTTTCAGAATATGTCTCAATTGTATCATATCAACACATTACAAATGTTGAAATATATATTCAAAAGAAGGTATAAGCAACTCCCTTTGTTAATCAATTACACAATAAAATATTTCAATCAAGATTAAGTAGTCAAAGTTTCAACGTCTAAATATTTAGTTTTATACTAATATTAGGTTGTATATTTACTAGTATTTTAATAACATATAAATTATTTATGCAATTATATATTTCGGTATGGTATTCGGTATTTTGGTATATTATTTATAAATATCGAATATCATATCAAATACCAAAAAAAATCAAAATGCATACCATATACCATAATATTCAAATCACGGTATCAAAAATTTCTATTCGATATGGTAATTCGATATATACCATATTATGCCACCTAGCGTGCAGGGGACAAAGAAAGGTCAACGTAAAAAACTCAGCAGCCACTAAGAAGCAATTGAGAATTTTGGTGGAAAATAAAAGTAATTCAGAAGAAGAAAACTTAGAACCATTCATGAAATTCGTGGCCCCAGCAAATTCTCCAATAGAATCTTGGCATATATCTTCACAAAATCCAAGCATCCTTTTTGTTTATGCATATTTATAGGTGTCTGTCTGCAAATACGTGGCTATCTTCTTGATCTTCCTCGTTACATTTTTTCTCCCGTGTAGATGAAATCGCTAAACCGCTGATAAGGTTAGTTTAAGCTTTCAAAACTGTGGAAGTTTTATTCTTTTTGACATCCCTTTCTCCTTGGGACTCTGAGCTTCTCTGTAAGACTATAACCACTAAAATTATCGCCTGTTTTTGAGTTTAGTTACAATGGAACTAATCTGCATATGTGAATTCGTTGGACCTGAAAAACGGGATGAATACTGAACTTGTTGGGTGTAAAAGTTGGAATGGATATAGAGAATTGCATTGAAGTTTAGTGATTGATTGATTCTTGATTTTGAAAACTTAGCTCGCGAACTGTGTCTCCTCTTCCTACTTGCCCTTCAGTTTCTTTGTTAAAGAGCGTCATTCTTGGACTTCCAATTTTTAGCACAATTTATTTTCCAGTATTAGAATGAAATGCATCCGAACAGAGCTGAATGGTTATAGAGGATTTGTATAGCCTATGCCAACTTAGTTTAAGCTTAAGGTCTAGTTGTTGTAGTTGTCCATGAGGATTCGTAGAGTTGTAGACGATGCTTGCTAGTAGACAAAACCCTCCTTGTTGGATTATCCATGACGGGTGAAACTAGATAGTAGATATGATCATAATGTAAATTTAACTAGATTATAGTGTCAATTTGCATAGATTGCGCCTTCATAGTTACTAATCAATAGATTTAAAGTTTAGATTTGGGAGAAATATTTGAAGATGTGAGTGAAAGCCAAGTCATTCAATGTTGTATTGTCGAGAAGAAACAGATAAATTGAAGTCACAGAAGGGATAACATTTGTTTTCTTTTTGGTTTCCCAGTTTCACTTACTCAAGGAAACATAGAGTGGTTTTAAAGAGCTAAGAAACTAGATAGTCATTCTTTGCAACACTAACTTGATAAAGCGATAGTTTTTTGATTTCTTCATATTTATGAAGTGCTTCTGAAGATGATAAGTAGGAAATAAAATTATTCTGAATTTCATTCTTTTATCTTTTGTTGTTGCTTCAAGGTAAGCTTATCATGGTTCAACAATGTTAGGGCTTCAGAATCCACAAGCCATTAGCAGCTGTCAATCATTTCTGGATACTAGTGTGCTGCATGAAGCCATTCCTTGCAAGAGTAAAAATGTCAATCCTTTGATTAGTAATCTTAGTTCTGCTACCCTTAAGAGTTCTCCCGCTAAAGGTGTTAGCAGTTGTTCTTTTTCTTGGAACTGGCCAAGTCAACTGAAAACTTATAAACTCTCTCAGCATTCCGCTTCATATAGATTGTTGGTAAGCGCTTATTAAAACATTCATCTCTCGACTTCTAACATATCCTTAAGTAGCTCTTGTTTCGTGGTTGCTTCAGTGCCGGTCACAAGATGCTACTTCACCTGATAATGAGTATCGCTCCTCCCGAAATATAGCCATCAGTCTGTTCAGGCGATACAAGAATTTTCTTGAGCGTGGAGGAGGTGACAACTTAAAAGTATTCTCAGTTATTTCGTCCTTCCTCTGTAACGTCTTTATTTTTTTTGTGTGCATTGTTATGATTCTGTTCTTTCAGGAGTTCATCAGTGCTGGTGTAAATGCATATGCTTTGGGATGTACTGATGAAGGATTGAGGAAAGAACTGATTGCTTTGAAGGAGTCTGGTGTTGAAATTGAAGCCATGGAAACATATGGAGGAAGTACCAGCTTGAAGTCTAAGATTTTATCTATGGAGGTGAGTCACTTTTGTAATACACAACCAGGCTGGGGGGGAGTATGGTAAGTAATTGCATATATTTGATCATATGATTGGCACATTTCTTGTGGGAGTTACTATCTCTGCGGCTAGGATTTTGCAACATGAAAATATTCCATTATATATGATGCACAGGAAATTGGATGAAGATTTTTCAGTAGATACTCGAAAGTAAAATACTCCCGAGCAGATTAAATTTTTTTCATCATGAGGTTATCAAGCAAAATTTGATTCTTCTATCCTTTTTGTTTGGGATGTTATTATTCTACAGTTGGCTGGATGGCCAACCTAATATAGGTGCATATGTATTATTTTCTATAAATTCTATGTTGCTTCTTTTTCTATTGTCTCATTTTCAGATCATTGTCAAAAACTGATGGCACCACTGTTAATGTACCATTGATTAATCAGCATTTACAAAACTGAAGTATGTAACTAGGCTTAAGGGTTACAGTTGTTATTGTTCGTGACAAGATAGACAAGGTATCCAGTTTAATTACCAGCATTGTGTCTTTTATGCATAATATACACTAGAAACTCATTAACTAAGTTTTATTGTTTGTATAATCTACATAGTATGATCAAGCAGCATGGGGAAGAAAAATACATAGCTGCTCATGAAACTTCAATTTATTGTTTCCAGAATTAGCAATAGGTGACTGCAACACTAACTGTTTAGATTCCACAATCGAGACAACTCCAAAAGGTTCTAGTTTTCCATTGTAGAACAATATGTTTTATCACCAGTATATCTGACAACGATGCATTTGAAAATACTATTATGTTTACAATATGCATTGATTTGATAAAAGATGGTTTTATTTTCTTGAGAGAATTATCAATTTAATAAGACCAAAGACTGTGTTAACCTATTAAAATCACGTGGAAGCAGTGTTTTCTTTTACTGAGACAATATGGTGGAATGTGATAAGGACCATACTTTTGGTTTGTGTTATTTGATGATTCAATTAGCCAAATATGTTTAAACCTGAAGTATAGCCATATCTATGCTGTTCAATTGCCAAATTGTCAACTTCGTTTCCCCTGACTGTGAAAAGTCCGCTTCTACAGGGACCAAGATAGAATGTCTCAGAGGTTCTTACTAGACTGCCTTTTTTCTTAATGTAACACTAGCACACGTCAAAATAAAGTGTTTCCTTTCTGTGTGGTTTCAGGGAGAGACTAGTATCTCAGGAGTCTTGAGGATTTTGATTGGAAGCAATATTTCTTTTCTTGAGAGTGTTCTTTGGGAGATCTCTGGGGATATTAGCTGTAAAAAATTTCGCTGATTTTTGGATTCCTCCCTAATTTACGGATGGGAAAAGGTGTCTGTAAAAATAACAGGCTTGCTAATAAGCTGTTTTGTTTCATTCATGCTACTGCAGAGAATTCTGTTGCCAGAATTGTTTCGTAGGTGTTTTAAGTTTCTCTCAAGTTGTCTGAGCTTCCTCATATCTTAATGGATACAAGTTCTCTAAATCAGTTGATTACATGTAATTTATGCAGGTTTTGCTATAATAACGAGAACCACCATAACCATTAAAATATTTGTGATGACAACTATTTAACAACACCTGGTTATGGTGCAGGTTGATGAGTGTATTATGTGGTTGAGCATTATATTCATCACCATCCTATGTACACCTCAACCAACAATAGTTCGATGGTCATCCACACCCCCAGTTTCTGAAGAAATGATAGTCCAGTGGAAAGGCTTCTGTGCAATCATAGCAAATGCGTACTTTGTGAGAGGAATGGCTTGGTAAGGGCATACCATCCTAAAATAAATACTTTTCCGTTAAAAAAAAAACTTGTCATCAACGATTTTGCTTTTAAGGAACTTATTAGAAGTTTATTTCAATATTTCGTTTAGTTCAAGAACAGAGTGTAGTTAATTGGCTGATGTACTTCCATTTAGTTCAACAAGAAAATAGGTTTCATGTGTATTAACATACTGTTATCCTGAAGGCTACCAGTGAAGACTCTCCAACTAGAGCAGATGGCAGTTGCGGGTCATGCTGAAGAGCCGTCAGTTGTTTCTAGCCGGATGAGATTAGTTTTTACCACACTAGAGGTAAGTTCAATAGACGAGTTTCTACTTCTAATAATCTTTCCAAAACAACATCAATAGCAGTGGCAGATTCAACAATAGATTCGTTTGATAGATTAGTGTTTAGGCATGTGAAAAACAAGTATTGGTAGACTTAGATCTCACCTCAGAATTCACAATGTCTAAATTCTGGATCCGTCATTGGAAACATGACACAACTGTGTGCGCTCATGATTCCAATGGTCCAATTTTTGCCTCAAAGCAAACCAAACAGATCTCAAATTTCTAAAACTAAAACTAAACCAGGACTATTAAAGCCAACAGTGTTGCCAGTTTTAGTTCAGCTTGATTTGATGAAGGTTTAGAAACCTCTTCTCCCCCTAAGAAAGGTTTTAGAACAACTTAATAAAAGAACATATCAGTTGCAAATCATTAAGGAAAAAAATAATGAATATAAAGATCATCTCTTGTTGTATGATCTAATAATTACTTATTAACAAAAAAGATAATGACAAGTAGGATAAAGTATGAACATAAGAAACTAATTCCTTCAACATCAAAGAAGGTCTAATCAGTAATAAGGATGTAACTGTTCGAGAACTTATCAATAGATGGAGATTATTCTTGGATAATCCTTACATAACCAGATGTTAAAAGTTATATTTACAAAGAAACTAAAAATAATTTTTACTAACATACATACAAATAGATGTTAGTTTCAAAGTTTTTTGGTTTTCAATTGGCCCAAAAGAAACTTGAAATTGTTGGTTTTTCATTCGTAACATGTTCTTTCTTACTTACCAAGTATCTTTTTTCCTTAATATGCTTAGGTTGTGAGTCCACAGTGGCCTAGAGGATGAAGCAGTAGATCCAGAATTTGGACTTCACAAATATGAAACGTAACATAGTTCAACAAGATATATCTACATTTCTTTCCTTTGTCCATGCTCTGTTAACATTAATATCTGCTACATAAATGTATGTTTGACATGCAAACTTTCACTAAATTTTCAGAGGGCAAAGAGATCAAAAAGGACAAATTCAGTAAAGCTAGTCTCTGCTGCTTTGAACTCTGCTCACTGTGAACTCTTGCTTGAACATATTGCTATACTTTCACAGTGATTCAGAGCAGCATATATATAACATCAAAAACCATAGAAAACTGAATGCTATTCTGAATTCTGATGTTGATCAAGATAGGCTAATTAGCAGGGCAGCTCAGTAGTCTAAGGGGGCAAAACACCTTAAAATCACCTGTCATAAAAAATTAAAATCAAATACTCCTAACAACTTTGGTTCAAACAATATTTCCAAGTCAAAATTGGAGTAAATGTCCAAGTCAAATTCGATCATTTATCTAATTAGAAGAGGATGATCTAGGATTTAACATGTTCTTTGAATTTGATCACTGTGTGGATATGCATATCTGTAAAAGCTTGTCTTTGAATTTCCTTGATATATATATATAGTTCGAGTCAAAGGTATGGTCTGCATATCTAATGAGTGGAAGAGGTTTTCAGTTTTCTAATGAGGAAGTGATTTTGTAGGTGACTATCTCAACTTTTAACTTAATATTATTTGGTTCAAATAATATTCAAGTATTATTACTCAAAAGTTTCATCAGAACACATCCCATCGAAAATGTTTGCCTGAATTTCCACTTTGCTAGAAATCAAGTTTGATCAAATTTGGATCATGTCATGTTATTCCTTTCCTCCAAAATTTGATGAAAGAGAGACGTTTGCCTGAATCTTATTCCAGTTTGCTAAAAATCAAAGTTTTGTTTTATAGTGCTATTTTCAACAACATACCAGTGTAATCCCACAAGTAAGGTCTGAAGAGGACACAATGTATGCAAACCTTACTCCTACAATAAGATATTCAACTCTCACTTTAACATGTTTGTTTAGTCAACCTAAGATAGTCTCTTAATTAGGACAGTGGGAGAATGAATCAAACGGCTGAATCATACAACCAAAGAAGGAAGAATGACAGACAGAAAGAAAGAACACTGTATTCTCGTCAAACTTTAACAAATTGGTAAAAGTTCCTTTAATTGAATTGAAATGGCAAACAAAGAATACAAATATATAACTTTTGGTCATTGTGGCATTGTACAATACAATTGTCACTCATGAATCTCTCTCTCTCTTTCAGTGACCTTATCTGAATTATTGTCTTTAATTATAGTAGAACAGGAAAAAACAAATACAATTTGCATGGCATGCAAATGATTGGATTTTGAGCAAAGTTGGCACCGAGACTTTAGGGTTGTTTGTCACCAATCTTGCTAGCTTCATTAACAGGACTAGAATTTCCACTTATTGTACCTGTTCCAATGCCAAAGCCAAAACCCATACCCATTCCAAATCCCATTCCAATGCCACCATTATTATTACTATTGCCACCATACCCACTGCCTTCTCCATGCCCATATCCTTCTCCACCACCATTATTGTCATTACTAGTGTTTCTACCTCCTCCTCCTCCTCCTCCTCCTTCACCACCTCCTCCACCACCAGCACCGGCAGCGCCACCAACTCCACCACCTGCTCCAGAACCACTGCCGTGGCCAGAACCTCCACCAGCGCCATTGCCTCCACCACCTCCCCCTCCCCCTCCCCCTCCTCCACCACCACCACCACCACCATTTCCACCAAAACCTACACCCATCCCGAAACCACTACCATGACCATACCCACCGTTGGTGCCACCGCCTCCACCTCCTCCTCCTCCACCACCTCCACCTCCACCTGCCCCATTGACTCCCCCACCAACTCCAGCACCAAAGCCACTACCATGACCTGATCCTCCTGCAGAACCACCCTCACCACCACCACCACCTCCTCCACCTCCCCCTGCAAAACCACCACCACCTTTACGTCCACCAAAAGTTCCAAATCCTGCGCCTGCTCCAAAACCACTACCATGACCATTTCCTCCATCTACACCACTACCAACTCCTCCACCGGACCCTCCACCACCTCCACCACCTTCTGTACCAACTCCAGCTCCAGCTCCGAATCCTTCACCATGACCAGAACCACCAGCTCCATCCCCACCACCACCACCACGGCCTCCTCCACCTCCACCAGCTCCATCCCCACCACCACCACCACGGCCTACTCCACCTCCACCACCTCCCACACCCATACCTGCCCCTGCACCATGACCCTCTCCATGTCCCGAACCTCCATTACCACTTCCTCCTCCTCCACCACCGCCCCCACCTCCTCCTCCTCCTCCTCCTACACGATTATAAAAGCTTTTGCAGCCACGCCAGCCACCATAGTTGCAATAATCATCTCCATCCTCCCCACGGCCCTTCTCCATACATGCAATAACAATGCATAGTACAAGAAGAGCCACACACAAAGAACGACTACAAGTAGCCATGACCCTTCAGATAACAATTAGTGTAAGCCCAGTACTGAGTAGTGAGTCTAGTGACCAACTTTTGAGCTTCCACTTCTTGCTTCTTCTTTGTGCAAATGCCTCCTCTATTTATAGGCATATTATTCATGCAATCATTTGGCCATCCCTCAAATTATGGTAAAGTTGAAAGATGCATGTCTTGAAATATTTAAAAGAAAAAAGGTCAACAATGAAATGACAGTCTACTAAACTAGCCAGACACTAAATTTATGTTGCTCGAACTCTTTAAAATTGTCTACGAGTACATGTCAAATCCTCAAAAAATAGTGTATTTTTAGAGAATACGATCCAAGTGCGGCAACACTTTTAGAGAGTCCGAGCAACATATCAAAATATTACAAGTATCATAGGTGGATTCAGATTGGAAGCAATTTCAAATAATAATAAGTTTTATAGTCAAATATCTAGTGATTTTTTGTAATGATATATAAAACCTGATAAAAATTATTGAATTCACGTGAACCCATGTATTACCATTAGATCAATTTTGACTAGCATGGAATATCAGTTGTCATGACTTTAAAGCTGTCAGTACTAGAAATTCCCCCAACTAAAGGATCTTGGTTCGGTCCAATTCCAATTATTTCTATCGACAAGAGAAATCTCAAAAGTTGCAAACCAATTAGATAATAATGGAATTTTTTAACTTAGTACAGACAATAGGACTGCATGTGATTAAACCTATGGCTTACACATGTTAATGTTATACATTATGATAATCGACAATGAAATAGTGGAGTTGGTGTCTATATCTTCACTAAATTAAGGAATTCATAACAAAGATTTTGGATTCGTTTCATCATGATTTCCAGGTGTCATTCTGTATTATTTATAGTTCTACATGCCATTTTCTAATGTAATACCAAAGATTATAGAGTTGAAAGATTGTATTCCTATTGGCATAGAGAAAGAGAAGGAGCAAGTAGAAGAATCTTTATTTTTTGGTTTTCAACCTTATGCCTGACACTCGTTTTAGGACTCGATTAATCCAATTCCGCACAACATAAGGTCCGTTACAGGGAAAAGTGCTCCGTACCAAGATTTTTCATTTCAGGATTCGAACTCGAGACTTCCGATTAAGGAGGAAAGAATTCAACCCTTTGTGATAAAAAAGAATTTCAATTTTGAGAAATTGTTTGTGCAGCCCATGTGAGTATAGGATTATAATTGGAAAATAATTATTGACAAACCAAATGAATAAAGAAAGAAATAGGAAGAATTGTTGTTTGGTAATATTATTGGTATAGTGGCATTCCATTGGATACTTGAAGTGTACTTGTGGCAAGGAATAAAATGGAGCCAATATATAATGGCACCCATATTGTTACTCATGGTCCAAACATTATCAGAAAGTCAACAATCCTTCCGTTTACTTTTGATCCCAAGGACCACTTTACATAAACTTTCTAATTTAACTTTTGGTCAATCAGTGGAAGGACACATTTGTGACTAATTTCCTCCAACTAGACATTCGACTTCAATCAGCATCCAGTTACACCCCAAAAGATTTAAGTTATATATATTGAGCATGTGAAAAAAATATTAATACGCACAATTTAAACTCTATCTTCTAGGTTATAATTTTGATTTAATGGTCTAAGAAATAAGTCTTGGCGAATCTACCAAATAGAGGAAGTAGTTATCTCCACAAAATTCTCCTAATTTTATGGAGCTTGTTGAACACTTTATTGTAATTATTAGTGACTTTAAGTTGCTAATAATCACAAAGCCTAAAATCAATAGTCAGAACTAAACGTGAAGAAAAAAAAAGTGAGCTAAACAACAAAGTACGTACGTAATATTGTTATAGTAAAATATAATAATAGTAAGTGGCTCTTGCCATTATTTACTTGTTAAAATAATTAATTTAGTATATATGTCAAAGCATCTAATCATTCAGGTATCATTTGTATTACTCCTACAATTAATACATTTCCAGTTAACCAACAATGGCTGACTGCCTATCAGTTTAATGATACAAGGGCCCCTGGTTTAGGTAGCAATTGGTTTATACTTATTCATGTTTAACGTTTACATCATCAAATCATATCAATTTATTATTATGAAAGTGATTTAATGAAGTTTTATATATATATATATATAGATAGATAGATGCAGGTAAATTTTTACTCATACGTGATTAGTCATTATATTATAATTCACTTTGCCCCCAAAATAATTCTTATTTCCGTTGGACAATATAATTTTATTAAAACTACGAATATTTAATTTGATTTATTAAAAATTATATTGATCACCAAAAAAACATCCCAAATGGAGTGTCTATGTTTGTGCATCTTCTTTTTCCATCATGAACTCATAAAGATAGAAAACGATAAAGAAATGTAGGAGAAAACTTTTTGGAAAAGTGACATAATAATATTATTCCATTTTGTAGCACATTTAATTTTGAGAATGCTCTATACCTTGTCTTTTTCCATGCACCAAATATATTCAAGCTTCTTCTTAAATCTTCTAAATGGAATACAATTGTACAAACTACTCCCACTTGATCAGCTACTATATATAGCTATATCTTTAACTTCAATTTTAAGTTTTAAAATTTATATGTAGTGCCCTCCAGTACCCTCTTCAATGGCTTTTAAAAGTTTCCTAGTTGGATATTCTAGATGTTTTTTCAACCAAATATGCATTTTTTTATGATTTTCATGCTCGATATCTCTCCCAAGTAATTTATTAACCATGATATTCCAAGTGTCTAATTACTATAGAAATTAGCAATCCTAGCTGTCTGATGTAGTTATCTTTAATAAACCTGTGCTTAGCTTAAAATTACATATAGTATACGTTAGGAAATTTATAATAAATGGCATTATATATGTGCCAAAATGATGTAAGACTGAAAAAACAAAGGATTTAATTTTTAGATATCGATAGTGTAATATTTAATTTTTTTTTAGCACTATTGGTATAGTATAACATATGCAGATGGAGAATCTTAGTAGCTTAGTTGGTTGACTATCTGAATTTTCACTTTGTTGATAAAGGTTCGATTCCCCACCTTGTAATTTCCTCACCACATTTCCCTTCCCCTCTTAGGATTTGCCTTTGGGAATAGATCATGAATCGAATTGGTTGAAGCCATCAATATACTCTTTCGGGAACGTATTTCTTTTCCAATTTTACCGTGAAGACAGACGCTCGAAAAGGTTCTCGAGATTCTCAATCTCTTTTTTTTAGTGGGGAGGAATAGTGCGGGAAGGGAGAGAGACCAATCCGAGCCACTAGTAGAGTAAGCTCTTTCCACGTACGTACCAAATAATTTATAAAAAGAAAGAAAAAACTTAAGCAAATGATCTGACTTATTTTTTAAGTTACTAATCTCACTTATTATGAATGATTACTTATAGTTAACTTTTACTTTGGTCTGATTGTATAAAAGAATTCTTTTTATATGTATAGAAGCTAATTAAATTGATAACAAAAGGGTACGTATGCCCAGACATGTTTGGCTGTAGAGCGGCGTTCAATAATAAACAAATGTACCTTTTTGTTTTTTCTTAATCATTGTTTCTTAGGGAAAAAATTAGATAATTTGTTGTGGATTAGTTAATCAGTACTTTAATCAAAGAATTATCTCCGTGATAAGACCTGCTTAATTATGCATAGGTTATACCAAATGAAGGGCTTAGAGGCATAACCTGGCCTTCAATTAGTCTTTGACTACTTACCAAAATTAAACCACAGTAATTTAATTCATATATTGGCATGAACTTTTGCACACGTAATTTGACGGATTTATACAATTTAGGCACCATTTTGTTCTTGTAAAAACATACCTAGTTCTAGATGATTTTTATGTGACTTAATTTTTCCCTTTATACAGTCGAAGCGATCATAAAATTAAATTTGTTGCGAGATTTTTGAAATGCGGGGGAGATTCATGAAACAAATTCTTCCATCAAAATCAATCAATTTGTTTTGTAGTCTATGAATTTATTTTTTTTAATTTTATATTCTTTTCATAAAAAAGTTTTATTTTTTACAAATAAAAAATCTAAAATAACACACAAGAAATCTTTGCAAAGTCATATTCTTCTATTCAAATTGGACCTAGTCCCATAAAATTACACATTTTGTGCTTCAAATGGGTTTGTCTTTAGCAAATCGAACTTATGCCTAGTGAACATAATTTAAAAGTCATGCCCGAATATATTTTATGAGATATTACGATAAGAAAATATAAATTTAAGGGTTAAAAGTGTAAATGACCCTTTTCACGATAGAACATGTGAGGGGATAGGGTCTCATTTTCACATGCGTTAGCCCATTTGGCAAGGCCCATTTCTTAGCCCATTTGGAACATGGATCTACTAAGGTTGGTTTTGATATCAATATTGGAATTTGGTGGGTCAATGTTTACGTCTTGCTCACCTTCACAAATGGACCCCTCAATTTTCTCAAAGTTTTTATTTGGACTTATGACACTTTAGTGATACGTTCAGCTAGAGACATTTCTGATTTACTTCAATCCCATTCAAACAGAGAAGAGGAAAAACAAAACAAACAAATAAACTAAAACACAGAATTATTTCACTAATCCAACAATCAAGAATAGCTGACTTATGAAATTTCTTGCTATAGCTAGCATTCGAATAACATAAAAATATTGGGAAAAAAAGAACATAACTAGTTCACCTAGGTGCAATTTGAAGTTACTAGGTTATTATTTGTTGTAGTTCATAGAAATTAAAAACATATACTATAGTTTAATTTATGAGTTGGAGTTCGAGTTCAAGTTCAAGTTCAAGTTCAAGGGCGCATGTCATGTTTAATTGCTGCATCACCTCCTTCACCAAGTTCACCATTAGGATCATTGCCACCATTGTCCCCAAATCCTTCATTAATACTTGAACCAAATCCACTTCCATTTCCACTTCCACTTCCACTTCCAGCTCCAGCTCCGGTTCCAGTTCCAGCTCCAGCTCCAGCTCCAGCACTACTTGTTCCACCACTTCCGCCGGCAAAAGGACCAAAACCACTTCCAAAAGCACCTCCAATACCACCACCAAGTCCACCCATGCCTGCTCCTAAACCAAATGGAGGCCTAAAGCCACCTCTAATTCCACCAAAACCGCCAAAAAAAGGCGGTAAAGGGTGCTGGAAATATTCCATCTGCTCATCTGCTTTTGCCTTCGTTACATGAATTAGGCTCCTCGCGTTTGTAGGGTAAGCAAAAGCAACAACACTGGTGATAATAAGAAGAACAACGAAAATTTTGGTTGCCATTTTAACTAGTTGAAGAAAAGAGTTAATTAATATTGGATCGATGTTTTGAGTGTGAGAATTTTTGGGTTTGCAAGCTCAAGTTATATAGGTGTCCAGAAATTGCTACAATAATGAAGAATTTGAAAGGTAAGAATATCACTTACTCATGCATGTTGCGTGTAACATAATCATGTAGTATTAGAGAGGGAAAAAGAAGAAGAAGCCAACTACATCCTTCCATAGACATACTTTAATTAACACCTTCTCGACTTCATGATCAACCTAAGTCTTAACACACACCAAACCTACGTTAACAACTTCAATTCATAGTACTGTTTTTGTGCTCTTTTTAGTAACTTAAATTTCACACTTTAATTAACATGGTAGAGATCAGAGTGGACAAAGGTCCTAATTAAGTTTAAGTCCACTATCGATGATCACTATCCTTTATCAAAAAGAATTTCCACGTGCTTGACTCATGGAGAAAAAAACAATCAAGCCCACACGTGAAGGAGAGGGTGTCGTAAATATAATCAAAAACATAAAAGTTTACTCCTCTAACTAACATCTTAAACTTTTAGATGAGATATCACAAGTACACATTTCAACAATATCTTATTTATAGTTGAAATTAAAGCAGTACATTATGAACTACTATAGTATCCGTCTAGTGCCCCTTTGCCAGTCTCAGGCGGATTACAAAAGTGATTAAAGTTACAAAGTTCTAATTACAAAGTTACAAAAAAAAGAAGCTAAAGGCTACTTCCTTGGATTAGCCCACAAAAAAAAGAAAAGAGTCATATAATAAGGATTAAAAGAGCTTTATTTTTTCTTTTCTTTTTGGGATACGAAGAAACCAAACGATATTAACCAAGGGTGAGTTCAAGAGAGATATCTAAACTGGGAGGAGATAGCTCTAACTCTAAGGACAAAGTGCTACGTGAGTCTTCATCTTGTGCAGTTTCAATGATTGAATGTGGACTCTTATTTGACAAACAGCTAGTAGAATCTAGTACCATTTTATTCCCATTCCCATCCTGCAAAAAAGCAAAAATAATTCTAATCAGATATAAATTAGTCACAATATACTACTCTATTATATTAATTAGTAGTAATTAATTGTTCTCCAATTATAATTAAAAAGAGGATTAAGGATTTCGTTAATTACTTCAACATTGCAACCATTGAAGAGATCGTTGAACATGTTGCGAGGATTGGATCTTCCTTCCAATCCAGTGATATTGTTTTCCCTCATCCCTTGCATATGTTTCCTGTTCAATTAAAACAACGGAAAAATGTCATATTTGCTCATTTACTATTGAAAAAGGTTTAATATTGTCCCCCGTTATACGATCAGTTCACATATAAAAGTGACTCAAATTTGACTTTCCTCGGTTAATCTCATTCGTGTTAGCCACATGGCATGCCAACTCATCACCACCCAAAATTACCAACACCATCACCATAATATGTACCATCACGAAATTAACAAGGTACAATATAGCTTTTAAAAGAACCCTAGTTCATCTTTGACTTTGAGAAATACTTGACATAAGCAAGGGGAAAAAAGGACCATGGAGGAGGCAAATTACATTCATTATATTTAAGAGAATATTCACACTATCAGTGTATAGAGATTAAACTCAATAAGTTTGCAAGAAAATATATACGAACCGTGGAGGAGACAAAAAAGTAGTCCTGGAGGAAAATCGATCAGAATAATTATGCCCTTCAAAGAAATATTTGCCATTATAGTAATGAAGAACATTGGGATATTCCATTTGATGATCTGGACCATCCATTCTATTCCTCTTACTCCCCTTTGCAGCTTCTCCTTCAGCTGTAACCAAAAAAAGAAAAGTAAGATATGAACTTGTGGTATTAATTAACTCGTAGCATATATATATGCGTGAGTGTTGAGTCCCATATCGTTCATTTAGGAATGGGAAGGTCTTGATCTTTTATGATTTTGGATGATCCTCTGATCCTCATGAGCTAGCTTTTTTTGGGTTGAGTTAGGCCCAAGATCCATTTTTTATTGTGAAAAAACAGCATAAACGCGATAGGATTCAGTCATCCAAACACTAATTTTAAATATTGAATCCACATTCTATTATACGAACACTTTCGTTGAAATAGTCCAGTTGAGATGCTAAACTATTATTTTTGCTCATCACGCTGGACTTATATATTTGTGCAAAACTTGTATAGTTTCTACATGTGCTTTAATTTTTGCGAGCAGTCATTGGCTGTAAAATGGAACAGAGGGTTGACATTATGCTCCCCTCAACTTTGTAACCTCGATTTATTGATATAAAGGTCATGCCACCATACGGCGATAAATTTTAAAAAATAAAACAAAAAAATCAAAGAGTCTTTGTTTGGATCATAAAATATTAATGCAACAACCACCACCACCGCCACTACCACCACCACCACATGGCGATTTCTCATACATTTTTTAACTCTTCCAAATAAATTCTCTAACCAAAATAAAACAAAGGATGAAAATGGGAAAGGTGAATTCTCAATTTTGGCCTTGCTAGCAATATAGGTTAGCTTAGCTAGTACCAGTAGTTCTAACTTCTAAGAACCTTTTCAATTTCAGTAACAAAAAGGCGTTATCGTATGAAATACATATATAGAGTCAGTAAATTAAAACACAAACGGTGAAATGAAACATAAAAATATTCCTCAAATGGAATTTCACTATCTTTTCTTGTTCTCTCAATAATTAACATAAACTTTCAATTGACTCATGAGCTTCTTTAGATAATAAAATCAAGTTTCAAGCCGGTCAAATCTTTTTCCACCCTATAAAGACTAGAAATAATTTATTTTTTAAAAAAGAAAGAAAGAAAAAACAAATGAAAAGAAGTTAATTTTGTGTCCCTGAACATAGAAGAAATGGAGTATACATGTTTAAAATAGAAAATGTATACCTTGCATCATCTTTTCTTGCTTCATACTTCTGTACATCTGTTCATATCATCAAAATACATATTCTTAAACGGTGGGGAAAAAAGAATTGAAATTATTAGAAACCCCATAGAATTAAATTAAGCTTCTTTTCTCTAACCTGAAGGTGACTCTTAACGTGAGATATGGTGAGGCCCTTCACATCCATCAATTGTAGCACCATCTTTGGAGTTGCTCCTGATTCATTATTAGTATGTATCACAACAAATTAAAACAAAAAGAGCCAATAATTTAGTCATCATATAATTACTCTTTTCAAAGAGAACCAACTAAAGAAATATAAATCTTTAACTAAGAATTAAGGAAAATGCTCCCTTTTCATGCAACTTGTATTTATATATATAACTCATGTAAGAAAAGAGAGAGGTAGGCTTACGATCTACTCCACCAAGTCGTTCAACAGCATGCACAAAGCTACGATGAAGATTATGTGTCCATCTCAGCCTCGGCATTTTGGATCTAACATATGGTCTTATCCCTCCTGATGATGATGAATTATCGTCATCATTGCTATCGTCTTCTATTAATATTGGCTGCTCACCAAGGCCAAGTCTCATTGATAAATCAATAGGAGAATTCTCAGAGAATTCCAGCCCCTTCATCATGATGTTAAAAGATGGAGAGAGGTAAGCTGGCTGGGATATTGAAGGTTGAATGAAGTGTACATACAATAAATAAAAAAAGGGAATATAAATACTAGTGAGTCTAGCTCTCTGTTGTCACCTTTTGTCTACTTGTGTCCAGGCTTTTCCAACTAGGATTTTCTTACATAAAATTGAGTTCTTCTTGAAGAGTTTAAATATTTCAAGTCTCTTTCAATTTTGATTATTAAGCTGAAAAAAAATATATATTCACGGAATTTTCAGAAACTCTAGTGACATGTTTCAACCTTGCACTCATAATTGGATGAAAATAGGGGAAAAGGACTAGAAAAAAAAAATGAAATAATTTCACAGAAAAGATTCTAACTGAGGATAGTTTTACTTTACTGGACATTCTTTGTTTGAAGTCAGTATCAAGACATTCTTGTGTGCCCCCATATGAGATAATCCACCACCTCAACCTCTTTTAAAGTTTTAACCCTAAACTACCCCTAAAATATGGGCAAAAAGACATGGAACTAATGACTATCCATAAACGGTGATTGAACATAGAAATTATCGACAATGTTAAAGATTAGCTAAAAGACGTGTGTGAAAACTTCTTTTGGCATTTGGTGAAGTCAGTTACGAATAATTCATTAAGACTTGCAAGCGTGTACTTGATGAGTATACAAGTGTTTTTGTTTCTCAAAGTATGATATTTCCCAAATTAACAATCACTCAAGTTTAAAACAACTGTCTCAAAATAATTATTCCGTCCGTCTTAATTTATGTGAGATAGTTTGACTTGACACAAAGTTTAAGAATGAAAAACTTTTGAAACTTGCGGTCTAAAATTAATCATATATGTTTGTGTCTATAAATTATTTCATTAATGATAAAATAGGAATTTTAATGTTAAGTTGTTACTAAATATAGAAATGAGTCAATTCTTTTTTGAATTGATTAAAAAAGAAAGTGAATTATATAAATTGAGACAAATCTAAATGGGAGTACTTGTTTTAGGATTTCAGAACAAAAATTGATATATAATTATTTCCAAGTATCCCCTTAATGTTAAAAAAGAATTGCACAATATTTAAGAGAAACAATCAATCTATTTTTATTAATTAAATAAAATTAACTTAATAAACTATATTTTATATTTATTATTTTTTAACTAGACATTAAAAGAGTTAAAACGAAAATTAAATGGAGGGGGGGGGGGTATGACTTCTTGCTGGTTTCCCACGGGGACTATCCAGTAAAGGTAACAGTTCAAACCACTTGCACGAATTTAAAATGACATTCGAACCTCTTATACTGTGTTTATTTTTACTTGTCACATTTTAACTTGGTAGGTTAATTAAAAAAATAAAAATTGACATATCTATTTTACCTCATTATTCCTATTAATTGATGTTTAATATTAAGTCTTGAAAAATCACTCGAGAATAAGTAATTATTGCTAAGGGTCATTTGAGAAGTTTTTTTTTTGTCTTTTCTAGATATGTCAAAAATGATAAATAAAATAAAATTTATTGTAAAAATAAGTGACAAGTAAAAATGAACGGAGGGAGTATCTTACTAGGAGTGTTATTTAGGGATGTACGAAGAAATTCGACAAGTCACATTAAATTGATACTCCTTCCATCTCAATTTATATGATGTCATTTGATTAATTGACACAAAGTTTAAGAAGAAAGATTATTTTTAAAAAAAAATTGTAGTCTAAAACAAGTCATAGATGTTTGTGTGACTATAAATCATCTCATTAAGGGTAAAATGAATATTTTTAAATTAAATTATTACTAAATATAGAAATGTGTCATTCTTTTTGGTACTAACTAAAAGAAAAGTGTGTCACATAAATTGAGACAGAGAAAATAATAAATTTGATTAGGGGTTTGATTAATTTTGGTATTGTATAATTGATTTGATTTGATATTTTAAAAAGGGAGAATTGTATATAAGTACAATTCACACACAAACATTGCAATAGAATAATCCAGTTTTAACTTTGTAAATTTGTAGCCCCCAAAAATAGGCGTAGGTTCGAAAAAATGAGCATTTTCTATTTTTTTTAAATATTATATTGTAGATGTTTACGTCCAAAATGAGATGATTTTTCATTCTTCTTCCCCAAATTCGTATATATTTCTATTCCAGCTATAAAATAATGTAAATTCATAAAGAATGCAACTCAAAAATCTTAAAATTTCTTCTTCTTCAAGTTTCAAATAGTATAAATCAGAATTAAAAATTGAAAAAATTGATGCACCTTCATGATTTGGCAGAGAAATCAATAAAAAAAATTGAATTATACATAGATTGTACGGAAAAAATTAAGAAAATACATAAAAACAGTTTTTAACTTTACATGTGCAATACATGTATGATGATGTATAAAGTTATATATGAAATTTATAATAATTTAAATCAAAAAAGAAGAAAAGAAGAAAAAAGTTATATTGTATAACAGTGTTCACGTATACAACATTATACACTTATTATGATTTTGTATAATGATGTATAATATTGTGTATGAAAACTAGATTTCATCTTCAACTTCGTTTTACAACTGGTATAATTTTCAAGATCAGTATTTATCAAATTCAATCAACCCAACATTCTAGATTCAATTTACTACAAGTTTTTTCAATGATTTTTAATTTCACTCAATTGTTTTAGAGTAATGATCTGAGTTGAACTTTGAGCTAAAATGGGACGGAGGGAGTACAATATTAACCTTCTTTATTGGGTAGTTGGCAGAGCTAATTTAATGAGCTTATATTTACTCCATTTGCTTCAATTTGTTTGTCTGATTTAGATTTGACGAGAAATTTAAGAAAAATAAAGAAGACTTTTGAATCTTGTAGTTTTAAATTAAAGATATATAAAATATACCAAAATGTCATTTAATCTTGTGATCTTAAACATGTCATCTGAAAAGTTAGAATTAAAGAGTTGTTATAAAGGAAAGCGACATTCTTTTTTAAATGGACTACAAAAGAGTAAGACTAACAAACTGAAATGGAGAGTATATATACCAAATCCCCCTCCCCAATTCTCCAATTCCTCTTTTCGGAGACCGACAACCGTAGCTCCCTTCTCTATCCTAAAGTTGCTTCACTCTTTCTTCTTTTTTTAGGGGGATCTACACTTTATTAACGGTATCCCTGACTAGATGTCGCACGCGGCAACGAATCCTTTCGGAATCCCCCCCCCCCCCCCCGACGTACCAATTCAAAAGGAAAGACAAGGAGAAGAGCGAATACCCAAGGTATTTTATCCCAATGGGATATAGGCACTCTTCCTTTGTCTCACTCAAGTGAATTGGTTTCAGTCGTGGTTGATTTAGATTCGAGGATCTTACGCGGCGGAGCGACTCTTCTATCGGGTTGCATTGGCGGACCCCCCCCCCCCCCCCCCCCGGTCCAAGCTCAGCAAGCCTTGCAAGAAGTACATGCTTTACTAATAGGGGCATAGTAATACAATGAAATAGTGACGTGCAATGACACGTTTAAAAGTTTATTGACGTGTGGCTCATTTTAATAACTGTTATCTCTGACAAGAATGATGAGCAGTGAAGTGAGGCCAAATAAAGAAAAGATGAGGTTGATATACGCAAATGTATGTCCGGAAGGAAACATACCAAATCCGCCCCTCCCCCACCCCCTCACAATTCTCCAATTTCTCTTTCCCGAGGCCATAACTCCTTCTCATCCTAAAGTTGCTTTTACTCTTTCTTATTTCCTTTTTTAGAGGGGCTCTAAACGTTATTAACGTTATCCCTGACTAAAGAGCCAATGAAATAGTGATGTGCGATGACATGTTTAAAAGTTTGTTGACATGTGGCTCATTCTTATTGATAACCGTCTCTGACAAGAATGATGAGTGGTGAAGTGAGGCCAAATAAGGAATAGATGATGCTGACATACGCAAATGTATGTCCTCAAGGAAACATACCAAATCCAACCATCCCCACCCCCTCACAATTCTGCAATTCCTCCTTCTCGAGATCGTAACTCCTTCCTATCCTAAAGTTATTTTATTCATTCTTCTTTTTTTTTAGGAGGGCTCTAAATGTTATTAACCTAACTAGAGGGAGCCAATGAAATAGTGACACACGATGACACGTTTAAAAGTTTGTTAACATGTGGCTCATTCTGATAATTGTTATTCACTGAGAAGAATGATGAGTGGTGAAGAGAGGCCAAATAAGGAAAAGATGAAGCTGACATATGCAAATGTATGTCCTCAAGAAAACATACCAAATCCGCCCCTCCTCACCCCCTCACAATTCTCCAATTCCTCTTTCCGGAGACTAACTCCTTATCCTAAAGTTGCTTTATTCTTTCTTCTTCTTTTTTGAGGGGGGATCTAAACATTATTAACCTGACTAGAGGGAGCTAATGAAATAATGACGCATGATGACTCGTTTAAAAGTTTGTTGACATGTGGCTCATCCTGATAACTATTATCTCTGTATTTCAAATTTAATTAGCTTATATATCATCTGATGAACACGAATGCGATGATCTTCTGCTTCAGGCCCCAAACCATAGAAAATAAGTCAAACACGAATGATGAGTGGTGAAGTGAGGTCAAATAAGGAAAAGATGAGGTTGCCATAGGGAAATGTATGTCCTCAAGGGAAACCCCCTAACCCCCACTCAACAATTCTCCAATTCCTCTTTCCGAAGACTATAACTCCCTCTCATCCCTAAAGTTGCTTTACTCTTCTTTTTTTCATGGCTCAGAACATTATTAACGTTACCCTGATTAGACGGAGCTAATGAATTTAGTGACGCACAATGACATATTTAAAAGTCTATAAACATGTGATTTATTTGCCATAAATTCTGGAAATAAATGAGGATATCGATCATTAAATGAGATCTCAACGTATCATAGCGTGTTTATGACTATTTTTTAACAACAACACGTCTCGTTGCCCGAATGTAGCTAAAGTTCAGTACGTAAGTAAGTGGACAAATGAAACGGGAAGAGAGTGGTTTAAGAAAAATGGCAAGAATATTCTCTGGAAGGGGCAGAAAAGAGGCAGCCCAGTGCATTAAAGTTTTCATTATGTGCGAGGTTCGAGGAAGGGTCGAACCACAAAGGGCTTATTGTCCGGAAGGATTTGAGAGAATTCGTATAATCATGAATAATATGGACAGTAGTCAAGACACTTGAGAATTTTTCTTCAAATGGTTGTGGCTAGATATACGTTATCCAACTTAGCCATAATTTCAGCCAAGAGATTAAAGTTAACTTGAAAATCCGTGAACTAATTACATCTGCATGTGTCATAAATATTTTTCCCTAATTCATAATTTCCAATTAGGTTTGGACGTTGAGCCGAGTTGAGCCAAGTCCAAACCGAGCCGGGCCTAGCATAATCTAACTTTACTAGCTAATTTAATTGAGTCCGAGCCAAGGTTGAGTCGGCTCTTCAAAATAGAGAAGTAAAGGTAGATTGAGGAGGCGGGTGTAGCGTTTCGGTGGCGGGTTCAACTATACCCAATATTTTCGATATTAACATAGATTTATATGTATAAATTCATTAAAATTATAATAAATATTAAATTTAAACTCATAATTATAGAAACACAATGCGACAATACTAAGAACTTTAAAGGTCGAACTCATCCATCAAATTTAAATTATGGATCCACCTCCGGATAGATGTCAAACTTTTCAGTTACTTAGTTAAAGTCAGTGAACCTTATCGAAATTGTACGTACGTTAGCTTTGCCTCTGTCGTTAAACGCAACCAATTGATCCAGAAAAACAGTAAATACACACTTTTTATTTATACCTTGGGAAAGAACTTCCCGTCACATTCATACAGTATATTTCTACCCTTGTTATTATGAGATGAGTTAATAAATTAAATGAGCAGGTTATTTATTCGTCCAAAGTTTATTAGGACTGAAATAAAATTGGGTTGAAATGCGGGTCATGACTCATATTACTATATTATACTCCCTCTGATCGCTTTTACTTGTTCAGTATTCCAAAAATAAATTTTCACTTTTACTTGTCATTTTTAACATATTAAGAAAAAACAATTATTTTTTTCTTGTTTTACCCTCTACATTAGTTATTTCCAAGACCAAAGATAATATAAGAGGCGTGTAAAGTTTAAAGTGGATAAGTAAAAGTGGACGGAGGGAGTAGGAGTTAGCTAGGTCTATGTCTATGCTATACAGCAAAAAGAGAAGAAATAATAATAATAGTGAGTCTGTTGTCATGTTTTGTCTACTTATGCAGGCTTTTACAACAATGATTTTCTTACGAAAAATTGAGTTCATATTGAAGAGTTTAATTTTAAGTCTTTTGAATTTTGATTACAAAGCCGAAAAAATTTCACGGAATTTGAGAAACTCTAGTGATATTATGTTCAGCCTATAATTCATTAGTGGATGAAAATTGAGAAAAGGGAGAACTGAAAAAGGAAGCAAAAAATTATTCTGCTGAAAAGGGCTGATTGATGATATATAAGTCTTACTTTTTAGGACATATACTTTGTTTGAAGTCATTATCAAAACATTCTTGTGCCCTCATATGAGATATATCTAACCATTAGGGCCACCTCAACCTCACCATACTCCACCAGCAATTTTTCTAACTTTGAAATAATTCATATTATATACTCCTAGTATCTTATACGCAATTCTTAAAAAAGATATTCAAGGAGTAGCATTATATTAATTATAAAAGTATTTGTTTATTAGGGGGTAAATAAACAAGTTTATGTATTTTCCCATTACCCAACTTAAATGACTAAAAGAGAAGCATTTTTATGGAAATTGTTTTTCTGAAAAAACAAATCTTGAAAATAAGCAATATTCTTGTTTATTTTCTGATGTACTGTGGTAAGTAAACAAAAAAATCATTTTCAAAGATATTTATATGTAATGCAGGGAATTTATGGAGATGGGGGTGGGGGTGGGATCAGGGATGGTGTTGGTGGGTGTTGGTCAAGGGGTGAGGGTTGGAGGTGTTGGGGGGTGGGGATTTATGGAGCTTGTTAAATCATTTTCTTTAGTTTTAAGATACTTATTTTTCAAAAATAAAAATATTTTTACCAATCAAATATATGGGAAAATTAAAATAAAAAACTTTTTCTCTCCACACCAAACACATGACCCATAGAGTTGATCATTTGTTTATGTTTAAGAAAGTATGTATTACTTATGTCATGAAGATATAAAGAGGCTGTTGGCGGATCTAATTTTCTTATCATAGTACTATATTTTAGGAACAAGAATGATGAGTAGTAAAATGAGGTCAAATAAAGAAAAGATAATTAAGGCTGACATATTTAGGTAAATGTATACATGTATGTCCTCAAGGAAACAATCCCCAATAATTCTCCAAAGTCCTCTCATCCGTATGGTACGTAGTTTTACTTTTATTTATACATAATCTTATTCACATTATACTCTCTAGCCTAGATTTTTGTTTTCCACAAAAGTTTGTTTCACGTGACTCGTCCGTGATAATTTAATAGATCGATCAAACCTCAACATACCAAATCATGTTGGGCCCACGGACAGATGCACTTTCTAAAAAGATTATACATAATCATTGACGACACCATTTGATAAAAAGACGTCTTTAATCTAGCGTAGAATCTTGAAACAACGACCTTTTGAGACTAATTTACTTCCAAAAATTGAAATCCTATAATAAATAATAATCCTGAAATTGAACTCACTACCTTAGACAAAGAAGTCTAAAAGCTCGTTGTAAACATTTTTATATTTAGGGATTTCATAACTAAATTGCACCTTAGTAATATAAAATCGTGTTACTGTGATTTATTCATTCGTTAGCTTCCTCAAATATGGCTTGCAAAAAAGTTTTGGCGTACGCCATGTGTTAAAATGTATAGCTAGTCGATCGATCGGTCATTACGTAAGACCTTGGACTAGACATAGCAACTCATGTTTGCATGATAGGATGACAAACTTTGCACGTGATGATTTGTCCCATCTCTCCTAAGATAGTAAGTAAAATGGAGTACTACTATAATTTTTGGGTAGGTGCATAAATTCTAAATTGCCTTACGTCAGTATTAGTGGAAGAATGGAGTTTGGAAACATAGCCAAATATGGTTATGTAAATGGACAGAAAAATATTCTCTGGCATGGAGTTGGCAAAGTCGTAAGCATAATGGACAGTACTACTCGAGATACTTAAGAAAAAAAAAATCAGAAAAGAATATATTCTCTGGAAGGAGTTGTGTCATGTGTGTATTGCTTTTGATTGTTTGCAATTAAACTTACCTATTTTTTTAACCTGAAAATCTTCGTAAGATCCTTTGCACTTAAACTTACCTATTTTTCCTAATTCATAAGTTAAAATATAAAGCTCCTTGGAATTGCCAGGGAGTTTGAATATATAGGCCTTGTTCATTTGTTAAATTACGACATAGGATAGGATGTCGCACTAAACGTTTGTGTATAAAATTTTGTACAGTATAGGTACGTATGATAATACAAACTTAATGTAAAATTTTAGAAGTACATGTGAAATAGAGTACAATTATATAAGATCGGAAGTACATTTCAAGTAATGAGAAAATCATATTAGATATTTATATAAGACTTTTTATTATACTAAATAAATCATCTTTTTTTCTAATTACTAAATTAAGTTTTTAATTACAAGTCATACCGGAATTTAAAAATTAATGGTTAATTTTTTTTACTGTATTTTAATGTGATTTTTACTTAATTCTACTTAATTAAGGAAGAAGTTATCTATAATAAGATAATTACAGTGAGTTATTAATTGTGAAAAATTCGGATACACACTTTTTTCACTAATAATTGTGATTTTGTAGGCTTAAATCTAGGGATTTATCAACCAACTAAATATATTTTCCTTCCTAATCCGTCATTTTCTCTCCTAAAATATATTTTAATTTTAGAAAGAAAATCATTCTCCAAATATACACTTTTTTTACTAATAAGTTCAATTTTTGAAAAGGGATTCATGTATTTTTTTTGTCTTTATGATATGAAAAATGATGCTAAACATATGATGTTTGTTAATAGAATAATTATTCTTTACTTTATGAATACCAATTTTATACCAAATTGATATACCAACTTGTATATCAAATTGAATGATTTTGCGTATAAAATATGTATATAATTGACTTAGAGTTTTCGTAGTGTGTCAGCAAGAAAGTTTTATGGTTGTAGGAGAAGGGGATGGAGTGAGAGTGAAAAACAAAAAAATGGGTTAAATTTATCCCTACCGTTATAGTTTGGGGTTATATATACCTTTATCACTAACAGTAGGCCACGTGTCAACTTCTCATTTGTTTAACCCATTCCTTTATAATTTTTACCCAAATTTAATTATTTGCCTAGTTAACCCACTAACCCAACCCACTAATCCGATCCAAATCCCTCAAACACTTCTCTCCCTAATAACCGAGGTTCATTCTCTCACAACCACCCATGAAATTGAACTGAAGGTATCAGCTACATAGCCTCTTCATTGTACTTCAAACATCAAACACCCTAATCTGCAAATTTTGCCACAGAACTAATTACATTTGCCATCGGATGAACCACATGGACTCTCAGTCCTTACTGAATTGCTCATCGAATAGCAGCTAATTTCGGACATGGTATAGCGTCTAAATTACGAAATTAAATAAACCCTAACTATAAAAACAAATAAAATAATTACGGGATGAAAATCGATTGATTCTTGGTTAACGTCGGTTATTAGAGAGAGAAGTGTTTGAGGGATTTGGGTCGGATTAGTGGGTCGGGTTAGTGGGTTGACTAGGTAAATAATTAAATTTGGGTAAAAATTATAAAGAGATGGGTTAAACAAAATGAGAAGCTGACACGTGGTCTGTTGTTACTGATAAGGGTATATATAAACCTAAATTATAACGATAGGGGTAAATTTAACCTGAAAGTATAACAGAGGGTATATATAAACTATTTACCATAGTTCAGGGGGTATATATGACCCTTTTCTGTTACTTTTATTTAAGCACAATTTAGTTTGGGAGTGAATCTTTTTTAAATGAAAGAGTAAAAAAGGAAAAAAGAGTTGTTGGAGAGATATGAGGATGATTGATATCGTTTTTTTAGTGCCACCTATTTTTAGGGATGTTTTCAAATATATTAAAATGCTTTACCTTTTTTTACTATGTTGTTAGGTTGTGTTTAAAATCTATTGGTATGTATTGCAAAAATAAATAAATATTGATATGACTTGTAATAATCAATCTAATATTGTGTATATATGTTTTTTTTTCTCTTATACAATCCCATTGTTAACTGGGCCCAAAGAAATTTAGGCCATTAATCTGCATGAATAAAGCTCAGATGTTATATAATTGGGCCCAAAGAAATATTTAGGTGACATGGGTTGAGTTGCTGTTAGCCACTTGAGAATTTGTTCTCTTGTTGTAGATATATTAGGTCTAGGTAAACCTTGTAGTATATGCTCTCTGAGTTTCAATTTGTTTATTTTAATTTCCATCTTAGTCTGCTTCAAAAATAATGTCTTTTGCCGTTTTTTGGTGACTCTTTAGTCTAACTTTTGATATGACATATTTAAGATCACAAGATTAAAGAACATTTTGGTACATTCTACATATATTTAGTTTAATGCCACGAGATTCAAAAATCTTCTTTGCTCATCCATAGATTCTGTATGCATAAAAATTTAAATTTAGTAACACCTACCAACTTAAAGACTTGAAAACATTTTGGATTTTGACTCGGGTGGTGAAAAGGTTATACATGTTTGGTGATTTCTTTTTCAGTTTTTAAGTTTTGACGGACAAAGTCACCCGATAAATTGTGATTGGAGATAGCAGGTACTCAATAAATCAATCGAATTGCGCAAGCTAGCCTGCATTAGTTCGGCTCCACCACAACACAAGACTCATTGTCATTTCTCCAGGAGCAATATGATAAATGTAAGAACCACCAAATAAAGATACTCTTGCCTTGAAGTAAAGAAGTTATTCTCTGCTTATCTATTAGGCATTTAACCAAGAGTTTGGAAAAAAAATGAAATGTGAAATGAGACATTCCATCAATTTCAACAATAGAAAACAGGATACATATATCATATAGAAAGAAAAGAAGAAGACTACAAATCAGTAGCTCAATCTCAGCTTCTTAACTCTTCCCTGATTAAATCTTTCCCTTAGTTTACGCTGATATACGCCGGTCACCCTCTCGTGACAGAAAACTAGCTAGAACTATTAATGTTTCAAAGAGGCCTAGTGTGGTGACCTCTAGCTTTGCCACAAAGAAGAGCATTCTTTGGTATTGGAAGTTCATCCCTCCAAGAATTTGCTGGGGAGTAAACTCTTAAGTAGAATTGCTGACCCAAGTACCTCCTTGACCAATTCTCAGACCTTATGTTCCACATTCCTACATTGTCCAATGCCATGTATATTGCAGTCCATGACTTGGGATACACCTGAAATACATCAAACATATACATTGAAACAGAGTAAGTCTAAAGATGTTTTAGCATTGAACAAAGTTGAGATTATGTGTTTCGACAGACCTGAGTGGTGCAACGTGCAACCGTGTCCCTTAAGTTGTAGCGCGATCTACTTGCTGGAGTCCATTGTCCACCATCCATTCTGTTCATTCACAAAGATAAATAATCAAGAGACTAAACATGTAGCTCAATAATTTGTTTAGTTAAGATGAGAACTTTTCTTGTTTTTTGATAAGTATGATGATAAAAAGATGACATACCCGACGACAAAGAAAGAATAGCCATCTATGTGCCATGATTGGACAGTGTTCTCCCAATTTTGGAAAATGATCTCGACGTAAGATCTGAAGTTAGCAGCCATCACAGGGGTTCCAATGTAGGCATTTCCATTGTAGGGCTGGTCCGAGATGCTACCAAGGTTGTACACTCCTCCAATGTTGAAGTAATCAGCCAGCTTTAGTGGGGTATCCGGATCAGTGTAGGAGACACTGTTGACTGCATACCTCTGTTTGCCGTTTATATATGGAGCAGAGTTGGCAAGCATGATTGTGCGCGAAGGCTTGATCAATCCATAATGATAAGAACCTTGAGGATTAGGCCTTGGTCCACTTGCAGTTAGATTCCAACTGATTTGACAATCAACAAATGGAGATTGTTCAGTTTCAGAATGGAAGTGATACTACCTAATCAATCATGGATCATTTTCTTTTGTGTGATAAGGTAAGAGAATTAGACAAAAGACGATGTATTACCGAATAGATCTGGCCTGGTAAAGGGACCAATTGATTTGAGTAGTAGGCCCACCAGGGGGAAGCCCAGAGACTTTTGTCCATGAGTTGCTGTAGTGAAGAACAGCAGTGGTGGTTAGCACTTGTCTGGTGAAGCGTGAAGAGACGACGACATAGTAGTCCTTTGGAGGCTGATTAGCAGTGACTAAAACTGAATAAGACTGTCCTAAATGGATGTCAAGTGATGTGTAGGTTGTTTGGAGTGTGTGTGATCCCTCAACTTCAACCAGTTTCATTGTGTGCCCTTGAATTCTGAAATTAATTGATGTTGCAATCCCCACATTAGATATCCTGAACCTATATGTCTTACCTGCATATTAAGTTGGAAATGTTAAGAAGACGAGGCACAGTAAAAACAAGATTTTTGTGATCAGACAAGTTAGCAATTTACCTTGATCAACTGTAAATGTGTATCCGTTCCATCCACGACCATTGATAATAAGTCCATCAGGTAGCGGAAGATCATGACCACTATCTAAAATGTACTTCAGTTGCTGCAAGAATCAAATCCCCCCGTAAATTTAGCACCAAAATCATTCAGTTAAACATTGAAAATATAACAAATATGATAGGTAAGCCAAACAGATGGGACTCACCCTGTGACTTCTCTTGTACAAGTCTCCAGCTAGTACAGTGAAATCATGAGCAGGTGGAGCAAAAGGTACTGGAATTCGAGGACGGCTATAGACTCTGATGGCACCATATCCCCCTGCTGCCTTGTGCATTGCAAGTGATGGGAAATAGAAATAACTACCTATCTGGTCTTTTGCTTGGAGGGTGTAAGTGAAGTTTTTCCCAGGTGGAATTGGACAAGTTGTGCCATAAACTCCATCTTGCCATGAGTTCCGCCTTTGTTGTATACCATTCCTGAAATAATTATCAACAAATTTGAATTGTCAGAAAGCAAGATATCATTCTTGATTTAGTCCATACCAATAAACTCAAAATTATTGCTGACTACTTTATAGAGAAGATAGATTAAAAGATTGTTATGTGATTAAGGTTTGCTATTAAGATAGAGCATTTTAATTTGTTATACCAATTTAATCTATGGCACACTTCAAGATTAACCAATGCAGCAAGAAACATAGAGTAAAAGAAAGGAGCTAAGATGAACTCTATCAGCTTATATTTTATCAATTCAGCTCCTTCTGCAATAAATCTTCAAATTTTCCTTCGTTTACTTCTACCCCTTTGCGTTTCATCGTGTATGTAGTGTTATCTACACACGAGATTGCATCGTGTTGAGTTGTTTGAACAACATTATCTAAAAATTTAAACTATAGCATGTCTGTTTTTCTTTTCGTGGACCAAGTATGTGTAAATCTGTTACTGGTGAAACTCGAATCGAAAACCTCTGGTTGCTTTGGTACTATATCAATTACATGAACAACCTCATCTAATAGTTTAAAATATCAACAAGAAAAAAGACTTGTTGTTTATTACTTATATGTTTTAAGGTCTACAACATATTCCCTTGGTAGTCAGCATGGATTGGTCATTGGTTCATTGCACAGTCTGGTGGAATTAGTGGCCTTTATTATTCAGCCTAATAAGTAATAAAATGTACATCCCTTTGGCCCTACAGAAAGACATGCCATTTTCTCTCTGTTATCAAGGTGTGTGGCTCATTGTATTCCACATATAAAATTTAGTAATAGTTCATGTCAGAGATCTATAGATCTAGCACGTGGGTAGCGGTGTTTCTTTTATGTACCTAAGATCTATACTCCCATGCCACACTAATTCCATGTCTCTCATTAAGGCATTAAGGGGTCGTTTGGTACGGGATAGAATAGACAAAGTTATCTCATAAATTTGGATATACCATGAGTTATTTCACCATTTATCCCGAATTATCATCCCTTATCCCGATACCAAACGACCCTTGAGTTCCAAGAGAAGACATGAAAGCTATGTTTGAGAACTCGAAATAAAAGGAGATAACAGGACCAGGACCTACTCACATGGACCAGACCAGCAACTAATTGATTAAACAAGTCTATTTTCTACAGCTCATATCTCAGTTGTAAACTAGACCAAAAGTACATTACTCCCTTTAGACAAATCCCTACCCATCTTTCTTTTTAATCATAATTAATCCAGATTCTTGTCGTGCATAACCTATTTAAGGCAAAAACGCTCTCTATTAGGAACTTCTTTATTCCAAGGACTCGAATCCGAGGACCAAGACTTTATTAAAAGGTCAAGGATCTCATCCTTGCCTACCCATCCTTTTCATTCTAAGGACACCGTTTAGCTTTTTGCAAAAAGTTGTATTCTTTTGCTACAAAGATGTGCACTTTACTATAGTATTATACTGTCATATTAGGAATAACAGAAAACAAAATCTTTAATAAACAAAAGAAGAAATGAGGTACAAAAACTAAACATATTATCGAAGATCTGCATCAAAAAGAAGCTTTTTCTATCTAAAAACATCAATCACATTGCTTAACAGCCAAAAGATTGTACCTTTTTTATATATATCAGAATGACATTAACAAAGGATTATGAAAGAAAAAAAGATATTAACATTTTGATAGAAATCTTACCAAGAAATGAGAAAAGGCTCATTCAAGTAGTTATAGACACTGATAATCAAATTGTCATTTGTTACACAGTCAATCTGTGGCCCTGGAAACTGCCCATTTATCAAGATCCCCTGCCACCATTGTCAAAAAACAGATTAGTGAAAATCCAAGAAACTTCAAGAAACATACATAATGAAGAATTATATACCTGTTGTTTGACACCCAGAGGGTAAATATCACCATAAGTGATTTTCCAAGTGTAGTACCGATAAGGGTTGTCACCATATACACTTTGTAAAGTAGTACTAACTAACATAAGAATAATAGTGAGAATGGCAGAATGAACATTGCTCTTCTCCCTCATTGTGTGTTGTTTCTTTTTGTTTTTTCTTGAAAAGAAAATGAACTTTTTCTGCTTCCCCTTCTTCTCCAAAATGGAAAAAAAGTTGGGAGGGGAAGGAGAAAGAGAAAAGGAGAGAAATAACAAAGGCTTGTGAGTTGTTTGTCAGTGAGAGTGGACAAAATATATTGTGAAGTGAGAAAGACTTAGCACCTGTGACCCTCTTTCACATGCAACTGGAATTCCTGGATTTAAAAAAATGTTAAAAAAATGAAACCATGAATAATCCAGATTAACAAATTAACTGAAGTTTCGAAGACAGCAAATTAAGCATCTCTTCATCACGATGTAACAGTTATTACAAAATGATAGTTGAATCTCTCTAACTAGCAACTACAATAAGAGGTTTTTGAGTTGAAAAAAATAAAGATAAATGCATTAATAACACTTTGAATCCTTCAGTTATTGATAAATTTTAATTTTAATTCGTGTGATATCTGATTAAGCATATTTAACCTTCAGTTAATTGAAACGTATATATTTGATCCTGACCAAATGAGATCTCTTGGCCTTTTACAAATTGAATAGAAGAAAATGACTTTTTCGGATCTCTCTTATGTGTAAAAATAAAGATCATTTATGTGTTAAATTGAAGGATTTCTTGAAGAAAAAAAAAGACACAAAATTTTAAAATAAAATTATAAGTGACCTACAAAATCAATTCTCCCTTTTATCATTTTGTTTGCAAATATTCACAAATTTACTATGATTAGTAATTATCCTACCACTTAATTACTCATGTGTTGTATTAAACATGTATTCATGTTATTTCATATTTGACATTAATATAGTTCTTTAAATAGTTCAAACATAACATATTTCTTGCCTAAATGGACCAAAAACACAAAATTCAATCAACTGAAAATTAAATGTGTATTATCGAATATCACGAAGACTAAAATAAAAATTTACTAATAATTGAGGTATTAAAAGTGATATTCTCTCAAAATAGATTGATATTTTATTAGTTTTTTTCATTCTTTTGAATGGTTTTCTCGGAGGGAGGGAATCTTGATTAGAGTATGTTTGAAGGATCCGGCTCCTCTCCATTTCTCTTCTTTCCATTTTTTTCAAGTTCTAGCTTGGATTGGAGACACATGTCATAGTTTAAAATTAATGATTGAGATCTAATTAATTAAAGCAAAGTCCTAACTATAGTTATTTACTTTCATATATTTGCTTCTTAAATATTTTTGCAATCCATTGTATTTTCCCTAAATATATTAAAAACTTTTCTTTACTGCGATGCGTACATATTAAAAACTTTTACAAAATATTTTTACTTTTTCTAAAAAAATTATAACACAGATAAATATTTTTATTATTCTAATAGAGTATTAAGAGCTACGAAGAGGAGCCTTGGAATAACTGGTAAAGTTGCTGCCATGTGACCAGGAGGTCACGGGTTCAAGCCGTGGAAATAGCCCTTTGCAGAAATGTAAGGTGAGGCTGCGTACAATAGACCCTTGTGGTCCGGCCCTTCCCCGGACCCCGCGCATAGTGGGAGCTTTAGTGCACCGGGCTGCCCTTTTTTTTTTTTTTTAGTATTAAGAGCTACGGTGTCTATAGAGCAATATGGGCTCCTTTTAGGGAGTAACAAAGAATTTAAAGTTGAGTGACAAAATTTATTTTACTCCTAAAATTAAAAAACGTCAGGTCACAATTTTTTATTTTTTATTTGGCAAATATTATTTGAGAAATGGCAAACGTTAGGGAAAAGAGTAAAAAATCAGCAAAAAATTACTCAAGTAATTAAGAAAAGAATTTTTTTTAAATATATTTAGGAAAGATATAATGTAAATCTAGAATTGTTGGATTGTAAAAATATTTAAGAAGTAAATATATGGAAGTAAATAATTATGGTTAGGACTTTGCTTTAATTAATTAGATCTCAAACATTAATTCTAAACTATGACATGTGTCTCCAATCTAAGTTAGAACTTGAAAAAAATGAAGAGAAGAGAAATGGAGAGGAGCCGAATCCGTTTGAATTGACTTATTTTAAGTGTTTTAAGCTAAAATAGTTTTTAAACACTTTTATGTGTTTGAATAAATTTAAAAAGTGCTCACTTAATTTTAAGCTAAAATGATAAAGCCAATCCTAAATTTTGATTGTCAAATATTTAAAGCAAAAAAAGAAAACAGAAAAAAACTACTCTCAGTGTGATTTATAGCCACACAAACATCTATGAGATCACAAATTTTAAAAGTCTTTATTTCTTTCTTAAACTTCGTGTCAAATCTAACTAACTCACATAAATTGAGACGAAAACATTAATAAATTAATGAAGTGAAGAACCAATTTCTGTCTTGGTCGTACGCGTTATAAGGTATGATAATTACGGAGAAGAAATGTCTGCTAAAAGTGGTTCAACTTTCATACTAGAGTACTAAAATCCGTAAGAACGGTAAGAGAAACAAAATCAACTGTAAAAGATAATTAAGAAAATCTTTCAAAGATAATACTGTTTGGCTCTCCAAATAGTGTAAAAGTACTCCTAAAATGAAACAAGTAGAATTCTTAACATCCCTTTCAAAAGCCATAACAAAAACTAGTTAGACCCGCATGAATTCAGTCATTTTTCTTGATGTATAATAATATACCTCGTGTAATTCAATGAGAAGGGGATATTTTGATATGTATTCAAAAAATTATTACACACGTATAAATATTTAATTATTAAATTAAATAATAATTTTAAATTATTCTAGGTACCCATAACCTTTAAAATCCTAAATCCGTCTCATGGTAGACCCAAAAGTTAAGATAGAAAATTTACCAACCTAGGCATAAATGCAAAATAGTTAGTTGATGTTCTTAAATGTAATACTTAAGAGGGGGATATAATTAAAAATTTGTTCCCGGATCGACAAGCTGTAAGGATTATAAAATTGTTATATATATTTGGCATCACAAAACCCAAAATTTGATCAAGCATCAATTGTAACCCACATGCATCCTCAATTGTTAATTTCAACAAATCATGTTCTTGTGTGCTTCCTAGTATTTCTCTTCTGTTCATTTCTTTGGGTACGTATTTTCATTGCCAACTTAAAGAATTCCTATAGTATATATTTGATGCTAACAACCAACAATTGGTTGGAATCCAACATGTTGCCAATCATTAAAGAGGCTGTGACTTTGAGATCTAATGCTTCATTTTCGATTTGTTTAAGTACGTAAATCTTGGACAAAACAAAAGAAGATTCAAAAATGTTACTCCCTTAGAACCACTTTAGTGTCATATTTTTTGTTTACACCTTCTTTAAAAAAAAAATAACTAAAGTATAATTTGACTAAATTATCCTTATTTATTTACTCATCAATATTTAATGCTTTTCTCTTTTGCACTATATTTATGACTAAGGGTAAAAGTAGAAACAAACAACTAATTATATCTTGATTTTTTAAAATAACAACTATTTTAGACCATTTATTTTTAATAAGAACGACAAATAAAGTATCCTGAAGGAGTAAAATGGAAATCGAATTCAGAATCTAAAACATTTTTTAATCTATGTTTACTACTGCTTTCGAAGTTATGCTTGAGTAAACAGAACTCGACTATTAATAAACAAATAATTTTACCTATGCACAATATAGAGTTTATTTGGTCAACTTTCTATAAACTATTTATTTTGAGAAAACTTTCAAAGAATTACCTTTATGTTTGGCAAATTCATTTAGAAAGTGCTTTTCTTTTCTTCAGTTTTCTGATAAGCTGATTGTGCTTGGCTAATTTTTTCAAAAAGTATTTTTGAGCATTTAATTATGAAGCAAATAGTATTATAATTCATTTTATAATTAGTATTATTCAAATGGAGAAGATGGTTGTATTTATATTTTACAAATGAGAACTTATAACTTGGTAAAAAAAAATTAATTATTTGTTTCTGTTTCTTCTTCTACTTCTTCCAAGAAAGAAACAGAAATTTGTAGCTTCTCCTCTAATAGCAGAAATTTTAGTTTTTTTCTTTAGAAATATAATTCGGGAAAAAAGTGTTTCTGATTATTTTCCTATATGTTCTAGCAAAGGAGATTCAATTGACTATCCTTGGCTAATGTGTAGCTCCTTTCATTGAATCTTCTTAATTTTTTTCATCTATTTTCTTCTTTGTATTTTGAATTAATCCCTCAATAAAAATTTGCAAACTATGAGATAGGATAAACATGATAATCGAAGAATAGTATTTGAGAACAAGAGTGAATAATGTTTAATCTTTATAAGTTTTTTTTTTCCCCCCAAAAAACCAATGATTCGTGTGAGCCAAAAGGATCATGGTGTGGTCAAACTCTGCCAGCTATTAAAATTGAATTGGCTTCAGCCATAATGGTGACAAATGAAGAAAATTGCCGACAACAGTTATGGATTTGTCTTTTTGGTACAAATTACTCTTATAGTAAAGTTATCAAAATCTAGAAAGTCACAAAGTTATAAGTCAGACCTATTTGTATTTTATCAGGCGTACGTGAAGCAACTGATTCCGCTCTTAAATTTTAGATTTGGAATTATGGAGGAGTCGCTCGACAGAGTTGGTGGCCTAAAGCCAAATCTTAATAAGAGACCTTAATTTTTTATATATATTTTTTTGAAATTTATTTTCCTAATTTTTTTGAAACGTAAAGTAATTATAATTATTTATAAGATAAGAGGTATTATTGATCTTAGGTAAAATTTATTGATTTTGATTATTTTTTTTCGAAAATTCAATTGTTCCATGAACGATTAACAAATTCTATAAGAAATACACGCATTAAATAATTAGTAATGTCGTTTGAGCTAATTAAGTATATCAATTATAGTACTATCGATATCTTCTACTTGTACTATTTTTCTTGATACTTTTAACTCAAAATAAATCTAAATCATCAATATCAAAGTGATTTCTATGTTTTAAGAAATTTTCATGGTTAAGAAATATTTTTTCAGATTCTTATTATCTAGTGATCTCAAAAATTTACAACTAAATAGAAAACTAAATATATTTTTATATGCTTTGAATTATTCAAATCTCAAAGGTCTGTACTCAATTAAAATTTCTTTTCCTTTGAAATTTTAAAATTGTATTTATATTTTGATATACTTAATTTTAAAAAAAAATACATAAAATTATAAAATTAATTACTACTAAAAATGGGGCCCTAAAATATTGGGGGCCTAAAGCCCATGCTTGAGCAGCCTTACCCTTCAGCTGGCACTGGAATTAAGTTGTATCCAACTATGTTGCTCGGACTTTTCAAAAATATTGTTATATTCGTGTTGGACCCTCCAAAAATATTCGACACACACCTGTCAATAATTTTAAAGAGTCCGAGTAACATAAGTATCCAATATAGTTTAGATTTGTTATTAACTTATATACACATTATTATATATAGAAAAAACAATTGTAAAATATCAGAATATTTTTTTTATAAAATACTACATTGTTTAGACTTTAGATTATGATCAATTCACACATACTGACATACTGGCTACTGCTATCAAAAGTTAACCACAATTGATTTTGAAATATCTTAACAGCGCAAGACTATAAACTTTTCACTGTCAATGTATAAAAAATAAGCATCCGATTCCGCTCTTAAATTTTAGATTTGGAATTAAGTTATATCCAGTATAGTTTAGATTTTTTATTAATTACATGCAAATAACTAATATATATAAAAACCAATTAAAAAAATATCAGAAGAAAACATTAAATTTCTTATATTATGATCAATTCATACTTACTGCTAGGAATGTAAATGGATCGGGTTGGTTCGAATTTCTTAAATACCAAATCAAATCATTAATATCGGATTTTTAAATTTATAAACCAAACTAAACCAATAAAAATCAGGTTTTTCAACCTCGGATTTTTTTGGGTTTTTTCGGTTTTCCTCGGATTTTTTGGTAAAGTCTTCATATAAACATATAATTAACTTGTGCTTCAAATATTTCTTTAGTCCGAGCAAAATACAACTATCTAAGGTATTTCTTAAAAAATAACACAAAATATATTCACTTTATTTGAAATTTATGAAGTGAGTAATGACAATAAAATATTCAACCAAAAAAAAATCACATAGAATAAATATTGCATATTAATTAGTCATAATAAAAATAATCATAATTTAAAAGTATTAAGTCATGCTAAAATAAGTCTAGTAAGTATTAACTACGTGACTAAATATTAATTAGAAAAATAAATTAGTTTATGTATTTATGTAAAATTAAAGAATAAATATCTAATATGATTGTTATTCCTAGTAAAAAGGGGCAGCCCGGTGCACTAAAGCTCCCGCTATGCGCGGGATCCGGGGAAGGGCCGGACCACAAGGGTCTATTGTACGCAGCCTCACCTTACATTTCTGCAAAGGGCTGTTTCCACGGCTTGAACCCGTGACCTCCTGGTCACATGGAATCACATGATTGTTATTCCTAGTATTGGATTGAATAATCTTTTGTTAATATTCGTATTGATTTGAGATTTATTTAAGTTACTAATAGCTATGGGCTGTAAAAAGACTTATTGGACCATTTAAAATTCTAAGTTTAAACTTGAAATAATATGTTGAAGATAAAAACTATGAAAAAGTTGAAAAAATATTTATAAATTACATCACAATAAATATTTTTATGTATAAAATATTTTTAAAAATAGTATATATGTAATATCGGGTTGGTTCGGTTTGGTTTGACTTTTTTTAGTTAAACTAAACCAAACCAATTAAAGTCGGGTTTTTTTCAATAGCAAACCAAGTCAAACCAAATCACTAGTCGAGTTTTTTTTTGCAGTTTGGTTAGGTTTACGGTTCGATTTTGTACACCCTTACTTACTGCTATAAAAAGTGGACCACAATTGATTTTTAAATATTTTAACAGCGCAAGACTAAACCTATTTTTCATTGTCAATGTATAAAAAGTAAACATCTTATTTTAAATTAATTTAAGCATCCGAAAACAAAGAGATTCGAGATGCAATTATGACCTGTTAAGAAAATATAACTGGGTCTACAAAATATGTCGCGTTAGCAGGGTCCCAAAAAGGGCCACAGCAAAGGGATGTGAAGCATGTTAAGGAAATGAATTTCATGAAAAATTGATTTGTAGTATAATTTGATTTGAGAATCAGCTGTGTTTGGGGCATAAATTGACTATTGTTACACTAGTGGTCAACCTATTGTATCCTATTCCTTTATTTGGACTTGGTACACAGTACACACAAATGCTCAACAAACATGGAATTTTCAACAGTTGAATGATGGATGACACTCAAGAAAAGATAATGAAAAGCCAGAAGAATAAGATTAATAAATATCTCAAAATATAAGGTCAAATTGGTAATGCATTTTTTGTTCACCTTATGTGAACCTCCATTCTCCAAAAAGCAAAGAGACCACTAGGCATAACAGGTCGCTTAAGAAGGAAAAAGAAAATATAAAAAATTGAAGAAAGCTTGAGGCGTGATATTATCTCGCTCATCAAAAGATTAATTGTCTGACTCTAGGGGTATTTTGAGGATACAATAAGCCTGTTACCGGGACGGAGCCAAGTAGGGCCAAGGGTATTTGAATCCCTTTGACGGAAAATTACATTTTTTTATACATGATTTAGATTACTTTTTATGTATTTATAGTAGATGTTAAATTCCTTTAACTTCTTCGTGTATTTACTTTTTCATAATTTGAACACTCTAAAAATCCTGAACCCGCCACTCCCGGTTACCACTTACCACAGTTATGTAAGTGACTATATTGATTTTTGCCTGATCTTATTTCTCTCTTAGAAATGTCAACAATGTTGTAATTTAAACATAACATAATGTCAAAAAGATGTATTCTTTTCAAAACAAATGTCTTTTTTCTATTAGTAAGCATTTCCATATTACAAACTATCCAACATCAAGATGGCTAGTGGCAACAATCAAGGAACTTCTGTCAGCAATGCATACTTCTCTTCCCATGATAGAATTTTTAAGGGTAGCTCGGGCCTCGGAGCATGAAATGTTCCGCGTTCACACAGGATTTTGGAAAGAGCCACATTCAAAGGGGAGTGATATATGTTATATATAAACAGTTTATCCTGACGCGAGTAGTAGTCATGGGCGGAGCTAGCGCTTTGGTTACAAGTTCGGTTGAACCTAGTCGTTTTGGCTTAAACTGTGTATTTTGAATTTAAAAAAATCACTGTATATGTACAAATTATTACAAAGGACTAGTCTCAAACCCATAAGCTTCAAATTATGATCCGCCTCGGGCAGTAGTGGTTGATTTTTATGGCTCGAACCCGTGAACTTTAGGTCACAAGGTTATCCACATCGTTCTTATCTGAGCCATTCTTAAATGAATCTTGATTAATAAAGGTTTAAACTGGCTAATATGTTGAGGTTGTCATGAATACCAAATTGAAGGCACAAATGACCTAAAAAAATGTTGAGGTGTAACTTGAATTACTTAAATGGATGTCACAGTTTTAAGATCATAAAGTTTGGGCACAAATAATCCTCATGTGCATGGAGAAACTTGGCTGATTGAAATTGAGCTAGCTAAACTTATATAATTCCACTAGGTTTCATTGTTTGAAAAATATTGTTCATATTGGTTTACTTCCTGATAAAACAAGACATATGGATGACAGAGATATTTGCACACCTGAAAACAATTAATTCAGTAATGGCTTACATTTTTCCTTAGAAAACCAAATTTTGTTACTCAATATCTTGGGCTTATTTGAACTCTATTGAGAACCCTCTGCACTCTGCAGCCCATCTTCTAATCATTACATGCTTTGAAATGCAACTCTGTTTAAGTTTCATAGCCCATCTTCTAATCATTACAAGGAAAACAAGTAATGTCTGTTATAATGGAAAAGAAAATACTAAAATCTGATCACTCAAGGCTCTTATATAGGTGATGATAAGGAGAGAAAGAAAAAGAGAAAAAAGAAAAAGAAAGAGTAATTCTTTGGTGAGATACACTCTCTCTGCCACATCAGCATAAAAGGAGCACAAAAATACACAAAAGATGAGTTCAGGGAGGTAATAGGATCTATGTAAAGTTTAGGTGTGTCTCTAGAATTTCACTCATAGTTTAAGGTCGTACTTATGCATTGTCTCAAAATAATGGGGAAAAACATCTTGCATGCATTAATTGGTACTAGTTAGACATTGCAATAAATTTGTCAATTTACCATACATTGAAAAAAATTCCATACACGGAAAATAACAAATTATTAAGGGAATTTTGAATTAAGAGAGAAGGGTAAGAAAGTAGAAAGTTAAACTGGTTTCTAGTGTGAATAGTCCATGCAATCATATTTGGGCCATTGTGAACTAAGATAATTCATGTATCACAAAAATAAAAGATAGTGGTTTCTTCTTCCAACACAAGGTTCATTTTAACAGAAAGTTAAGAGTTATTATAAAGTATAAATGCAAGACGTGAATTCATATCTTCCTTTTCGCTCAGACATTCAAAGTTGAAGTATTGGCACAATTTACTGATACCCCAGAGGATCATAAACAGAAGTTGACAAACTCATTCTTGATTCTCCATATATAGGATCACAAGCAGACAACTTAATCTATGTTATGGAAAATACAAGCAAATCTTAACGTGTTTACTTGCAAATTTTCTTAGCCTTTTCATAGCAATTAGGAATGTATAGAGCAACGACCCTGTTATTCTCTTTTTATGAACAGACAGACATATCACATATTTGTTCTATTCAAACTCAATACTTAAAATTTGAATTTAAATAAGACTAAAATAATTGTTATAGAAGAATAAAAATGAAACAATGTGTCTGGCTCAAGTCTCTTATCTATATTATTATAAATATAATTAGATCTTATTATTATAAATTTGCATATACGTACGACATTGAGCGGACTTGCTGGACTGACGTTTACAAAGCCCATACATAATAGGGGACTTTTCTTTCCCTACTACTAGTACATACAAATTGCTTTGTATCTTCACAAATTGACCATACAGCAACTTTCCATTCACTCGTGGGATCAGGGTGGTTCGAATCCACACATCCCTTATTTAGGTTCAGCCTCAATGGGAACATAAAATGGAGCACCTAACAAAGCATCTTCACAGACCAAGAACTGCGAGATCACCTCTTTCATTCTGGGATGACGGAGGGATCATACCATTCGAGCCATTTTTTTCTTGACTCGAAATTGAAATGGGAGCAGGTTTGAAAAAACATCTTAGAGTGTCTAGGGTTGGCAGGCCTTTTGGCATCTACTTTGGTTAGCAAAACGATGTACTCAGAACTATCTCCCTAAAGAAGAGTTCTTAGTTGTTATCAAAACGATGTCTAGAGTTGTTAGTTGAGTAACTTTTGGAGTAAAAATCAAAATTGAGTGACTTTCTGAATAAAGACTCCTTAGTTGAGTGACCATTTGGGAAGATATACTAATCTTTACCATTTCTTATGTCTGTTAGCTTTTAGAATTTGCAATTGCTTCGAACAACTTATCAAACTGTGACATAACATTGTCTTATTCTTCGTATATTCTTATGGCTCCTTTTCCATGTTCTTCTCTTGTTTTCTCTTTTGCATAGTAAAAGTGTGGAATTAATAATTGTTACTATTAGCATTAGTTCTGATGATTGTTATGTGTAATACTTTTTTCTCAAAACAATTGTGAGTCAATTAAAATTGATGAATTGAAAGGCCAGCCAACAAGAACCAATATTTAATGAACTGCCAATATACAATAAATTCAAAACTCTAGTCTATAAGTTGTAATTGAGAGTGACCCCCAAACTATAATTATGAAGCAGCCTCATTACCAATATGTGGGCTCTTGCATTATTTCCACTATCACAAATTCAACCTATGAATTAAAGAAACCAAACTCATGGAAAAACTTCCCCACAGAAAATAAAATATAAAGAGCTACTAGTGGTCCTATTTAGTTTCAGAACTAAAGTAGGTTCTTTATACTAAAAAACTATTCTACTTTTGAGCCAAAAGAAGATCTGTTTTCTGTTTTGGCTTCCAAGAAAAAAAAGAAAGAGAAACCCCATTCTTTTAATCTTTTTTTAATTATTTTTTTTATCTATTTTTTCATTTCATTAAAGATATTTAATTGATTTTGATCTATTAAACTTTACAATTATTCAACTATTTTTCAAAACTAAATCCATACACACATTGTCTTCCAGAGAGCAAAACTGAGCCAAATCAAGATTTCTACCACTTCTCCTGCTTGAAACTTTGGGATTATAAGGAGACACAGCTTCCAAGAATCTCATTAGATACAACTTTTTTTTACAAAAAAGGTCCACCAAAGAATCCCCTTACATGTGATCCTCCCAAAAAAATATTCGTCCACAGAATAAACACTCCTCTGCAAAACATCACTTCCCTCTCCACAAAGAACTAGTACTAGTTTTTTATTAAACAAAGAAAAAGACTTCTGCTAAAGAACTAACTTAATTGTAACTGAATCAATGAATAATATAACAAACACAAGGCAACACCAAATAAAACATGTACATTCTTGTCAAATGCACTTGTCTGTGCTCCATGAAATCTTATTGTGTTTGCTCCACTTGCTTCTGTCGCGTTCGCTACCTGGCTTGTATTATTGCTTACTTTCTTACTGCATTTTTAGTAGTTTATCGATTGTAAGTACAAGTTCTAATCCAAGATAATCATCAAAAGAAAATAGGAAAACTACTCTGATTTTACAGCTAATAGCTTAGGGAAATGAGAAAGACAAGGACAAACGCTATGGGAAAAAAAAGGACAAAAATTATGCTCACCTTCCTGGAAATATACAACTCCCGTGACCTGCACATATTCCCCACAAAGGGAAAGACACAAGTTCAGAGTTTCAGCTAAATAATTTAGAATAGACTTCACTACAAAAAAGGAAACAAGTGGAGCCCTACACTTGCTGGCTAAACATATATATGAACAACATGATGTAAGATCTCTATTCTGGTTAAGTTCAAACTCTACAAAACAACATATGCATTCTTGTGGTTCTATATCCAGGTGGGCACCATATGGTTCCATTCTATTGATAACATGTTTATTTTTCTAATAACGGTGTTGTCTGGTTCAACGTATGTGCACATCGACTATTCTACCAAATAAATGCTATCTCCCACACAACACATGTACCAATGCTTAAGCAAACTAAAAGAAATCACGTAATGTCGATTGTCTTTGCTGAGATTTGAACTTGGTCTCTCATGGTTTTCACCACTTTATTGACCGTTAGGTCACAACTTGGTAGCAAGTATGTTACTTTATATAATTGAATTTCAACTACATTCTATTTGTGCTTCCACTAAAATGGAACATAAACTATGAGAAAACTGAAATCCTAGTTCCTAACATTTTCCCACCATCTAAGTTTGAATGGGAGCCACTTGTGGCTCCATATCCAAGTGGGCACTAAAGTTCCATTGTGGGTCTGGAAAACACTAGCTCATGAATTATTTTGCAGAATGCGACATTTCTGATTACAGTGTCTCAACCTAGAAAGTTCATCAAACATTCTGTTTCTGATGGTTTATAAATTATTTTTGAATTGGATTTTTTTATCAAATGGGATGTGGTTCACAAAATATTTTACACTAAAATATTGAACACGACATAGCCTGGGACAAAATGCTTAAGTCATCTAACAAAGAATTAACTTTCTTGTCATCCATTCCAGCTCTCTCATTGTTACAAACTAAGTGTAGCTCATAAATCCACAACTAGAACTTCAAGACTTCATTTTAATGCATTGAACTAATCTATTATTGAAATAGAAAGAAAAAAATATATATACAGAAACTAATATTACGATAGACTTACTTGGATCAGTTGTGGTGATCATGGCCACTCCCTTGAAGTCACAAGAACTAGGAGATGCCCCTTCCTTCTGATAATAGCTATCAAATGCATATGAAGCATGGTTCTTCACATCATTAGGCATATAACAACTCTCCCCTGGCTGAATTTCGGAGCAATTTGCCCTCCCCGGTCCACAAGCCCAATCTAAAGCAGCCTGCATTGTCCTCTTATCAACCCCATCCATTGCTATGCAATACGTCTGGTTAGTGGTGTCATTAGCCAAGAATGTACCACTTCCAGACACATGAAGCAAGTAAACGGGCGTTGAATTCCCATGGAATAGCCCCCAATTCGCCTCGGACAATGGGGGTGACCTCAAATCTTCATTGAATAACTCATATATGTACACACTAGAAGTGATTTCCGGATGCAATGGTGTACCACTACGATCAATTATATGCTTAATTAAATTCGAGTTATAAGTATCAGCGTTGTCAATTGTAGCATAGGGCTCTTTAGAATCCCCCTTTGAAGGCCATCCTGACTCAGTAACAAGAACTACCACATCTGTAATATTGAGATTTTTCATGGAAAAATAGACTGAATCAATCATTGCATCAAGCACATTGGTGTAATGAAGCAAAGTATTAGGATCCACCATCTCTTTAGAAGGTGTCAAGGGCTTGAAAAGTGAGTTGTCTATAGGAACAACCCCTTTATTCTGCATAAACACATAGTAAGGATACAAATTCATCATCAGAGGTGACTGTGTCCTTGACAAAAACTGCAATAATTGAGAAAGGACAGAGCTCATGGACTGATTGAAAAAAGCTTGGGAAGGTGGAAACGGGTCAAGAATAATGGAAGCAGCATTTGGGGTTGAAACCTTGATTTGGGTGTGCAAATTTGCAGCCACTAAAGCACTATAAAGTGACTCAATTGCTGGCATAATCAAAGGAGCTGAACTTGGCACAGTGGTCAAGATTTCATCCCCAACTGCAATAGCTGTGATAAGAGTTTCAGGGTAATAAGCTGCCACATTGCGCCCAATCCAGGAAGCTGCAGTAGTATTAGAGGACCCAATTGCAAGAATTTGGTTGTTAGGCACACTAATAATCACTCTGATTTTGGTATTGGCTAGTGCTTTGAGTATATCAGGGTCAGCATCATAAAGCCTTATGTGTGTTATCTTCTGTAATTGCAGAAAAGCAACCAAGTCTGCTGGTGAAAGCAAATTGGAAACGTCTGTACCTATGTTCACTCCCACATATGGCTCATCTTTGTCTTGCTGTACTTTTATCTCTGCATACAGAAACCATATACATAAGAGGAAAACCAAAACACAAAACCAAGAAGTCCCACAAAAAAAAAGACATGGGGTTTTTTCAAGATTGGTTCAAATATGTTACCTGGTACAAAATTTGAACTTGACTTGGAGAAGCAGCAGCAACAGAAGAGAACAAACAAGAAGAAAGGATGGAACTTTTTAGTATTTGCCATTAAAGAGAAGCTTGAGGTTTTCTTGTATCATCTTCTGTTTCAGGTTCAGGTAGAGATTGCATTATCTTGGGAAATTTTTGCTGTTAGTATAATAACTAATAAGAGGGGCAAAAGGATTTTGACTTGCAAGATCTAAATTTGGAGTAAGGCATAAGAAAAAATAATTCTTGAAAGTAAAATGGACTTTAAGGTAAGCTTTTGGTGCATTATTTTACTGCAATGCTAATACCAGTGTTGGATTTGATGGTCCAGTGGGGGTAAGAATGACAATAATGTCCTTGTGAACCGACAAGAAAATTGGAACAGTGACAATTCTCTGCAATTTTTGAAGCACTTTGTTTCTATAATGCGTTTGTTTGGTACAAAAGCTGGAACAGTATTATACGGGTCGTATGGTTGGAATAATAATTCCTTCATTATTGCTTATTGTATGATCATATTTTGATAAAATCTCTATATAATTAATAAACCAAACAACCCTTAATGAGTAATTGAGTAGTAAAATAATTGGGACTAACAAGTAAAGACAAGATTTTTACTGAACTCTATAATACTTGTTGGAATTCTTTGGGAGCTTCTCAAATTCCAGGCTGGCTGGCTGGCTATCAGAGACCTGACTTTGCACTTGTGTAATGACTAAAGTGACCCCCATCAAAGTGTCTTCACTTCCATTTGAAGGTAAAGGTGAAAAAAGAAGGAAAAAAGTGAAAAGGTAATCGAAAATAAAACATGTGGATGAAGATGCATTGGCTGACACAAGAAAGAACCCTAAGACAAGTACTGAAGAGCTTTTTCACTAAAGCTATTTTAGAAAGAAACATATATATACACGCCCCTTTATTTACAGCACTTGTGTTGGAATTTTCAAAGAGAAGAAATTAAATTTAAAGGGAAAAAAAAAAAAAAAAGATAGAAACAATAATAAAGTCATTCATGATTCATGTATCAACAGATTCATGTACATGTTTACAAATGAGATAAAATGTGTTAAAACATTAAAAAACAGTAACTCCTACTATATTAAGGTTGGTCTGAAGGAAAACTAGAACCATTGTCTCCATCTATTGCCATTTTTTCTCCCTTCTCTGCCTCCATGACTTCAACACTATCTTCATATCATTCCTTGGTGTCACATTCACCTGCTTTATTGTTTGTAATGTACTCTGCGAACAAAATTAAAGTAATTAGTTAATGATTAACACAATACAAAGATAAAGTTAATTGTACTGGGTTAATCTTTATGCATACTTGTTTCTAAGAGCACCTATATACATGACCAAAGGAAAAGAGAGCAACGCAAAATAAGAATAGAAAAATAGGTCCTTCCTTCCAGAAACATAGCCAAGAAGAACACCAGTAAAATCACAAGAGTCTCGCGCCTACTAGCTATCAAAAAAAATGTGGAGATCAACAAAAGAGAGATTTAGTAAATACGGGCAGGAAAAAGTTCAAGTATATGGCCTCTTATGTTGCATGCTTTTATCACAACCAGATTACAAGAGAAGATTTTCTGTTCTCTCAGAGAACTAGTGGTTCTTCCAAGTAAAAAGCTGAAAATCAAGCTCATGCTTTCTTCAAGTGAATGTCATGAGTTCAACCTAGAGTCAAGTTCATAATGAATTAACCAAAGCAACCTGAAAGTTCATAGTAATTGACCAAAACAGGACAAAAGAAAGCTAGGATTCTTTAAAGTCACTTGGATAAAAAGTCTTTAGAATCCTTATGCACAGTTAAAACCAGTGATGCAACAGAATCCCATGACTACAGCTATTAAAAAAAAGGCTTCAATACATTTGCGGCAAAGCTATCAAGCAAGCTCCGGCAGTAGACACTCTTTAAGACGTTCTAAACTAATATGTAGGAGAATTCCATTTTTGATACTTAATATGATGTACAGTTATTCATACAATTAAGAGTCATACTATTCTAGTAGTAAGAAGTTCTATGATTGTCAAGCTACTAGCTTACCTGTTCAAGTCACCTTTGCTAACCCTATGTCAATTGCCATTACAACAACAACAACAACAACAACATACCCAGTGTATTCCCACAGCGTGGGGTCTGGGGAGGGTAGAGTGTACGCAGTCCGTACCACTACCTCAGAGGTGAGGTAGAGAGGTTGTTTCCGATAGACCCCCGGCTCAAGACAAAAACAGTCTAAAAATAGGCTAAAAAGGACGTAACAAAGATACAGGATAAAAATACATGATAAAACTACAAGAGACGATAGGAAGTAATATGTAGTAACAAACAACAGACAGAAACAGAGCACTGCCACAAAAGACTACCACGAGGAATCCAAGAACAAGAAACTATAAGCGTAGCACTACGATTACTAGTCGGGACAATAAGGAAAAACACTCCTACCTACTAGCCTACACACACTTCTACCTACTACTCTTCTACCCTAATCCGCGTCATCCACACCTTCCTATCTAGGGTCATGTCCTCGGTATGCTGCAACTGCGCCATGTCCTGTCGAATCACCTCTCCCTAATACTTTTTCGGTCTACCTCGTCCTCTCCTGTACCCATCCATAGCCAACCTCTCACACCTCCGCACTGGAGCATCCGTGCCTTTCCTCCTCACATGTCCGAACCATCTCAACCTCGCTTCCCGCATCTTAATTGCCATTGAGTCCATGTAAGTAATAGTTGTGCGTTTGTTGACAGGTTTAAAAGGTAGGAAGTGCACTTCTTGAATCTCACCTCTAGCCTAGAGCACAAACAAATATAAAAATTCAGGTATTAGTAAGGCGATGCACTTCTCTGAACATTAAAGTTGTTAATGATTCCTACTTGAAATGACAGGATGAATTTGCCTCTAGCACGGAAATGCGTGAATAAATGAGTAGGATCCATAAGCAAAAATTAGGTAATATTGCAGAAATGCAGGTTAACTGGCAATACAACATTATTTTACAACTATACAGCGCCAGAGGTGGACGTATCCATAAAGAAGCAGAATATAGGCACTTCAATAAACAATTAACTAAAAACAGAACTTCTATCAGAAATTTTTAGCAATCCATGATATCTTACATCAAATCTAACTCTTTCTACCACAAAAACTCTACACCAATCATGAAATCTCAACTAGGTTAACCTTTGAGCCCGTTGTAATGGAAGTTCCAGAAAATTAGTTACTAATACTCAATGGCATATTGGTAGATTTTATACATGAGGAACTCGAACAAGTCTAAGTGTCTAACAATATTAAGTTTTTCCACTAATTATACAAATTGAAATTAAGCCTGTCAACCTAGTTTTAACTTGGGAAAAGTTAACGAACTAGACATGAAACATTATCAGGCAACTGACGTGGACAAAATATTATGGAACAAATACAATTAACTATATTATCTTGAAACACATTAAAATTTTTACAATTAAGCAAGAGAGTTTTCACCAATCAATAATGAAAAATCACCTAAAAAAATTCACGGGTACACCATATCTTCATTTAAACGATGATAATTTATGAAAGCGTGGAGTTTCTACACATGAGAATAGAGGGTATTTCAGACATTTCGAATCAAGTCTTTCGAGACCGAAAAAGGGAAATATGCATGTGTTTTTGGGTATGCAATTAGTTAGCGGAATAAAATACATGGCTGTCGAGTCTAGTTCCTAGAAGGTAAAATACTAGTTATTACTAAAATTTTAGAAAGATGAAGTCATGTGTGTTACCTCTTATGGACATCCGTGAACATGTCAATCAATCTTAAGCCAAACCATAAACAAGTCTCCTGAACAATCAATTTGTCTTTGTCAACTCCAGAAGCGGCAACTTTTACTTTCATCTCCTAACATATCATGGGGCATTCACAAGCTTTGTGCGTCGAGTTACGGGATCAACTTCTACTCGAAGCCCAAGTCGAACAAGTTCTGGAACATCTACAGTTCCTTGAAGCTCCAAATCAGCAATAGCCCCTTGGTTTTCTGCATTCCCTTCCAATAGGTTACGCACACACCAGATTCCCCACTCCCTTAAAAAAGGATTATCTTCATCTATAACACACTGTTGTAGCAGTAAAAGGATGCCATTTTTATCTCTAATCTCATCTTGGACGTGCCTTCTCCTATAAGCACAATTACCAATGATGGCAACGATATCTCTCCGGAAACCTTCGTATGGACAACACCTAAATGAAGAAGATACTGTCCCCTCCTTGATCTGATCCTGCTTCATTGCTTTCCTAATTGTCGTTGGAGGTTCAAGATCTCGAAGCAAGTCCAAAAGAAACTCAATAAGCCCAGAGGAAACAACTACGTCCACGACATCCTTTGAACTTTCTTCCTTGGAGCTTGTGAAGTGATCACAAGCGCAAATATCTCTCAAGATGGTGAGGGAGTATCCTAGAACATCAACAGGAGCAGACCCCACTGGAAGACCACTTTTCCCTCTTATCGAAAAGTCAACAACCACAGCAGCACTCTTCAATATCCCAAAGATACTTAAAGCAAAATCATGAGAAACAACAATATGCTCTACTCGCTCATTCAAGATTTCTGAAAGTATACTCAACAGATAAGGCTGCTCCATAACATATTGATCAGCTACATGTGTAACAACGCCATTGTTCTCAATGGAAGGATATGAATGTAATTTGAAGAAAATTGATGAAATGTAGGAGCCCTCAATGCAAATTTTTGAGAGAACCAACTTTAACCAATCTTCTTTAAGACCAACTGCAAAAGAGTATGAAAGCATAAGCTTACCATAATAATCAAATAACAAAAGTTTTGAATATATCAGAGTTACAAAATTCACTGGTCTTTACCGGCTGATGCAGTACGCAAAATTTCTATCAGAATGGGCAACCCTTGCTCCGAACATAGATCCATTAGCAGTCCATCAGTACCACCACAGCAAGTGTAAATGACCATACATAAAGGATCACATATTTCCCTGCTTCTAACTCTAGCAATCTTCAAGAACTTATGAGGAAACAATTGGTACCACACATCACATTGACGTTCTTCCCCGCCGACTGAGTAGTTTCCCAGAAGTTGCAGCCCAATTCGAATAATCCAACAATCAGGATCAGGAGCAAGTCCTACAGACATAATAACATCCACAACAATTTCAACTCCTCTTTGTTGAAGAAACTCATTCTGATTTCTTATCTCCCCAGCACACAGATTTCTAAGTACCTTAAGAGACAATAAAAGGAGGTGACGGTAAGAGATAGATGACAGAGATTGGCACAGATGGAGGACGGTGGTGACAACATTTTTGGACGATAGATCTAACCGTCCACCCGCCTCTTTGGCAAGTTCTATCAGCTTCTCCAGTGCCTTTTCTAAAGAAGATGAGTTTGACACAAGTAATAATGCTTTGGCAACATTTTCCGGGATAGTAAGCTCTGGTACAATTTTATCATCCACAGTAAGCTCCGGTACAACTTTATCATCCATCATCTAACAAGGAATGCAGAAAAATGATCAAATGAAGGAGAAGGGTCAGTCCGGTATACTCCCTCTGTCCCAAAATAAGTGTCACCTAAGCAAAAATCACGTCCATTAAGAAATCAATAAATACAATGTGTAGTTTATTAAACTACCCCTATCTAATAAATGTCTCTTGAAAATTGAACACTACTAAGAAGATGGAGTATAAGGGTATAGTTGGAAAAACATACTAATTTTTGTCTTGAATTCCTAAGGTGACACTTATTTTGGGACGGAGGGAGTAACAACTTTCTTAATTGCCTTCTGGAGGACTATAAACACTTGAAGAAGTGATGGAGAACTGTATATTGTATTGAACATCACAATGAGTTCAATACATGTCTGCAGTGACTGTCTTCTTAAGAGTACTTTTGTAGTAGGAGACTTGTGCTAATCAAAATACTAAAAAAGCCTTATCTAACTGAAAGATAACACTTAAAGCCTATATAGATGATAATCTATTCTAAAGGATAAATACAACAGATGAGCATAAACTAAATCTAGAGATAAGAACGAATAACAAGAAATAGGTGTTGCAATATTCACTTCATTCAAGGAAAACCAAACCAAGCCATAATGGTGTCACAATAACAGTGAACTAACGAGACTCTCACACAGACTTACTAGAATATCACATATGTTTTGGAAAATAATTGCTCCCTTGGTGCACATTTACTTACTCCCATCTAGACTTACTCTGACACCGAAACTAAGGAGTTCTGATTAGCTTCACTATTGTCTTTTATAACCACACTGGTCAATTTGCCCACGTTTTAATATGGTCTTGTTGTAAATATATCAAGATAAAGAGATACTATATTCCTCTATATGCATACTGCATACAAATATAAATATTTTCTGTGATTAACTCCCAAACTCTCTATATCACCAATTTAAAAATTATTCACACACTTCACTAATTCCCATAGAGAAACAGTCAAGTTGAAAAACATTTAGCTATATAGGCTTTAAAGTTTAAACAAAAAGAAACCAAATTAACTTTGTTAAATCATTATAGAAAAATAATTATCATCTAATATACAGGTTATTGACAAAGACTAAATACTTGTCGAAGATCGACCTCACAAAGTTTGACCTCAATTTCTTCAACAAAAAAAGTTTTATGCCCAAAAAGGCATGGGTAGTAGTAATACATCCCTTCCCAAACACGATTGTTGCTTTCAAATAACAATATTTTTTATAAGGAAAGTCAGCCTCACGTTTTTTTCTTCTTCTCTCTTTTTTGCATCTTTGTGGCTTACAGTTTTGCAGCTAAATTCTATTGAGATTTCTCATAGTGTCAATAAGATAAACTCTACCTTAACAAGAGATGAATCGATAATTTTAATTTGGTGGGGGCAATAACACTGCTTTTTAACACTTTCGGTGTTCTATACACATCCAACCATGACATAAACACTAGAAAACAAAGGGTTCCACATTCATAACAAAAGTTGTCACAGGAAGCATATAAGATTAAGATAACTTAGAAACACCACCCACTTAACAATTTCATCCAATAACACCAATTTCAAGATCAAACAAACAGAAGCATCTTGCTAATAATCCAAACGCTCCTTTATTTATAAACAACCAACCCCACGACAATATTCTGTTTTTGGATACGGTAAACCCCACCCTCCCCCAAAAAACCCCTAGCCGGGAACTGAAGTTATCACTTTACATCCCATTAGAAATCTCCTCTTCTTCTCTAATTTCACTTTTGATATAAATTATGGATGGTCTTATAAATAAGTAATAAAACCTCAAAGTATTTACTAAAAAAGTCTTTTGTTATGCCAAAAGTGTGTTTTTGTTTTGTTAAAGTACTATCTGAAGTACTGTAGTGGCTAAGCAAATTATTTGATTCACATTACAAAATGGTATTTACGTATATTCCATGGGAGAATAATTGAATATCAAAAAAGTGGGCAGCAAAATAATAAAGAGATAAACAATAATTGAATATGGATTAAAAAAAAATCAGAAGATTCAAACTTTATTGCTACAACCAAGGTGAAATCAAGAAGAAATCACAAGAATACTGAAAATAGAGATACATGAAGTACCAGCCAAACAAGAAAGAGATCTAAAATACAGAAAGAAAGAGGAGATTTATGTAGGAGAAATAACAGGAAGGCCACCTAAAATCAATTGTTTTCTTCTATTAAGTCTTACCACAGGGCCAATACAGGAGGAAGAAAATTGAAGCACCAAGCTGAAGCAGCCGTAAAGAGAAAATCGAACTGACAAAAGTTGGAAGAGCTGCCAAACACAACGCTTCAATGGGAAAGACTGCGTTGCCTAGGTTTTTTTTTTTGTTAACAAAAGTATCACTTTAGCTTAATGATGATTTTTCTTTTTTTATAAAAAAACATTTTTTAATAAAACTTTCTTTGTCTATTTGAATTTTGAACCATACACAATTTTATCTTTAAAAGAAAATGATTGTTTCGAATTATATATGCAAAGATTTATTTTCCAAGTATTTGAAATTTGAAGTGATCATGTAGCTCCGACTAGAGAAATCCCACCTTATGAGGTAAAACACTTCCTAATAAACGCGATTTCATACCAAAGGTTCGAATTCTAAATTTTTTTATTAAGGATGAAAAAATACTAATCATTTCATCACAATCTTTATTGGTATAATTGAATTTTGCATTTACGTATTCAGCCAATACGTCTTTAATTTGGTTTTCATGATTGTGAATCTTTGTTAAACCTGACAGTTGTCGTATTGTATTAGACTTTGTGACTCTTCTTCTTCTTTTTTTTAATAATTTTTATTCAAGCCACTACCCAGGTTACACACACATGTGATATTGGGAGGTTTGGCTAGACCCCTATTGATCTATACAGTAACCCAAAAAAAAATACACTGAGGCGGACATAAACCTTAGCCTTACATGTTAAGGAAGCTTACTCTAGAATGAAGATGCGTTGATCATACTGTAAAGTGAGAGTAGAAAAGATTTGAATAGGCAAAAAAGAACTAGCTTAGAATAACTGAAAAGGAGCTTAGTCATTAGCAAAGGTGAAAGCAGTTACTGATTCTAACAGAGAGACTAACAAGAAAATTTGATGGGCCAAAAATTGAAGAGAATTGTAAATGTTTAGTTGGTTGAATAACATATGGTCAATGGTACTCGATTGTACATCTGATCCAACTTAATAGAATGCATACTGAAAATATCCTACAGTCTTTTTATGAGAAAATTAACCTTCATAATGTTTTAAGACCATTAATTACACATCATATATCATTTTTTTTATTATTCTTGAAATACCACTTTAATTACAATCCATATCAGAATCTATAAATTAGTTATTATTTATTTAATATATTTAATTATTTTTTAATACTAATTAAATAATTAAGAAAATCTCACTTAACTCACAAAATAACTCAATGTAATTAAGGAAGATAATTACAATGAGTTATTTATATTGCATCAAATACTAAGGGACCCATTTAATATCCCCTATTATCATTTTACTTTCAATCACTTAGAATATATTTCTGCAAACAAATTTCTTGAATATCTCAATGAGATTTCTTCTCCAAATTTCTTATATTTAGTTGATTTCTACTAAAAATCATAATTATAAGCTCATACGGGGTTTCAATTTCTTTATTTTTGTGATTTGATTTTGTGGGTTTATATCTTAGGATTTTAATTTGTTCTTGAAATTTTAGGAGAATCATGTCGAAAAAATCTCTTCTTTATTCTACACCAACTCCTAAGAGCCCTAGATTTGGTGATGGAGATAGTCCATCATGCTTTCTAATCCAAGTTTTGATTTGGGTTGTTTTACCCAAACTCTGAAGAAGAATGTTGTTAAATCAGCCAAAAATTCGACAATGGTGTTATCCCGGATAAGAATGTTAACAATATTGATTGCCAACTTTGAAGAAAAGGACTTTATATTAATTTTCTACCTATATAGTAAACTTGTTCAAGAAATAACTTAGCTAATACAACTTTTATGAGAATTAATCAGAAGTTTGTATGCTAGATGTACATATGAACTGGTACGAAAATTGATTTCGTGTTGTATGAAAAACGGATGTATGAACTTGGTGTATAAAACTAGTATACAAACTGATTTCATAGAGTATGATAGATGGGTGTGTGATCTTGATGTATGAAACTGGTATGAAAATCGATTCTCATTGTGTATGTTAGATGGATGTATGAACTGGATGTATGAAACTGATATAAAAAAACTGAGTTCATGATGTATGAATCATGTATAATTACCTGCTATATTTCATCGACCTCTATATTGAATCATTATCGAATGAAGATTACCATTTTCCATATTGAAAAATCAATACTGCCGGTTGGATAGTATCAATTTTTGTAAAAAAATAAATAAATCAAATTACTCAGTTGAAAGGAAGCAAGTATACTTCAATGGAGTTTTTCGCCTGGAGAAGAAGAAGGATTATAGGGTTTGAAACATGCAAAACAAACGCGATATATTTTTGGTGTAATCAACATATTTTTAGGGATTAATTGATATCCAGAAACGTTATTTTAGGAATTGTTGTTACTTTCTCTTATTAATAGTATTTAATAAATTTTGGTTTCCTTTTTTAGTTTTTTTCCTTTTTTACGTTTTTGTTTTTTATTTTGTGTTTATTAAGTTGGTATATTTTGCAAGAAAACATATGTTATGTATTGAAAACTATAATCTTGTAGTATAAGTTGTAATATTATATCTAATATAGAATATAAACATTTTTTTCCCACGTAAGAGAAGTAGAAGAAGATGGACAAAATCTATAATATGGAGAAAGTAAACATGAGAAAACTTTTGGTTCAACCAACAAAATTGAGCCCTCAGACATATATACTTCTCTACTTGAGAAGGATGGGAAAGTATAAACTTATTTGTCTTAGAAAAGGAACTAAGGAAAATAAAATGCAGAGGAGGAGAAAGGAGAGCCACCATATACCAAACACTATACAAGAAGAAACTTAAAAAGGACAAAGAGGAAGGTGCACTTTGGCACCATTCTTCACTATATTCTACAACCCCCATCTCTCCCTCTTGTATTACTTCTTTGTAAAAACAATGGTGATTGATCAAACACCATTTGTTTTTCATCTGAGAGCATTCACAAAAGCCAGCAAGGAGTCTACGTCCCTCTTCTCTGAAGGGTACTTAATGGGCTTTGAAGAGTGCTTTGGGAAGAAGAGTATTGTAGGGAAGCTGCCAAGTTGCAATTCTTGTTGTGCAAATGCTTTCTGCTCACCATCTGCCCTGAATTTCCCCACCTTCACACCAGAACCAGCCAACTTCTCAGCCAATTCAACATAGGATCCTTCCATTGCCTGGCAAAATTGGCACCAAGGTGCATAAAGAACGACGAGCCAAGGCTCTCTTCTGTCTTCTAATTTTAGTAGGTTCTCAACTCCAGGCTTACTCAATGTAACAATGTCCTTGGTATCAAAAATATCAGCAACGGTAGCAGTACCATTTGTTTGGACAGTGCCATTTACACTTTCGTCCTTAATGTTTCCCTTGTGCAAGCCACACTCCTTGGCCTTGGCATCTTCCCACCACCATCTTCCCTCTCTCTCGTGTTGCCCTGGTAAGACTGGCCTTGTGCAAGGTTCGCATCCAATGGATACATATCCTTGTGAATGCAATGAGTTCACAGGCACATTCATGGCACGCAGGAAGTTCCAAATATCTTTTCCGTCCACGTTAGCCACGGGGTTCCACTTCACCAAGCTACCAGCACCGCCATCCAACCCCTCAAAAGAAGGGTCCGCCTGAACAACGGGGATTTCTGATCGAGTTCCAGGGGACTGATCTTTACGCTGCCCTGTGATCCAGGCGCGTAAGCCCTTGAGGGCTCTCCTCAAGGGTCTAACCTTCCTTACACGACAACACTCTTGGTGTCCATCCTCATAGAAAGAGAAAAGCCCTTTGCTCCTAACCAAGGCCTGAACTTCAACTGAATCAGGGAACATGTATTCAATGCGAATGCCATAGTGCTTCTCCACTGTGTCAAATAATTGGTAGGTCTCCGGGTTCAACCTCCCAGTATCAAGGCTGAATACTCTGAATGGTCGGCCAGTTAAATGTGCATACTCTATCAAAGCAACATCTTCAGCACCACTGCAAAATAAGGAAATCATCAAAGAGCTGCATTAGGGACAGAATCACTTTGGAAAATCATCATTCTGCTACGAAACAAAATAGAGCAATAGAGACAGCTCTCAAATGAATTCGATTTTTTGATGGACAAGTAAGGTCGACATATCAGGATGCTGAACTTAATCCTACCATTGATAACAAATGAAATGCCGTACCACAGGCTTTGGATTCACCACAGTATTCATAACAAAATATAGACTAGAGCGCCACAAAGAAAAATTAGCAAACTTCACAAAGCAAAAATGAGTGCCTCTTGGCTTTTATCAAGGAGTAATTCATCAGAAGTCCGTGACATGATCAGCAAGGTTCATGACAATCCACTCTTATGATACAACATGATTTTTCTTTCTCAGGTATTTCACATGTAACATTAAATAAAAACTTGCCATTTATTCCATATACTAATATTCATCAGTGTTCTAGCTTGCAAGCATTCAAAAACTCATGTTGTCTCTATAAGGAAATGCTCAGTTAAACATATAAGAACATGAAATTCAAGAAATAGAAATAAGCACAGTGAAAAAAGCTATTACGATTTAGATGACTAAAGTTTTCTTTGTCTCCAAATCATGCACTTCCCAGTAAGAAGAATGCACTGTTTGTTTTATTGAGCACATCAAAATGGACTTTCATATTCCATCACAGAAAACATCATCCACATATTAAAACCTAAATAATTATGAGCAGAAACTCTCTTTTACTGAATCAAGATTTAAAAAGGTACCTGAAAGCAATAGCAATGTCATCCCCAAACTTCTCAAGTGCTTTGTCCATAATCTCAAGAGGGGAAGCATTTTGAAGCTCCTTAGCCAATTTATCAAAGTCCTCTGCCTCAGCTTTCTCTGCTACCTCTGCAAATTCACCAAAAAGCAAACAAACCCAAGAGTCATTTTCCATCCTTAAACATCATCAAAACAAATACATGCAAACACAAATATTGAAAAATTTCATGTACCAGGAGCCACGATGGTAGCTGCTGACGGAACTATTGAATCGTTCCTCTTAGGCTCAGCATTCAATGGCTTCACAGCTGAACGCCTCCGAGAATTCAAAGCAGTTGACAAGAGTTGAGGCCTATCCAATGGCTGAAAGTTACCCAATTGGGATACTGCAAACATAAAAAAGAATAAATAAGTAAAAGCCAAAAAAAATTGAAAAAGAACCCAAGAATATTTGAACCCAGATGCAAAATTCTCCACAAATATCAAACTCAACTACAAAAGGATAAAAATTGAAACTGAAGCGAAAAAAAACTTTAAAATCTGAAAGCCCGGATGCATTCTCCAAATATATCAGACGCAAGGATAAGAAATTCGAAACTAATCGAATACAGCAGAAATCTGAAACAAGAACAGAAGAAAATTCCAACCACATATGCTAAATTGATCAAAAAAATAACCCAAAAAATCCGGAAAACGTAAAGAAAATTCAAACCCATATACTAAAATGCTTCAAATTATCACATTCTAGGATAAAGATCAAAACTTTGAAAGGAAAAAAGTAAAGGGTACGTACCTTTGGGTTGTTCATAAGAAGAAGATGAAGACGACAAAGAGCCATGAATTACAGATGAAGAAGTGAAAGCCAAAGCCATTTCTACAACACTTTTGAGATATTTCAATTCACACACAAAGAAAGATTTGTTTCAGCAAAGAAACCCGCTAAATTTCTTTGTCAAAAAATAGGGGAAGAAGAAGATGGTGATGGGGAAGAAGTCCGTGAGTGTGTGTTGAACAGAGAGGAAAACATGGTGAGAAGTTAATAAAGAGAACCTGAAGACAGGGCGGCCTTCTAGGTTCATTGAACCTGGACGTGATTTTGGATTTGAATGGCAATCTGATGTGGCACGATCTGATTGGATGATCGGCAAATTGTACATCAGCGCTTGGGTCATGTGGTGGGCCGGGCCGGGGAGAGAAAGAGAGAGGAAGAATCGTGGTGGAGAGAAAATAGTCATTTCTCACCAGTCAAAAGCTTCTTTAGATTCTGGTTTAGATTTCTTCTTCTTTTTTATTATTTTTATTAATAATAATAATTTTATTTTGACAAATTAAGATTTGTGGCTTCCACATTCCAGTTGTATATTTTGGGAAAGATTTGGGGCTGTTATGAATCTAAAGAAAAAGTTTATACTCCCTCCTTTAAAAATCCAACTTGAAAATGTATTTTAAATTTGAAAAATAACTTATAATTTTATTTTCAACATACTTTTTTTATTTTTAAAATTGTATTTAGATACATTTAAACATAAATATTTTTTATAAAAAATATAACTAATCACAACTTGATCTTTAATTAAAACTGTTGGATTTTTGTTTAAATTAAATTAATAATAAATTTTTAATGAAGATGTGTCTTTTAAATGAAAGGTTATTTCTTTTCATTATTTGATTACTGTCAATTCTATTTAAAGTAAAATAATTTTACAGAATATTTTTTTTTACAATATTCTCCAAAAAAATCAAGTTCAAATTTTTGCTTTCCATAGAATATCTTGACTATTTGCTTAGTGCATAAATTCATAAATTTGTTATATCTACTAAAATTATTTACGTGCAATCCCATAGCAATCTCAAAGTGGAGAGAGGGCAAATATCATTTTTAGGAAAGCGTTTCGCACATATTTTGAGCCTTTTAATTCTGTGTCCGTTCTTCATATTGTCAAGCCTTCATCTTTCTGTTTTTCTTCAAATAATTTTTGAGTTATTGGACTATATTTTCTAACAATAACTCCATAAAGTTCAAAACAAGTGAAAATATTTGGTATCTATTGCCAAACGGCCACTTAGTTTGACTCTAAAAGATAAATTTTTCCCCAATTTGTACATAAGCAAGAAGTGTGATGAGTATATGCAAAGGAATGTTGGCCTCTTTTTCTCTCCACAAATATAGACAATTACTCCCTCCGTTTCATTTTATGTGACACCCTCTGATTTGATATGGAGTTTTAAAAAAATGAAGACTTTTAAAATTTGTGGTTCAAAATAATTCTTGAATATTTGTGTGGTTATAAATTATTTCATTAAAGGTAAAAGAGGAATTTCAAAGTTATTTTTTTTTTAATTAGGGACAGACTAAAAAGAGAAAGTGTGTCGGAGAGAGTATTATTCTGTCATATTTGCCTATCTATGGATGGCTGTTAACTACTTTCACATTTAGATGCCTCCCAAAATGCTCAGGTATCCAACAAAGATTCCAATCCTCAAAGCCTTGGGATTTTAAAATAATATTAAAAAAAAAAAAAAAAACTGAAACTTGGCATATGAATCTTGTCACTTTCGAGCTCATGGATCACACACATAAAAGAGATTTTGGTTGCAAAAATATTTAATTCGCATATGAAAGATTGTGTTTACTGTTAATCAACAGTCAGTACTCAGTACTACTATATACTCCATCTCTCCCGATTAATATGTTATATTCTGAATCTCGAGAGTCAATTTTAAAATTTTACATAGAATTTTTATGTTTTTTGAAATAAAATTTACACATTCAAAAACTATTTAAAAATAAGATAAATCATAACAATTACCAATTTAAAATATTTAAAAAATGATAATAAAAATTATTCAACTTTTGAAATTCAAATACCTTTGCATAAATTTGATAGAGAAAATATATAATATTCCGTCAGTACTAGACTGTAGTTGTTCTTAGTTTTAAAATTGTTATGACTATTATAATATTTTTTACCCCTCCCTTGCTTTGATAACTTAAATTATATAATCTTCGAATTGAAGGTAAGGATACTTGCTCCTAACCGACGATTATAAATTATACTCGTAATATGTCTTGTAAGAGCAGTCAAATCGTTGTATCATCAGAGTCCTTAGTGGGTTTGCTATTAATTTTTCTTTTTTTAAGAAAAGACAGAACGTTTAGATGCTAAACGACAATAGTATTATATTCTTAGTAATAGATGTTTTTCCCCACAGCAACAGTCTTATTAATATCAAAACGTCAGGTATCAGAATAAAAATAATAATAATGGGGAAAAATACGTCTGGCTATGGAGTGCCCACTAGTAAAAGTTACAATAATTCATAGAATATTATGCAAGTCTTGCCCCTTAGAATTTCAAAAGGGTTACTTACAACTTACAAGCACTTTTAATTTAGCCTCCACTATATATAAAATCATGGAAATCAATGATAAAGGGGGGACCTTAAATTAAGAACAAGATTGTTCAACTTGACACTCACCTTTACATTATTATATACTTTTTTATTTTAATTTATGTGATATTAATTTAAATAAATAAAAAATAAAATAAAAATTTAAAATAATTTTTATATATTTTAATATTTATATGACTATACAAATTTTAAAATATATTTGGAATGGGCGAATGGTATTTAAAAAAAGAAAATATATTATATAAACTGAATTAGAGAAAGTAACTTTAAAATCAAAAGTGAGATGAATATATGTGACTTTTTCAGATTAGGACCATCAATAGGTGGTTGAGTTTTAGTGATAAAAAATCGAGAAAAGGACCAAATATATCTTTGAGCTATTTAAAATGAGTCAGTTTTATCTTATGTTATATTTTTGGCTTAAAAAAATGCCCTTGTTTACATTATTTGCTCAAATATGCCTTTCAACTAACAAGATAGCTCATAGATAGTAAGAAGGATATTTTTGAGCTATTACATTTAACCGAGTAAAACAAATACAATGCTTAGGAAAGTCATAATGGAGAAATTATACTCTTTCAATAAATACATAATGTTTGTGTTGTTGTAAAAATTACTACGTATTTACTTAATTATGAATGTCCATAATTTTTAAGTGTAATTCCACCAAATAAAATTAACTCACTCTTTTGGAAAAGATTATAATCCTAAACGAGTCAATTGATTTTGTGATAATCACAAGTTTATATTAATTTTATGTTTTTTATATACTAAAGATCTTCTGTTTTACATACAAAAGATCCGGAAATAACTCACAAAAAAAACTTTTTTAAAAAAACATTCTCTTCTATTTAAATTTTAAATGGCAATTAGGAGACCCCATCCTCCGTCTTTTTCCAATGAGACTTCAGTCCACATCACTATTTAGCATTGGAAGTAAGATCCATAACAATGTTTTGGTAATTATATACGTTAATCTAAACATGATTTAGCCTTAAAGTATGAGGTTTAACCACATAATTTCGTAGGGTTTCTCCAAAACTCAGAATTTGGAAATTTTTAAACTTGAGAGTTTGTGCAATTTAATGATTATAAATGATTTGAAGTGACTAATGAGACAGAGAACACTATGACTCGATCAATTTGAATTAATTACAAATGTTTCTTATATTTTAATTTATTAACTATAATATTGAATTTCTTTAACCACTTCTCAATCTTATCTTTGAAAAGTAGAAATTGTCATAGAATTTTAAATCTCACAAAGTGAAATTCAAAGAATCCTTGAGTTGTACTTGTGAAATATAAAACTCCTGAACAATAACTATTTTTTTTAATTACACGAAATAAAAAGTGGTTATTTGTGAATCTTTCACATGATTTAGTGGTACAAACATATCAGACTCATATCAGAATTCTGGCCCAAATTCTCAGTGTTACGGCCCAATTACCTCAAGCCAATGTGCACTGCGTTTTCAAGTTTACTTTTTGTTATTTATACTATTCCTCCCTCCTCGAATTCCTTTTTGTTTGGTAGAAAATTTAAAACTTATATTTGAGGTTGGATTAAATACATCAATAACGAGGCTAAAATATATATTTTTTTGTTTCCCACTCGGTGTCCGGTAAGAGTCGTTGGGCTGACATGGTGGAGGAAGAACGTGAACAACTTACCTCTCCTCCTATGCATAGTAAATTTCCCCCCCAAAGCACCAATCATTATGCCCAATTAGGGTAGCAGCATTACCGGTGCTTCATCTCCGTCACCTATTGGGCAGCAAGTTCAGAAGTATTATGTTTGTCATGTGGAGCTTCTTGGTTCACCAGTAAGGTCTAACGTTAAAAAAATAATTTTTCTTACTCCTATTAACACTAAATGAATGCTAGCTTTTCCGTAGCTTTGTGTATATATATAAGTGTTAAACATACTCCTAATTATATCAATAGATTTTCCCCTGCTTCCAAAACCATATTATACTCCATATCATTCCAATTTTATTGGATGTCCCCGAAGGTTAAATTAGCTTAATATCTCACAAGAAAGAAGAAAGAGGCTTAAGGAGACAGTAAAGAGATACTTTGTATAGTTTTTTAAAAAAAAGTTAGTTTCAAGTAAAAACTTATGCCAAAGAGTTACTTGTTTTTTATTTGTTGGGTTTCTTCGTAACTTGTGCAAGTGACATTTTCAGGTGGACCATTTATTAAAGAAAAAAAAAAAGAAAAATCAATGTTATAGACAAGGAAAATTAAAGATTGTGGACCAAACTGGAAATATGATGGAAGCTAACATTGAAACTATAATTTCAAAATTAAAGATTATGGACCAAGCTAAAAAGTTAACGTTATTTTTCTCAATCGACAATAATTACGTATAGACCAACTCAACATCAAGCTAAAGTGTGCTTTCACAAAATTTCATGAACGATAATAGCATATAAAAATTATAGTGTCATTTCCTACCCCTAAATCAAACACAATGCTAGGAAAGCAACAATAGAGAAAATCATACTTGGTGTTTACACTAAAGCACCAACTCAATTAATACAATTTTTTATGTTTATATCAAATGTTCTTATTTAATTACATAGTTGATAATTAATATATATTTTCCTATAGAACGGGAAGAAAAAAATAGAAAATGGCAAGCATTTTTTTTCTTTAATTTGGCTAATGCCTTGTAGTAAGTTACACAGAAACAAGAAATGAATACTAATGCATTTTGAAGGGAACAATTAAAGTACTCCAACTTTTATTGTTTCTTTCTACTTTTGTCCCATGAAATTTTAATTCGTCAATTTGTTTTTTTTTCAATAATTTCAGCAATTCGATCTTTGAGAAATCGACAATTTTCCACAAATGCATAAATTAACTGCGCAGTGAAATAAAGGGACACCACAATTATCTGCACAATATGCGTCTATATTGCAACAACAAATGACGAGGTCCCTTGCTTCCGCCTTTAGCGAAACACTTATCATATTAAACATCATAAATTAGTATGTAATAAAGAGATAAATACATTCCATATCTAAGTAGAAGAAACTCTACAAAATGGCTTGGAAAAAATCTTCAAAATCAAATATATTCAGTGGTAAATTAAGTTAAACTTACTCTTTTCACAAAGATATAATTAACAAACAAACTAGTGAATTATAATAGCATGTTACAAAAATTCACGATAAGCACAGATTAAATTATGGACATCCAAATAAATTTTTAATAAGTAGCAAATTAAAGTAATAGTCATTTAATAAGAGTAGGCAACAAGTATTTTTATTGACTTTTCAGACAAATTGCATCATGATCAGTATAGAGTTTGACCTGAAGTTTGATTAAGATGTTGAATGCCACTCTTATTTCTGAACAATAAATATTCTTTTTCATTTGACAGTTTTTTCAAACCAAAAGTTGAGAAAATGGTTAAAGTGATCCTTAACGTATGAGAGTTGGAATTTTTAGTCCTTCATACACCACCTAACTGAAATAGTCCTTAACGTATGAAAAAAATATTTACTTTTAATCCTTCATATATATCATATAAACTAGTCCATAATATATGAAATATATGGTCGCACAATCAAGTATATTAAAACATGTTAAATTAATCATTTGCACCTTACTTCTAAATATTGCAAGAAAACATATATAATTTGGATTGTAAATAATTTTTTAAATTTCTTAGTTCTTACACATAAAATCCACTTGTAAATCCAAAGTTTATATTTAAAAAATGTACTCTAAAAAGAAATCAAAGCTCTGCATAATAAAGGTGACAATTTATGGAATGACAGCTTCTCTTTGTTTTCTTTTTCAGACATGTAATGACCCACCAATTCTAAAGTTGATTGCAATTATTTGCACGTGTTTTTCACTTTTCTGTTTTGTTGATTAATGATTCTTAATGTAACGTCTATAATTTTAATTTTAATAAACTGAATAATCCCATATATAAATCAAAGTATCATTTCCTACCTATCAAATAATAAACTAAAATAATGAACAATCTACTTAGAAAACAAGACTGAAAATTTACCTAATTAAAGTCCCGTCAATCCAATCACTTTAAGTAAAAACAACCAACAAAATATAATATATGTATACCTATTAAAAAAGTAAACAATAAATCCGATAGATTATTAATATAATAATCCTAAAACATTTAAGTTACAGTGTGGTTTTTGACGATGATTGACAAGTCAATTTCATTCGAATTTTGCTATGATATCACGTGAAGAACAAGAAGAGAGATTGTCTTTTATCAAATAAATAAATAACGTGCCAAAGAAAAATGGCCTTACATTTGAATTTTATACTATGATAATTAATATAGTACGTAGTTATATCTCCTAACATGGTAAAAGATACAATGTTATTACTAAATGCAAAATAAACTCACAATGTTCTATAAAATGTTACGAATCCACACATTATTATATGAAAGAAAATGATCAAAACTATTAATAGAATGATAAAAATTTATACGCATCCATATTTATTTTAAATCAATGGAATCCAAGACATTGGATACAGTCTATACCTTAATCATAGTAAGAAAACAACGTTGACTTCCTTATCAGTAATTGAAGAAAATCATAATAGTAAATACTCATTCGTTTTTAATTAGAAGTTTAGAGTTTGAGCTCTAAATATGGAATCGTTTTTGGTAGAAAGTGTTTTATCCCTAACGTGAGATTTTTCGGCACAAATTTAAATTAGTCAAGCCTCAAACTCCCAAAGCAAATACCGAACATTAAATGAAAAACCAAAAGAAATAAAGAAAATCACAGTTTGGAAATTAAATTTTGGGGTTCGATCCGAGCAGCCAATAACTAGTGTGTCAAAGATTCACAATTTTAATTTCAAAGGACTGCTTGTAACGGAGTATTAGCTTAACTAAGAAATTAATTTTAGCTAACAATGGTAAGTAAGTAATACTATGGCCCCGTTTGGCCATGAAAATAAAAAACAAACATTCTTTTAGAATTTTCAAAGTTGGAGTTGGAATTGGAGTGATATTTGGCCATAGTTTTTACAATAATTATCTAGAATTTAAATGTATTTCTAAGAAAACATAAAACATGATTTAAAAATAAAATATAATATAAATGAGGTTATTTTTATGAAAATAAAAAGTTTAGGATTTTTTTCAAAAAATAAAACAAAGTGAAAAAAGTAAAAGTGAAAACATGTATTTAGTTGTTTTCACTTTTCCAAAAATAACTTCAAGTTGTATTTGGAATTTTTATGGCCAAACACTAATTTTAAAATAAAGTGAAATAATTTTTTGGAAAAAAGTGAAAATTTCTTATAGTCAAACGCTACTATCTAATTTGCATCATATTCTTGGGGTTTGGAGTTCTAATTTCAAAAATAAAATGTAAAGTCCCAAAAATTTAAGTAGGCGTTTGGCCATAAATATTATTCACAATATTTCAAAATATGTTTTCACTTTAATTCTAGAATACTTGTTTGGTCATGAAAATCAAAAACATATTTCGGAATATGTTTTAACAATTTTTGTTTTTTTGAAAAATACCTCTTGAGGTGTATTCACTATTTTTGAATTCAATTTTTCTTTTCACTTTATTTTTAAATACTACACCAACTCAATAGTCTATTTTTTTGAAAATATTATGATCAAACACAATTTCAATTCTATTTTCAATTTTAAATTGAATACTAAATAAAGTGAATAAAGTAAATACAAGTGAATATGTTTTTGTTTTTTATCGCCAAACGGGTCTTAAGTGAGGACAATTGTGATGCCACGTTGAGAAGCAGTAGGTGTTAAAATACAGTCACTCATGAGTCCTGACTAAAAAAAACAATGTATATCTTAGTTTGTTTTACCAATAAAATATTGACACTTCAAGCCTTCATGGGGTTTTCCGTCTTTTAGCTCACCCTTTCCCTTACAACACTCTCTAATATTCGACCACGTGTTCATCTCACTGTAGTACCGTCCGCATAAGATTACAGCACCAATGCATCAGTACCATAAATCAGCACCATCTTCTTGTTTCTAGGTTGTTCAATTTTGGATTCTTCACTTTACTACTCTCTCAATCTGGTAACACTTTCCCCTCTCTATGTACATTCTTTTTCTTCAATTTAGGGTTTTACTATGCTCTTCATTTCTTGATCGCAATGTGAATCTCTAGTGAAAACTACTTTAAAGGATCAAATAATTTGTATTTCTAGAGTTGTATTTTTTTAATGATTTGACAAATTGTAGAAAATTAACAGGTGTTGATTCTTCAAAGATTTTTTTTATTGGGACGAAGGTACATGTAACATAGTTGTAGCATTTGATATAGTAAATGAAGCCTAAAAATGTTGGTTTTGCTTGGCAGCATTGTTCAGGTGAGGAAAGAAAGAGATGAAAGGAGTTTTTTTTTGGGTGAAAGTGGATAATAAGAGATAAAAATTGTTTGTGATATGATCAATTTTTTGATATCTTAGAAAACGAAATCTTAAATATCGAGTTTAACTTGAAAATATAACTTTATGGACAGCAATTTACTCAGAAGGGATTTTTTGAATACTTTTGTATGATTTGGTGTTTTTGTTGTTTGTTTTGAGCTTCATTTCTTTCTTAGCATCTATAATTTTCATTGAAGTAGAACATGGCGGAAGCTAGTGTACCAGCTGTCCCAAGTACTGAGTTGTTGGAGTGGCCAAAGAAAGATAAGCGCAGGATCTTACATGCTGTATATCGTGTCGGTGACCTTGAACGTACCATCAAGTAGGTGGTTTGATTCTTTACAACTGTTGATCTTGTTTTCTTCATCACATAATTAATAGTAAGATCTTCTTATTGTTGCTAGGTTTTACACAGAATGTTTTGGGATGAAAGTGTTGAGGCAGAGAGACATTCCAGAGGAGAAGTACTCCAATGCTTTTCTTGGTTTTGGCCCTGAAGAGTCTAACTTTGTGGTGGAGTTGACATATAGTAAGTTTAAAGCTTTTATATGTTCACCTGTTACAACTTACATTTGGATTCTTAATTCTAGATAGGCCCCGTATCTATTTCATAATAGAAATAGATTTTGGGCATTTCTCTATGGACTTCATACCATGTGATAAGCCTCTAAAGAAGTGTGAGCTTTGAGATTTAGCCACTTGTCTTTAAACTCCTTCCCTGAAAATTACAGGGATTTGTTCTTCTTGCGTTGTTATCTGGGTTTTCATTGGGGTGTCTCTGTGTGTGGGGGGGGTGGGGGTGGGGGGTGGGAGTGGGGGGAGTAGGAGAATAAAGCATGAGTAACATTGTTAGGATACTCGGTATATGGTCCAGTGCCAGGATGTGACTTGATTTTACTGAACCAAAGGCACATTATTTGGTTAAGGAGCATATATTTTAATAATGGTTTACCTATATCCAACACCAATAATTGAATTATATACTGTACCTTGAAGTGTAATTTTCAAATCTCACATAGATACCATTGTACAGATTACGGAGTTGATAAGTATGACATTGGAACCGGCTTTGGGCATTTTGCTATTGCCACACCAGATGTAAGTAATTTTTGGTAAGCAAAATTATGTGCACCATTTATTTCTTCTAAATGTGCTTTGTTCCTCCTTTCCTTAAGGTTTACAAACTGGTTGAGGAGATAAAGGCTAAGGGTGGAACTGTCACAAGGGAGCCTGGTCCTGTCAAGGGTGGATCTACTGTTATTGCTTTTGTCAAAGATCCTGATGGCTACCTATTTGAAATCCTCCAGAGAGAGTCTACTCCTGAACCCCTTTGCCAAGTGATGCTTCGTGTGGGTGATCTTGAACGCTCTATCAAATTCTATGAAAAGGTGACTTTCTCTTATTTGTATTTGCTGTTTATAGATATGCTTGTGTTATATCCTTGATTTGTCAAATGCACACTTCGCACAGAAATTTCCATCATGAAATGAAAAGAAGACGCTTGTCATTTTTCTGGACATGTGCATTTGTCTTAAATCTAGTTTATACAATACACCAAAAGCAATGGTGCAGCAACAACAACAACAACTAAACTCAGTCCCAAACAAGTTGGGGTCGGCTATATGAATCCCCATTTCTTCATTTAAGCTCATATCATATCCTCATCATAACTCTTATCAAAAAATCATAACATCATCATAATAATTAAAATAAAAGTGAAAAATACATTAAAATATACATACTTAATGCTAATAATAATAATAAAAGTTTCATATGAGTCTAAAACCTATCCTCAACTATTAGCTATCACCTATATGAATATTTTTCTTCCATTGTACCCTATTTTTAGCCAAGTTTGTATTGATAAAAAGCATTTGTAGGTCTTTTGAGACAACTTTCTTCCATGTAATTTTAGGTCTATCCCGTCCCCTTTTGACACTTTACTTACCATAGTTTCACACCTACGTACCGATGCATCTATAGGTCGACTCAGAACATGTCCAAACCATCTCAAGCGACCTTCCCGCATTTTATCCTCAATGTGTACTACTTGCACCTTCTGGCAAATGCGGTCATTTCTAATCTTATCTAATCTGGTTTGATCGCATATCCATCTTAGCATCCGCGTCTCCGCAACAGTCATCTTCTGGATATATTGGACTTTAACAGCCCACATTCTCTACCATGTAACATAGCTGGTCTTTTAGCTTTTCTATAGAATTTACCTTTCACTTTGGTAGATATTCTTCTATTACATAACACCCCGATAGCACTATTCCATTTCAATCATCCGGTTTTAATCCTATGAGTAACATCTTCATTTATCACTCCATTCTCTTGAAACAATGAGCAATAAATTTCCTTTATTTCAAACCAAAATATGGATAGCATTGCGTTAAACATGTTCATGGGCTAAACCTTTACTTTTCTTTGGCCTTAAACACTGTGGCCCTTCAAATTTGTCCAAGGTATATCCATTGTGACAGGAATTTGGGAAGAAGATAATTGCAATGCATTCATATTTGTTGCTCTTTTTAGTGGTGTTGTACCCATGATGGTTTTAGACATGAATACAGGTAGCCTGGGCTATATTGTAATTATCTATGTTGTATTTTTTTAATCTACAGGTGCAGTGTGCAATTTGTGGTTTGACAGAGTTTTTCTTTGAATGCAGGCACTTGGGATGCAAGTGGTGAAGAGAGTTGATAGACCAGAGCATAAGGTATGTTTGATTTTTCTCTTGCTAGCCTTAGAGCCCAGATTACATATACAATATAACTGATGTTTATCTTTTATGCTTGTGCAGTATACCGTTGCTATGATGGGATATGCTCCAGAGCACGAGACGATTGTTCTTGAGTTGACATACAACTATGGTGTGACCGAATACACAAAAGGAAATGCTTATGCACAGGTTGGTTTACTAGCATGCATGTTTGCTCCTCATTTCAACTCTTTTATCCCCTTTTTGATTAGTGTTGAAGAGTGGGCATTACTCGCTCAGGGAATTCCTTCCAACCAAGTCTTGATCCCTTTCGTTGTCCTCACTCAAGATTCAAGAAATGATCATTCAAATACTTTTTTTTTTTTTTTTTTTTTTTTGTGTGTGTGTGTGTGATAATCTGTGTTTTCTTGCCAAACAGAAGAATATAAAAGCATTCTATTCTATTTCTTGATTGAAACTCACTTGGAACTGTCGTTGGTATCACCATGATGAATGGTTAACCATGAACTTCATTTCAAACTTCTTATAGGCTGAACGTGCATGTGATTTTGTTTCAGATTGCAATAAGCACTGATGATGTCTACAAAAGCGCTGAGGTTGTCAATCTTGTTACCCAAGAGCTCGGAGGAAAGATAACTAGACAGCCAGGAGCAATTCCTGGACTCAACACCAAGATAACTTCTTTTCTGGATCCAGATGGCTGGAAAACAGTAAGTGTCTGGGTATCGCATGCTGTATCATTATTTTCTGCCCTTTAGCAAGGCATGTTAATGGGATATGACCTCACCTTACTGTGTTTATGTGTAGGTGCTGGTTGACAATCAGGATTTTCTGAAGGAGCTAGAATCGTCGAAGTAACTGGTCAAGAAGATGCTTGGTTGTATTTTACTAGATATAAATAAATAGTCCGCTGTGGTGTTTATCTTCACATGCAGGCTTATGCAGATGTGTAGCACTGTAATCAACTAGTCCTTTAAGCACTTTTCTAAGACATGCTCGTGTGTTATAATACGAATATGACATCTTTGACTTGTTGAGTATATTTTACTGGTTCCCATTCACCTCGAATTTCTCACTATAATTTCAGACAGAAACAAATTAGGAGACTTAGACCTCATTTGTTTTCATTAAGATTAAGACGTGTCAATTTGAATACACACGAATATTAAGTTGTGCATTAAGATTTAGCTTGTTCGAATTTGAATACGCATTTGAAAATTAAGATGTATTAAGATTTGAATATTAAGTAATTAAGACGGTCTGTTTTCTCAATAGTTGAATGTATAAAATTTGTTCTATTAGAAATTAATAAAGATGAAACTCATAAAATATCAACTCAATACTATATCGACAAAATATTTTAAAAAAAATTATATGACAGCTGGTAGTAGTGATGTGATGGCTAGCGCTGGTAATTGTGTGCCTCTTTGGGATGGCAATAACTGATGATAGTGGTGGTTGATAATTATTGTGGATGACAATGCTAGCTAATAACGGTGCTGAATGATGCTGACTTATGGTGTTATTGTTGGTAGTGATTAGTGAATGCAATAGTAGTTTGTGGTGATAATTGTAGGTAGTGACTAATAATGATAACAAGTGATTGATAGTGATGGTTGTAGTTGAGGATGCTTGGTGATTGTGGGTGGTAGGTAGTAGGCGGTGGTCATTGACGGAAGCAGTAGTTGTGACTGAAGATGGTGATTGTGGGTGGTAGGTGCAAGTAGATGCCATAGTAGTGAATTGTCATCTTAATAAAAATTCTTAAGCAAACAGCTTAATGATATAAAAAATTGTCATAGATTCTAATCACTCAAATCTATTCAGACCCATTAAGTGGTTGTAAAAATAAGAAAAACAAACTCAATAATTAAGACCTGAATGATTAAAATCTAAACTTGCAAAACAAACAGAATTAATGACTGAGATCTAAACAATCAAGATTCAATAATATGAACCTTAACTTCGAATGATATTAGGAACATAATAGGGGTATTTGAAGATAAGTATAGAAGTTGAAAGATGTATAACACAAGGGCACTGGATTTCATCTCTGGATACATTAGCAAGTGCATCCTTTTCCTCAGCAAAGGGAGAAGGCTCAAAATGAGGTAGATAAACAATTTGCTCATTGGACAAAATCTACAGGTGAAGCAATGGTTATTTGCTATCCTGAGATTTGCTAACAGCTAGCCTAGATAAATAGGGGGTGGGTGTGAACTGAACCAACAAATCTTCTAAAATGCAGATGGAAAGAATAAGAGAGCACAGGGCAGGCACGACTATGGGACTGGAAGTTCCCAGCAGATAATAATAGACATACAACAATCTGAAGTTGGCAACTCCTCTGCAAGTTGAATCTCCTAACATAACATACTTTCGGAAGGTAACCAATCATAGATTTGTGTCCATGGGATAGCAGCCAAGAACTCGAATGAATCTTGCAAATTCCTGTTTAGAAGAAACGTTAAGAGATTTAGAAATGTGGTGTTCATGTCATGCAAGCATGGCAGACCATAATATACAAGCTGCAAAGAGAGTATATAAAATAGGAGGAAAGACAACAACATTATGCCTCAATCCCAAGCAAGTTGGGGTCGGCTATAGGAACCTGCACTGTCCACAGTTGGAAATATATGTGTGTCTGTGTGTGCCTATATATATACATACCAACAAGTTTCTAGCACAAGGAATAGAAGGAGACAACCAATGAAATTGCACATGATGTTAAGTTCAATCCTGTTGCCCAAAACTCTAAACACAAGCAACGCAAGAAGGCAACATCTCTCTTGGATTCTTAGATATGAGCATGCTGATGTTGATATTAACAAATAGTAAATGCAGTTGGAAGATCAAGTGACGAACAGGTGGCACAAGATAGCAATTTCAACAGCTACAAGACAACACATGTAGATGGTAATAGAGCCACCTTAGCAACTTGTTTTCTGGCTGAGGGGTCATATAATATAAGAGATAGTTGTACTAACCTGAAGATGCTCAAGAGCATATTGAGCACGAGGGTCTGCCATCGATGCTTCAAAGTCAATGTAAAAGAGGTAGTCAAAGTACCTGCCATCAAAATTTAGTCACTTTCTTACGCTTCACAGCGACACGAGTAGTCCTAGTCCAAATGTATCCTAGCCATGAGAAGAGAATGAAGTGCAAACATGTTTCGATGTGTAAACGTAAAGGATCATCCTGCACTTGTTCCTTCAGCCAGGAAAGTTAAGGGACTGGAGCTGCTGGATGTTGTTCAATCTTGCTGTGACTAAACAACATTTATGGTTTGGAAACATGGGAATGAAAAAGATGATAATAAAGAGAAGGGAGTATTGTGAAATTAATATACGGTTTGAAAAGGAAGTGGCGAGGAACTAAAGATGGTCACATTAATGAGTGCAGTTATCCTCCCTAATTCTTTTGCTTCTTCCATTTAAACTAAACAAGGATGGACACAAATTCAAAACTTCCAATTCCACTCTTCTCTTCCCCAGCAAAGTGAAAAGGATAAACAAACACAGCCATCTCAATGACTTGTGTGATACCCTTTGTTTTCAAGGCACTTGACTGTTTCTTTTTCTTTTCTGGATAAGCTTCAAGCACTTAAACTATTTATAAAGCCATATATATATGTACCTTTAACCTATTTGATAAACAGAAAATTAGAAGTACACTGTGCTATCAAGGAGCAGGAGCTCTATAGTGGCATATCAAACCTATACCAGATGAAAGAACTAAAATCACTAGCTTGTAGATCCATCTTTCCTCCAAATTATGTTGCTTTATCCACATGCTTCTATCCACAACCTTGAAGAAGGGGTTGTGGGGCATGGAATGGGACAAGGTCATAGTAAGGAGGGAGAGGACCGGTTAAATGCACCTTAAAATAAATCTCTTTTTTTTCATATTCAGAATTGCAAATGAAACTAGGCGTGTGCTTGGTACGAAGGAAAATGTTTGACGGAAAGTATTTTCCTAGAAAATGTTCTCTTCGAAAATTAGTTTTCTTACTTATTTTTTGTTGTTTGGTAAGTAAGCAAAAAATATTGTTGCAAAAACATCTATACATAATCTAGGGAAGTACTATGAGATGGGGATAGAGGTGGGGTGGTGGGGTGGAAGATGAGAGTGGTTGGGATGTTAGGGATGGGGAGGAGATAATGAGCATGAATGCCGCTTATGGAACTTGTTTTCCCCACTCCCACCAAGAAAGTCATTTTCTTATTCTTAAGGAACTTGTTTTCCTAAAAAAAAATCCAAAACATTTTGACCAACTGAGCACGAGAAAATTAGAAAACATTTTCTGTAAAATGCTTTCCTCTCTACCAAACACACCCTAAAAGATGATTTTTACGGAATCACTTTTTTCTTTAGGAAGAAATTAGCAAAGTTGTGGGTGTAAAGCCAACTGCGAATGTTAAGAGAACTATTATATCAATCAATCAACTATGGTCAATTCTAAACTAGTAGGAGTCGGCTATATGAATCTTTTATATCCATTCCACTCTATTCATGAATTCAATATTTAAAGGATTCATCATCTATTTCACATTGGCTTTTGACCCACTGCAACTTCCTCTATTTGGATGTGGGATCAGCTGTACTTTGTGAAACTCAGACCCAGGGAGTTTAAGCTTATATTTCTCAAAATTCTTAACTAACTAGTGATAACAAATAATGTTAATGGAAACCAAGGATTATAAATCAAAGATATCCAGACGGAAAAGATAAATTAAACAAAGCCGACATGGTTCCAGTCAGTTGCTATTCCATAGTGCTTAGTGCAATAAACAGATTTAAGACTCACTTGGCACTTCCTTTGTTGGAGTCATCTACTACCCTTAAAGGACGCTTCTTTTGTGGTCGGCTCTCGATCTGTATGAATGCAATAGAACATGTCTCAGAGCCTTTTAACAAGAGAAGGGAACTACAGAAGCATTTCTAACAGAGATACCTTTGTTAAATTGATCTCTCTCAGAGCAAAAACTGCTAAAGCCTTGAATAGAACTCCAGGTCCTTCTTCCAGAGTGAAGACAATGCTAGTCTAGAAAATGTTGGGGAAATGAAAAGGGAACATCAATTCTTTGTATGAACAAAATAAGTTGGATAAAGAAGAAATATGATACTACCTTATATGGCTTATCAGTTCCCGGAATTATGGGCTCCCTTGCTAGTATCAGAAATCTGGTGATATTATCTGGATCATCCTGGATAGTGGGTCATTCAATTAAAATCAAATTACTGAAGTTTCACAGCAGATTATAGCAAATAGATTTGGCTAATTGTTTGCAGTTTTTAGCTGCACCTGCTTGGTCAAGAGTAGAACCAAGTTGCATACAATTGTGATAAAGATGCTAAAGCAGAGAAAAGATTTAAAAATTAATTATCTTCTACGGTCGAGAACAAGCAAGTCTCAGACTACCTTAACAACTATGTTGCTTGGATAAGGGTGCAGGTGTCCGATACAGAGGTAGACCTAGAGGCCAGATTCATCATCACATAAATTTTAGGATTTGAAGGCTTAGGTTGGCACATCTTTATTGTTGAAAAATAAGTACTGTAATATTTTTAGTCAACAATGTAATTTGACTCGATTTCTATTTAATAAGTTAAAATGACCATTGTTATTGTGCAATTATGACGACTTTTTACGTTTAATTAATTAAATATTCAAAGTTTACTAGTTACTATTCAACTTCATTGACGAGTGCTGGGATAAGGTTTAGAATTCGACATGGGTGCAGCGGAACTTTTGGAGGATACGACTTAGCCTAATAAGGCAGTCGTAGTAATGAACACAAAGATGCATCATCCTAAAACTTCTACTTGCCCATCCAGACAAGTTTTAATTTGTCATCTTGTAACTGCACAAACCAAAGACTTCTTCTTCACATTCTGAAATCCACATGATTCCACTCAGAGTATCCAAAGCTGATTAGAGGAAGATAAAAAGCCAGGAGGGAAAGGAGAAAAGAATGCAGAAACAAGAGTCCAGATATTCCACTAATAGCCTGCAGCAGAACACAGAGCAAGAAATGAAGCTCAAAAGTTTCAAATACAGCTATGAATTTGAACTCAAACTTAGAAACATTACTATCTGCAACCAAAATGCCTATATTGGTGCTGAGTTTATGACAATGAAGATATTAGCGATCCTGGAATAACCTCGCCACACCCCAAACACCATCTCCGTGGTTTAACTAATTTTACACTGGCCATTGACCTACCATACTCCTAGTTTATCTGGGTTCACAACCAGCTAGGCACAGCGTACATGGGCCGATTGTGCCCAAGCACGAAAAGAGATGAAATATTTTAGCGGACTGGTTCACAGTTGGAATTGCCTCTGATTCTTTCTTTTCCCAGATTTACCAAAATGAAACATCCTAAGTTTGACACCATGCAAGTTCCTTAAAGGAAATGTATTTGTTGCTCATTACAGGCTGGATGAGCAGTAAAATGGAAAATGTTTATTTATAAGCCAAGATCAAATCAATAATATCCATGATCTGTTTTTTCATCATTCAATTCTGCCCATTAAAAAAAATAAAAAAAATCAATCCGTCCATATTGCTAGCTCTTACTCCTGAAATTACTTATGGTTCCATGTGAAGATAGAGACAAGGAGTGAAGGGCTAACGAGGAGTGTGCAAACTATACCTTCTATAAACCACATTTATAACAGTTCTTAGATCGGGATAACTACAGGGAGGCAAAAAAAGAAAAGACCAGAAGGTAACATAGGTTGCCCAATCAAAGGTCAGCCAAGATCTTCAAGAGAGTTATTGATCGATATGCAACCTATGCAAATGCTATTATTTTATGAACGTGTAAGCACACTAGATATTCATACACTCAAGTCATGGGTGCCCAGACCGTCGGTGATGTGGGCTCAAGAATTAAATTATTACAAAGGCAATCAAGTGCAATTTCAAACTATGTTGCTCGGACTCTTCAAAAGTATCAACGGTTGCGTGTTGGATTCTCCAAAAGTAGTGTATTTTTGGAGAATTCGAAACGGGTGCGGCATCGAAAGTGAAGATCCCGCGCAACTTAGATTTCAAAAGATGCAGTATGACATGGAGTAAATACAAAAGGGAAAACCTCAGATATGCAAAATCCTAACCTGAATACTTTCTGCAAGAATGCTGAGCCCGTAAATCTCTGCAGCTTGAGCACTTGCAACTGCTCCAGTATCTCTGGTCCCTTCAGATGCGACAATCTGTTGAGGTGTCAAATAATGTGTAAATAAAAACCACAGAGAATGAGAGAGAATTTAATGGAATACCTGAGCAGCACTGGAAGTATCATCACTACTGATCCTTGTAACCCCTAACTTATTTAACATAATGTTGCATTGTTCAAGTGCCTGAGAGCAAGTACTGGTTGTATTAGCATTTACCAAGTAGAAATGGAAGCAAGAAATATTCGATGTGCAAAACTAAAGGAAGTAATTGTTTCTATTTAAGTTATCAAAAGGAGTTTGTGTATAACTCAAACCCAAAAGCTAATGCCATATTTCAACATCTTTTCGAATTAATGAGGAGAAACATCAGATTCTTCTGAATAATGAAATGAAACGATAACCTGAGGGTGGCTCACGACGCGGTTTAATTCCTCTTTCCTGATTCCTGGCAAGCCCAAAAGGCAGTGGTTAACAAGCAACTGAACTTCTCCCACAATATGCAGCCTGTGCCGAAGGAGTAGATCGTAGTTACGGTGGATGCTCCCAGCAACTGAGTTTTCGATTGGGAGTACAGCTTTGTCTACTAACCATAATTCAACTGCCTGAGAAATGAAAACTAATACTATAAAGGTATGACAATTGCAAAATTTCTTCTGGAACATAATCACTTCGGTTGAAAAACACGAATACCTTAAATGCAGCCTCAAACTGATCACATGGGACAGTTTCACATTTCGGGTATGCTTTAAGTGCAGCTGCCTCACTATATGCACCTGGACGTCCCTACATTGATAAAGAAGATTAGTTTATGAGGAATCTCACTTAAGAAAGGAGTTAAAAAGTTAAGAGCATGGAGGTCCTTGCTGTCTACCTGATAGGCAACTCGCACCTTTGAACCATCACGGTGACCACAAGAAGGATCTGTTGCAGATAAGGGTTCTGCAATGAAAAAAAAAGTGCGACTCATGATGTAGACAAAAATGGAACACACAAACTGAATTAGACAAATATTTATTGCGTTGGAATATTTATCCAAATGCTTTCTTGACGTTTTCGTCCATGACAAAATGTACATTGCAACAATTTGAAATTATATTTCCTTCTAACTTAAGTAGCTTTATGGATGCTGAAAACACAAGGAAAAAAATTTGGAGAGAAATCGCAAAATTCATGTCACAGGAAGAAACACCAAAAGAAAAAAAAGGCCAGCCCGGTGCACTAAAGCTCACGCTATGCGCAGGGTCCGAGGCACAGGAAGAAACACCATGACACAAAAATGGCACTCATCAGGGGTGGAACTACAGTTCTGCTTATGCATTCGGCAGAACCCATAACTTTCGCTCAGACCCTGTATTTGTGTTTAAAAATTCACTTAATTTGTATAAATAATTCATCCTTTTTACACTAACGAGGGGGCCATTTTCATTGTTACTGTTCCGGCTGTTAAAATTAGATTCGCTTTTCTAGGACTCGATCTTGGTACTAGTCCATAATGATCAAAGTCGAAGTGTGATTGTGTGAGCCTATTAGTGAAGCAAATTCAATGAAGCAACAACTGGTACCAGAGAGAAGCGGCCATAAGCTAGAGAGTCTTGACCAATTTGAAAGATCGTTTGATGTAGTTGAAATAACTGAATTTGGCGCTGACCAAGTAAAGGAAACTGAATGGAATTCATAACTTTCTCAATCTTATTTTTTCCAGTTTTCTTTTTATTGTCTAAATATTCAGGAGCTAAGAGCCTAACACCATTCGAAATGTCCCCTTTCGCGATGCATAAACTTAAACCAATAATTAAGATAAGCACGAGAATAAAAGCTTCAATATAAATACAGATACACCCAATACGTCGAAACTCATTGCCCATGGATAAAGAAAAACCGTTTGAATCTAGAACCCACAAACTCAAAATCTTAGCTCCCGCCTTTGGCACTCAGGCAACACTCTCTTAGCAGATTCTTGCACAGATTGTCACATGTTATGTACAAAATATAAGAGAGCCCATAGAAAGAAAGCTAATTATCACAGACTACTCAACATAATTGGATCTTTAAGACAATGACATGGACTAGAAAAGGTCACAACTTTATGCAAAGATCAATCTTTTCATCCAATTCTAACTTGTTATTACCACAAAAAACCCTCCCTTTTTAGCATTCTATAAAGAGGACTTCATTACTATTCTGTGTTTGTCTCAAATCACTATTAGGCATTAAAAGAATTTCTGAATCACACAAAACATTGAAGAGGACAAAAAAAAATACAAACTTGGTAAAGATTGTAAATCCCTGTGAAATCCTTTGGACTGGATGATCTGGTTCTCTTCAAGATTACCAGGAGAAGCAGCCCCAGGTGGTGCCAATGGCTCTTCATCTTCCACAGGAGTGATAGCTCTCTCAGTCTCAGATAACAAAACCAAACATTCCCATTTCCTATGGTCCCTGAGATTCAAGAAATTTGATCCAGAAAGCCTAGACCCATAATGTGAAAAACCCAATTTCAAAGATTGAGGATAAGTACAACAATGCTGCTTATTGGTACAACAGGCCCTAATTGGCACAACTTTCAAAGCCATGGTTCAGTGTACCAGTACCAATGTGGTGAACAATGTGTATGAGCATACAAATTCAGACACATCAGACTACTTAACAAAAAAGATAAGACAGTGTCTGTGTCCTATGTTGTTTTCTTTAGGTGTCTTATTAGTTTTCTTGAATTTTTGTATGTCCGTAAAGAAATGGTCTAATGAATAAAAGTCTGTAAGGGGAAGGCAGATTCTTGGGGAAACTGAGGAGAAAATGTAGAAATGGTGGAGAGGTAGGTAAGCAGAATGTTGGCAACACGTTTTCAATTGTGTTAAAGAGGAAAGAGGAGACGACCTACACTGGTAAAAGAGGAAAAGAGTTCTAAGTTTTATTATTATTACAATCAGATTTCATTAAAATCTACTTTGTTTTATGGCAACAAAAATACATCTCTTGCCTTCCTGATTGAATAAACGAAAATGACTTTTTTTTAATAGATATTTTACGTGTAAAAATAATTTTTTTTGTAAAAGTATATAATAAGATTAAAAAATATTGTAAAGAGCTAGAAAAGAAATTTTTCCCGTTTATAGTGAGGTGATTATTAGAGTATACCATACGGGAAAGTCAATTAACACAATTTAATTAGTGATGTTTTAAATTTCACCAGATATTTAGTTTTTTAAAATTTAAATTACATTGTATAATCTCTAATTCCTACTTTTTGAGGGATTTTGTTAATAGATCAAATTTCAGACATTTAGGTCATTAGTTTCTCTCTTTTTTTAAAAAAAAATGTAGAGAATTCTACACCATATCCAGTGCATTTTTTAATGGAATATTGAAGTTATGAATTGAATACTCTGTTTATGAATGAAATATTGAACCGAATACTCTATTTCTGAATTGAATATTTATTATATTTATTATATTTTTTAATTGAATATTTTAGTTAATGTAGTTTCGAAGTAAATATTTTCCGTTTGTATGAATTGATTACTGAAGTTTCGAATTGAATACTGAAATTTTAAATTGAATGTTGTAATTTTGTATAGAATATTCTATTTCTTATAATTTTTGGTCGAATATTGAAATTGTGGATTGAATACTTTATTTTTCGATGCAGTTTGTATATCTTTGTAGAATTTGTGAAGAATGATGGGAGTATTTTCTAAGAAATCGTTTGAGAGAAAATGGAGTTAATTAGGGTGATGTGAGTTAAAGTCGTGTTACACACGAAATTTCACTCTTCTCTGTCTCACTCAAGTGAAATGGTTTTGAGAGCATTTCGCCAGTTTTTGGCGACTTTCACTTTCAACTTGATTCATCGCCTACGTGCCCTTTACGTCAAGTTATTCCGAAGAACACTTGCTCCCCCTCCCCCCTCCCTATTTTACCGCGGCTGCTGGCACAAAATTAGTCGGGACTTTTTCCTCGAGTCTTGTCATGATCTGAGAATACAAACTCTTGTTGCACTCCAAAAATGAATTTTTGTTAGAATCATTAGTAGAAATAAGAAATTGATTCTGTTAATACATTCGAGTAATTAAACATTTCACAACTAGGAAACTAAATTTATTGTTATAACCTGGATTCTCTAACAAAATTGATCTATTTCTTTAAAGCATGATCATGAGCAAGTGTGTAAATATACTCCTGAAAGATAAGTGAATATGAATAGTCATCGACTTTCTGGAAAGAGTAAAAGAATGGAACCTATTATGGAACATACAATGCATTACATATATATGATCATTACATGAGTGAAAAAATCATTCGTATCATCCACAACCTTCTATCTATGATTATGTCTTTTATAAGTTGAAACAATGTTATATCTTATCAAATCACTTCTCTTTGATACTCTAAAAAATAAGTGAAAGTTTCTACTCTGGCTATTAATAGATAGTTTGGCCAAGATATTTGGATGCTAAACTCACTTTGTTAAATAAAAGCATTTTTTTTTCTAAAGATTTGAGGTCCCTGTCTCAATTTAATCATTGTTTTAACTTAAAAAAATTGTCCAAAAATATTTACTTTATTTTTAAAAAAATTTAAGATTAAAGTTGATAATTGATTTTGAATATACTTTTAACATTAAAAGAGTATGTATAATATTTAAGAGAAAAAAATTAATCTATCTTTATTATTATATATAGAGGTAATTTAATAAATTATATATATTTATTATTTTTCTTAATAAACGTGAAAAAAAAGAGTTAAAACAACAGTTAAAATAAATATGATATTAAAAAAATGAGGAGAAGCAATTTTGGAAGAAGCGTAGTTTTATTTATTCAAGAAGAGAATATCCTTATTAAAAACTATCCCTCAACTTTGGCCATTTAGGAGTCGTTTGGTAGCTGATTAGAGTTATACATGTATTAGTATTGCATAAATTACTTCTAAGGAAATTTATGTATTATTTTATGCTGGTACAGTACTAGAAACAAAGATTTTTCATTGCAACTATGAGAAATTTACGATATAAAACATGATTTTTTTGCTCATTTCTCACAGAATCAGCTCACTGCAAATCTCTATCATGACATGTGTTTGTGGGAAGACTTCTAGCTCTTAACCATGATTAGATAAATAAAAGGAATAGTACATAAATGTGTCTTTAACTTGGCCGCAACTTATATATATGCCATTCAATTTTGGATTTTCACAAGTAGACACTTAAATTGGTATAAAATTGAAAGTAGACACACGTATCTTACGTGACATCCTACTTGGCAATTTCTGTCCTACGTGACATCTTGTGTGTATTATGCCACGTAGGACGCGTGTGTATACTTGTTCAACTATATACATGTTTAAGTGTCTAATACTTGTGCAAATTGAAAGTTGAAAGGCATAAATGTCAGCTGAGGCCAATTTAAAAAGCACATTTATATATTACGTCTAAATAAAACTTACCCGCATTCAATATTCAAGAATCATATCGTTATCATCAAGTGGTTGATAGTAGTAAAAAGAAACTGGAAATGTTGGACCACTAAAGCAAGTCAAATCTTTTGGCTGCCTCACTTATTTGGTATGTAATGTGCCAACATTTCTTTAAACTCAAATAAAAGAAAGTGTAACAAATAGCTAAGAAAACAAAAGTTGATTGCTACTCCTAATATGGAATGCAATCAATCCATATTTTTTCTTATTCCAAAATGCTAGTGCTATTGTTGGCTTAAAAAAAAGCAGTTGGTTGGTGCTTTTATTTGGAATTTGGTGGATGTTGGAAGATGCTCAGCCAAATTCACTTTGTGACTTGTGACATATCAACTAACTTCGATTCTCATATGTGCCTTAGGGGGGACCTAGGTGGTTTTAGGGGTGTACGTGCACCCGTTGACTTCGAAAAAAACTTAATATATACATGTATACTATCATATATTTTAAAAGGATCCTTCAAAGATATCTGCTTGGCAGGTCATATGGTTAGCGTGTCCCTTAGCACACTTGTGCAACCATAGTTCGGCTCCAGACTGCTACATTATTTTCTTTTTTACCTGACATTTAAAAAATGTATAAAACTTGTAGGTGATAGATTTCGAACACGCAACTTAATGAATGCAAAATGGTTCACCTGAAATAGGACTAATGCAAATCCAGAAGAATGGTCTGGGCTTTCGAAAGATGATGATGTAAGAGGTAAAGAGACAGTCTTTTGCTAAACCACCAATTCACAAAGCAACTTGATCCAATTCTTTAATATAATTTTAGTTATACGTTAAACATTAGTTCTATGGGTGTAAATTGTAATAATATTTTCGTTGTGTGACATGCTTACGCTACGTGCATCAACCTTGTGGTGCACCCGTTGTCTTCGAACCCTGAGAACTAATGTTAGAAAAATGAATAGGCAAATTATGATTTAATTTTATCAATAAAGAAGCCAATTGGCTCCACATCTCCTTATTATCTTCTTGTTCTATCTTTTTAATTTTTTCGTCTTCTTTCATTATATTAATCTTTCAATCATTTTTCATCAAATCATCTTTCTAAGTTATTTGTTAATTTTCTTAGGGATACTAATTACATTCTTGCATTCGTATTAATGATTATATTGTTATCAATTTTCTGATCTTTAAGATATTTGAGATATCCCAATACAATCAAAATTATAAGTTGTTGCTTCTTTGAATTTTTCTTGTTGTTTGTCAGAATCATGACTTGTCATAATTTAAGAAGAAAAAGAAACGACAAAATAAGAAATTATTTGTGGCATTGAGGAATTCTGATTTCGATATGATATTGAGAAAAATCGATGAAAAATTTCAGATTTGGAAAAACGAAATAAAATCGGTTAAGAAGATAATTATGAATTAGTTTTGGTTAGAGCACAAAAAGGAATTAACTTTCCTTTACTATATCTTGCCATAATTAAATTATATTTAAAAAGATATATTATTAATTACTTAATAAAGTTATCATATTTATCTTTAAAATGATCTGATAGTGCACAAAATTTAAACTCAAACATTTAATGTTTTCACCGTACAGAACACACCCTTTAATTATTTTTTTCTCTTCTATCATTTTTATTTTTTTTTACCGTGATTTTCAGACGCCAGACTTTATCGAACCCAACTAGCTGTACCCACCGAGTCCCGCGTTTCAGACGACCACTACGGTTAGTTCCACGGGGCCCTAGAGACAAGGCCTGCCCCCAATAACCTTGATGGGGCTCTAACTGGCGACCTGAAGGACTTTGCCCCCACGCCTTTACCAGCCAAACTACCCCTCAAGGTTTTTCTCTTCTATCATTTCCTCTCTATTGGGGCCTCTTGGCATAAACAAACACAGACACTTTAAAAGTGACTTATTTAACTTATTTTTTTCAATGTCAATCAAATCAACGTCGAATCAATTACAATTAACTTATTAGAGTATCAATTACAGAAAAAATAATCATTTTCTGTATTCAAAGTGATATCATGGATATTGAAAAGGTCTTAGAGGCCATATGTGTTCAAGTCTCTTTCAAAATTTTGGAAAGGACATTGTTATAATAATAACATATTTATTAGTAGTTGTAATTACGAATTAGTAGGCATGGCTTGTACCACAAGACGTGGACTTCTACGAAAATATGGTTATCGGTGGTTAATATCTTAAAATTATTTAATATTGAAATTAATTTTTCATCGCTCGGGGTCGTAAGGTATGTAAGATGAGATAAGTAATGATATTTTATGAGTTGAGATATTTCATGAAATTACTTTATTCCACCTTTTATATGGGGAGTAAACTTCACGGCCTGTGGTCATTCAATTTTGTATTTATCACACAAAATTAAAGCCACTTTCAATTTTTTGTTACATAAAAGTTAGATGACTTTTATGTGATAAACTTAAGTTAAATAATTTTTATGTGATATAAAATAGAAAAATAATTTTTGTGTGATTACCCTTAAAATTGAATGACTTTTATGTAACAAAATATAGAAAAATGACTTTTATGTGATAAACACAAAGCTGAAAAGTCACATGTGGAATTTATTCTCTATATGGGAGAATAATTTCACAATTTGTTTAAATGATTGGATACAATCGAGGAATTAGCTAAAACATCAAATCAAACTTGAGATAAAGTTAATTTTTTAAAAATTTATTCCAAAATTATTATCCTTCTTCCATGTACAAAACGATCAAATACATGAGGGATGAGATAAGCAAGATTTGGAATATTCATAAGATTATTTTATCTCACCTTCTGTATAGGACAAAACTGCCATCATTTGTGAATTAACCGGGAAAAAAAAGATCTTATAAAATAGAATAAATGGACTATTAGTTAGGATATTAATTACTCCCTAGTTAACATACACATGAGGCTTGTTGAGAAGTATCCAATGTTTGGTTTCCACTGAGAATTGTCTTTCGTTGCTGTATTAAACCACGTTAGTAGTACAATCCAATAAGGGTTATGGTAGAATGAATATGATTTTACCATTTTCCAACTAAAGTTTTTTTATTGTGTAGAAATAATTAATTATAGCGAGAGCTTCGTTCTTAAATGAATTTTATACAACGTAAATCCAAATTAGTTGGGACCTTAATATGAGTACTAGATAGGATGAGACTGAACGGGAAAGCACAAAAAATAAAATTACGTAGGTGATTAGGATATTAATTATCATGACTCATGATGAGTTAGTGATTTAATTTAGCACCTACCGTCTTGTTGTCATGTAATTAGGCAATTATTAAGCTTTGTCCTTGTGTCTCAAATATTTGAATTGACAAATAAGCTATAGCTAATATTATATATTTATATCATTCGAATGGAAAGGGATGCCACGTTATAATAATATATATATCCTTTCAAGATTTATGCATAACCAATGGAAATTGAACACTTCCTCTGGCGTGGTGATGAAGCTTGTGTTATATACGTAATCTAATTATTATTTACTTAAAAGTAGAAATTTATCTACAATAAGCTTTATACCATCTTGCACAAAACTTGAACTTTTTTCAGAAATAGAAAAAGAAGGGGAGAAAATGGGGGACCTTAGGAACTTTTTAAAAAAGATCTATACATGTATTTATCCATCATCAAAATAAACAAAGCCCAAAGACAACTTATTATGGAATGCAAAAATGTAAATAAAGCCCAAGATAAGGTCATACCCAGTGATATCTCACTCATTTGGACATCATCCCCTATCTTCTTTCTTTTTTTACCTTGTTACCGTAGATATTTGACATGAAAATAACATAATTGTTAAGAATACTTTAATTCCATATATATTTTATCTCCTTTGTTACTTTGCATACTAATATGCCAATTATTGTACCATCACATATATAATTCCCATGTCTTGTGGCTTAACTCATGCTTATAAGAACTGAAAATAGAGATTTTTGTAACATGTCCTTTTCTAAATTTGCAAGAATAAGCTTATTAAGCTACAAATGGCCACCAAACACCTTCAATGATGGTAAATATAAAAGTTATTGGAAACTAAAATAGGAAAGTTTAACTGCTACTTGCAGCATCAAAAAGTAAAACTAAACAAGTATTCAAAATAAAAAGAGATGCGTCTGCCGGGAGTCGAACCCGGGTCTATTGCTTGGAAGGCAATTATCCTAACCGTTGGACTACAAACGCTTGTGTTACTATTGGATCGAAATATTTATATTAACCCTTTGCATTTCAATTTGTTTGCCTAATTTTTGTACAGATTTTAAAAAAGTAAAGAAGATTTATGAATCTTGTAATAAACTAAAAATATGTACAATGTATCTAAATATTCTTTAATTTTGTTGTTTTAAACATGTCATATAGAAAGTTGAATTTAAAGAGTTGTTAAAAAAGAAAAGAGATATTTTTTTTAACAGACTCAAAAAGAAAGTAAGACAAACAAATTGAAATGGGGAGCGTATTACTTATTGGCATCGTAGGAGCAACATTGTATTACTTCCAACTTATTAAGAAAAAAAATAAAACACAGTCTAATCATTGCACAACTAAGCACTAAACATTAGAAAACACTTTTTTCCCCCTTTCTAGGAGTTCTCAACTTTTTTGCTATCTTGGTGATTCGAACCTACAATCTTAGGTTGAAGGTGGAGAGGGTGTTTACCACCTGAGCAACTTGTAAAATGGTATTAATACACAATATAAAGTTGGAGTACTAAAATATAAACAAGATGCCTAGTAAAGTTGGTTCAACATTTCGAAGTTGATAATATACCTTAATTTGTAGATTGAAATGACAAACTCAACCACTATTTTAAGATGTTATTTCTAGACTTTTACCCTCTCAATAATTCCAACAGCAATTTGAAATTTCACAACTTCTATGTAGAGGTAGCAAATTAAATTACCTAAGCTTTGTATATATTAATTATTTTAATGTTTTTTTGGGGAATACTAGGAAAGGGATGCTTATCCCTTGCCCCCTCCGTACACAAGACTACTTTTAATATGAGTCAAAAGGTGTTGGATCAAAGCTATATCCATAAAAGAGTATGGTTATATTGTTACACACAAAAAAATAAAATAAAAAATCAACCTCTCCAAAATTGAAAGGAATGGACGAAATCAGATTTTTAAACTTTTGTTTCACTTTTGCCAAACAATTTAAAGAGAAGGATAACGAATGTTTTTTCCTAAATACCAGTATTTTAGATGCTAATAAATGTGAAGATGATAGAGAGCCCGTCATTAATTGTTATTGAAATTAAAAGGGTGGCCCAACTAGTACTTTATACAAGATCAATTGTTCTTTCTTCATAATTATTGCACTAGTACGTGTAAACATCTTTCACAATCTATACAACCCTTCTTGCTCCCATCTCTAAGCAGAGGTAAACCCGGAAATAATACAATGATCTTGAAAATAAATGATCTTGATTTTTTGACTCTTGTTTGCCTCATGCATAAATTCAAAGTCTAAAGTCAAACCTATCACATGAATCGAGTTAGCCTACGTTTGGCTAACTCGATTTTATGAAATTTTTATTTAAAACAAAACTTCTAAAAAATAAAAAGGTATCCAATTAAATCACTTTAGCATTTATTTTACCAAATAAAAGAAAAAAGGCTACTCTACCAATTGTTCAACCAAATAAAACAACAACTTTTAAATTATAATTGTATAATTAAATTTAGAGTTTCATAACATTATTAATAAATTACACATTTAATAAAAAAAAATTAAAAAATGTGTTAAATCAACATGTAAGTAATACAAGACGAAGGAAGAAATATATATAAGTTTGAATTTTAAGATAAATATACATTTATGTTAGTACTAATTATCGGCAAAAGCCTTAATGGTAGGATACAAATTTTATAAGTAATTAGTTTTTTTTTGTTTATTCAGTACGTTAGTGGAAATTTAATAACCAAATATTTTTTGAAAGAATTTTTTTGTGAAATTTTTTTTAAAAAAGAAGAAAATTCTCATAATTTATCTTGAACATTCCTTTTCAATTTAGAAAATAAAAGGACTTTTTTAGAATTTTGTTTTAAATAAAAATTTCATAAAAATAATTAAATAGCTTGAGTGACTTTCTAGGTAAAAGAGCTATATTTGAGTGACTTTCAAAATAAAAAGCAAAATTGAGTGATTTTTTGAGATAAAAATCTTTAGTTGAGTGACCATTTGAGTTATTAACTCTATTTTTCCAGGCTGATTTAGGTTTATTCATGTTTCTTTTGTGAACTTCACTTTTTATGATTCCATATTAACGGTAAAATTAAAGTAAGACGGACACCATGGTCGAATTCTTTTAAAAAGGAAGAAAATGTATTCTAGTCAAAAAAGAAATCTTAGTTGTTAAAATGAAAATGCACACAAATCCATGGGATTTGCACAGAAACCAAAGTTAACTGCTTTAAGCATTCATCCAAAGGAAAATTTGGTAGTAGTAACTAGTAATAATTGTCTTGTGATTTGGAAATCCAGTTTAGATTTTGTCCTGCTTGACCTAGACACCTCCCTTTGTCTTTGCCATTTCCCCTCGATTTAATTATAATCCTCTGATATTGATATTCATTCTTTTCGATTAATAATTTCAATTCACATGATATATGACTCATTAATTAAGGAGGAAACATTTTTTCACCATGAATTTCTCTATCCCTAGAATTTAAATTCGAGATATATGTAATTAAGGATGATGAAATCATATTTGTAAGGGGTAAAAATGGCTTCGGTAAGTATTGGGCCGGGTTAGAAAGGAACCATCTCACAACGGCATCGCAGCACCGATACAACAATGCCTCCGCTCGGTTAAGAGAAAAGTCGTCTGAGACTAACTGGGAATGACGATCGCGCACAAACAAACAAAGGGAAGGACAATGTGTCAGGGATTTCAGAAGGCATCAACAGCCCTTGGCAGAATCGAATTTGACACACGCTAGTGGGATGATAACCCTCCAACGGCACAAGGGCAAGTGACAATCTCCTATTGGCCATAGGCAATGCTAGCGCCCTATAAATATATACCCCCACTCCCAATTTAAAGGATCGGATTTTTGTTGGCTCTAATCCAAAAGCAATAAAATATCTTTAGCTTGGTCCTTAAGTTTTCTCTGCTTTCCTTTAGTGTTTTTTACTGTTTCATTGTTATTAAGCTTGTTTATGCTACGTTGATGGTGACGACCCGCTCATAGTTTAAAGGATAGAGCATATAGCCGTCGCTATAGATTTGTTCTTAATCGTTATCTTGCTGATTTATTTTGTGTTTCCTTTACGTTATTTACCTTTTGCAAACTTACGCTCCTAACAATGAAGCTAAGATCGTAACGCGTGCTCTTTGACCCACCAACAAATCTAACTGTCCCAAATCGATGGTAAACAATATTCATATAACGGCGTATTTTTTTATAATCCCTTGACTAGAACAAACCCCACTATGCCCTACCGACCATTCATCTCTTAGGTCCCTTTCCTCCCTTTTCAACCTTCTTTATTGAATTCAACTATGCATCACCCTTTTGCTGATTTATTTGCTACCTCATAAAGATAGAAGATATTTGGTGAATACCAAAGAAAGCAAACTTAACCAATTTCAGCAGTTCTCGATTCAATATTTCTATGTTGTGGGTTTTGAAATATAAATATAGCTTTACTTATACTTGTATGATGCACATATAAATGTGGTTCGACTCCGAAACACTAAGGGGTCGTTTGTGTTTATCTTAAAAAATGGTATAATTGAATTTATATGAGATCAAGAGCACACGTATTAATCTAACTCCTTTTTTATGTTCATTTACTAGTGGTGTGAATATTGATTAAGTTTAATGTGAAGTAGATAAAGTGAGAAAAAGAAGAAAGAGTATTGCTTATATATTAAAAGATCAGCTTGCCGCCCAAGAAAGTAGTGTATTGCTTATATATATATATTGCTTGAATTTCGAATGCCTTTATAAATGTATGAAACAAGCTATTTATAGGTTACAAATAGTAAGACAATAGCGGATAGAAAAGCTTCAATCTATCCTCCAAAGTACTAAAACCAACGATAGAGGGCCATGTGTCTATGCCAACTAATATTCCTATGTTGCTCAAGTAAATACGGGCTCGTCTGCGCACCTGAACCGTGTTGTGCTCTTTTTCCTTTGTCGTTACCATCCATTTAGAGAGGAAATTGTGAGTTATTGGAAATGAACAATATATGTACAAAATAATGGTCTAAAATGAAAAATCAAGTTTGGGATAACAAAACAATAATTGAGTTAATATCCCAAATGGTCACTCAACTTATGACTCTTCACTCAGAAAGTCACTAAACTTTGATTTTTACTTCAAAATTCATTCAACTTAGGGCTCTTCTCTCATAAAGTCACTCAACTTTGGTTTTTACTTACAAAGTCACTCAACTATATGTGTTTTACTTTCAAAGTCACTCAACCTATTTAATTAATTTTTTTAATTAAAATTTGCTAAAATGAATGTTTTGTTTAAAATCAAAATTCTAAAAATAAAAGGATATTTATTTAAACCAATAAAAGACCTCATAAACTATATATCGTTGACTAAATATTACCGATCACACTAAAATCATAGATGAGACATGCCTCTGTTCCCACTCTCTTACCGTATTTTATTAGTACTATATTATTTTTAATACCTCAAGGAGTTTACTAAATAAATTAATGAGGGAAAAAATGTATAGTATAAGGGTATTACGCAAACAGTGCTATTTATATCAAATCAATAAATGCATATTATTTTCTCCATTCATTTTATTTGTTTATTATATTAAAAATAAATTTTCACTTTACTCGTTTAATTTAGCATATGAAGAAAATTATAATTTCCTTTTCTTGTTTTACCTTTAGAATTAACTATTTTCATGTCTTAATGTGAAGAGTCATATTTTCTAAATTTAATGGTTTAAATAAATATCTTTTTATTTTAAGAATTTTGATTTAAAAAAAACATTCATATTAGCAAATTTTAATTAAAAAAATTAATTAAATAGGTTGAGTGACTTTGTAAGTAAAACACATATAGTTGAGTGACTTTGTAAGTAAAAATCAAAGTTGAGTGACTTTATGAGAGAAGAGCCCTAAGTTGAGTGACTTTATGAGAGAACAGCCCTAAGTTGAGTGACTTTTAAAATAAAAATCAAAGTTGAGTGATTTCTGAGTGAAGAGCCATAAGTTAAGTGACTATTTGAGATATTAACTCAACAATAATTAGCTTACGTTACGTTAAACGGTTGGACGAAAACATTTTCATCAATTTGTGGAAATAGGTCAATTAGTTTTACATGAAAAAAAAATTAGAAAAGGAGATTAATTTGGAAATTGCACCTAGCCAAACAAAAGAGGTAACGTTAAGCTAATGGCGGTTGGATTCATCTAAGTTCCCTTTAGAGCAAATTTTGAGCTAGTTTTAAACGAGGAAATGATCTTTTGTGATCACTTACGAATTACGATATCAAATCTCTCGTAGACCTCGTTCGATTTCATTTCATTTGGCTATAAAACATACAATTTTCTAATTATGTGATACTATTTACATTACCAAAAATAAGGGGAAAGTTGAGTGAAGGACAAAAGAGAAACTGAAAAAGCTTCAGAAAAATCAGAATAAAATATTCTTATATATCCTATCCCAGTAATTCAGACAAAGCATCCATAAAAGTCGCGCCCAATTGCCCAAACAGTACTTGGCGTACTCCACTTTTACGGAAAGACTAAATTACCCTACCCTGTACTACTAGAATATGATCTCCCTTTTAATTTAAGAAAATTAATTTATTAATAATAAGATACTCTACAATCTTCAGCATTATTTACGTGCATATTTTTGTATTTTGAAAAATCATTTTATAACAATGTCGAGGAAAGGAAGGGGAAAGGGAGAATGAAATTGTTTACCCTTAAAAAGATACAATTGAATTTATGTTAAGTGATTTTACGCATATTAAATTGACTTTATTAAAATATAATAGTGTAATGTAAGCAACAATTGAATATAACAAACGTAAAAACTATAATAAAGAAGGTAGAATATGAAATCTGTACTATAATCTTGTGCCATAGCCTTGAGGAATGATGACAATCGTCAAAGAACTTGAGAGCCGAGAGCCTTTTCTTCGTAAAACTTTATGAAATTGTGAGTATGTGGTGCTTAATCAAAATATGTGAAACGCTATTACAAAGAACTAAGTGACTATTTATTAAAAAAAATCGTAGGTTTTTCTCAATCTCGTCCCCATAAAATCTCTATTTCACAACGATATCTAAAGTTGTATAACGGCCAACGAAAATCTCGACCACTTTCATGATATGCGATCGAACTGTAAGCTTATCTCATTTTTATCTTGTTCGGTCAGGACTCAATGTCCATTCTTGTGTCTCCGAAGCTAGATGGGCCACGGAATATCAACTCCTGAATCTTTCCCCAAACTGGGTTGCCTTTATCGGTATTGTTCCGAAGACGTTACTCAGGTTGATTCCTTTGACCAGTCACTCTTGCCACGTATCACTACATCATTCGTCCACCTACCCAAAGTTATTTTCACCCCATACAGATATCAAATCAAAATGTATTACGTAAAAGACTTTTACCGAAATTACTAGATTATAAATGTTGATACATTATTCTTGTGTTTCCTTACCTAAGCTCACTGTCTCATTTTAAAAAAAAAAGTGTAGAAAATAGGAGAAAAACTAGTTTAGAAAATCACAGTTTGTCCAGCTCTTTCTTTTATATTTAGTTTAATTTAATGTTTAGTATTTCTTTTTGCGTCTAAATCTAAAAAATAGTATGGGTATACTTTTTAAAAAAATAAAAAAATCTGAATTTTATTTAAAAACGTTTTTTCTTCAAATTTTGAAAAATTTATAGATCACACACTGTGAGTCGTCCTCTTTACTCCCCCTTTCTCTGAAGCAATGTAATGAAGCCCATACTGAAAAGGACCACTTTACCCTTGCCTTTCTCGTTCTTCAATAACATTCCATTCCAGAATCACACTCCATTCTTTCATTCCTCTACTTAGTTACCCCTACAATCAGCCCTAACAAAATCTGCTTTCCAATTCCTTCTCAATTTCATGTAAAATGTCCAGACCGGCGACAACATCACCGGCGACGGCGTCATCCACGACGACGATAAAACCAGAAGATTACACTCATAGCCCTGTACATTACGCCGTCGTTTTAGGCGATCATTCTACTCTAAGTAGACTCGTTGGTTCTCTTCCTAGACTCGCCGATCCAACTCAGATACAAACCGAGTCCGACTCGCTTGCTCAGGAACGAATCGCTGATAAAATCACCGCCGCCCTTGACCGCCGTGACAACCCTAAACGTGAAACTCCACTACACCTCGCCGTCCGTTTGAATGACGTGTACGCTGCTCGGACACTTGCCGTTGCCGGTGCCGACATTTCGCTTCAGAATGCTGATGGTTGGAATGCTCTACAGGAAGCCATTATGCGGAGATGCTCCGACGTTGTTTCAATTTTAGTACAGCATCATCATTTAGGTGCTTGGTTCAAGTGGCGCCGCCGTCTACCTCGCCTTGTTGCTGTTCTCCGCAGAATGCGTGACTTCTACATGGAAATTTCCTTCCATTTCGAGAGTTCAATTGTTCCTTTCGTTGGAAAAATCGCGCCTTCTGATACGTATAAGATCTGGAAACGCGATGGTAATCTTCGTGCAGATACATCTTTAGCCGGTTATGATGGCTTGAAAGTTCAGCGAGCTAATCAGAGTTTTCTCTTTCTCGGTGACGGTGACCGGAATTCTGATATTCCGGCTGGTTCATTGTTAGTTTTGAACCACGATAACCGTAAAATGTATGATGCTTTTGAGAATGCTGGAGCTCCTTTGAGCGATTCCGACGTTGCGAGTTTCTGTAACCAAACAAGTGTGTATCGTCCCGGAATGGACGTGACGAAATCCACACTACTTGGTCGTACTAATTGGAGAGGGCAAGACAAAACGGAGAACGTCGGTGAATGGAAAGCCAGGGTTTATGATGTGAATAATGTTGTTTTCAGCTTCCGATCACGGAAAATTTCCGCAGCTGAAAGCGAACAAATTCTGCCACTAGACTTAGAACTAGAAGAGGATTCCGAAGATGGTTTCCTCGTCGCAGAGAATCCACGGTTTAGCGTCTCCACCTCCGCTGCCTCCGCCGGAGAAAGTAACAGGCAAAGACGTCACAGCAGTTTCATTCGAGAGGAAAGAGAGTTCGTTACGGTTTCTCGAAAAAGTGTCGACATTATACCGGAACCACGGCGGAGAGCGGCGGCGATACCGGTTGCACCGCCGCCGAATACAAAGGAGAAAGAGTATGTAAAGAGCCTGAAACCGTCAGTTTGGTTAACGGAGCAGTTTCCGTTGAAGACGGAGGAGTTACTGCCGTTACTTGACATATTAGCCAACAAAGTCAAAGCCGTTAGACGGATGAGAGAGCTGTTAACCACCAAGTTCCCTCCGGGGACATTTCCAGTAAAGGTAAGGGGTAAAGTTGGTACTTTCTTTACTAAATTATCAGGTCCCACGAGATTCTCAATTCTTCTGATGAAAGCTTTGATATATTGTGTTTCTGTTGTTTTTGCTCTTTATTTCTTCTTTTCATGCACACAAGCTAAAGACCTTAGCTGGTCTGTTTTGCTTCAGCTCCTGTGACACTTTTTCTAGTGTTCAACGCAAAGAACCTTCCCGGGACCCACTTTAATCCCAATTTTATATTGTTGGGTCAGATGAGGAGTCCAGATTTAGTCCTAGGATTTGGCAACACAAGTTTTCATTTGGTAACATGGAGTTCACGGGTTCACGCCTGGTAAATAGTCTCTTGCATTTCTGCAAGGTAAGACGATTCTTATTCAAACTCTGCCTATTTGGGAGCTTTACTCACCGGGCTGCCCTTTTACCGATATATTATAAAATTACCTGCTGGCTCCACATATCTGTTCAAAACTTCAAATATAACTGGTTTTCTGACCATCTTTGTTTATACTAAACAAAAAAATACTGATAAGATCAGTGTTGCATATGAATTTTGTTACTTTATTAGAGTTGAGTGTTATATATTCCCTTCGTTTCGAAAAGTGATCTATTTTCCTTTTTAGTCCGTTTAAAAAAGTGGTCATTTTCTTTTTTAGCAATTCTTTAATTTCAATTTTTTTCACATGGCACGTTTAAGACCACAAGATCAAAAGACATTTTGGTACATTTGACATATTTTTAATTTAAGATCACAAGATTCAAAAGTTTTCTTTATTTTCTTAAACGCCATGGCAAGTCAAAACATGTCATTCTTTTTTATTGAAATTGGGTCAAGTTCAAAGAGAAACTGGGTAATTTGATTGAAATTAACTTGGGGGAATCCATCCAAATTAGGGGTATTTTTGAATACTTTCCTAACGGCAGGGATATATTCAGCCCTAAAGTATAATCAAGGGTAAACTTAACCAATAAACAAGAGTAGAGGGGTATTTTTGACCCTTGCCCGTTAATTATAACTACACATTTAGAGTGTGTGACTGTTGAGTGCATCCACTATTCTATACTTGCTTCTGCCATAAGCTGTTGGGCAAAGCAGTTTCAAGAGGGACCCATCATATCTCTGTGTAGGACCGACCAATCTGTTTCTTACCTTTGATTTGAATGTGTATATGTGTGTGATTCAACTAACGGCAATGATTTTGTTTTGGGTGATGACAGTTGGCAATACCGGTGGTCCCTACAGTGAGGGTAGTAATCACATTCACAAAGTTTGTCGAGTTACAACCAATTGAACAGTTCTACACTCCATTTTCAAGTCCAAGGCACCTCCTTCATGGTGGTGGTGAGGATGAAAGTTCAGGCAGCAATTACTATTCACTACCTTCATCGTCGTCTTCGTCATCATCGTCATGGCTGTCGAGGAGCAATAGCCGCAAGCAGCCACAGCAGAGCTGTAATGGAGCAGAACAGGCAGATCCATTTGCAATACCTGGTGGTTATATTTGGAGTAGCTTTGATGACAAGAATAGGAAAATGAAGAAATCTAAGTCTACTAGGAGAACCAAGTGATTATCTTACTAGTAATTCTTTTAACATCGAATGTGATCAACCCTCTTCTTTTCTTTTTTTCAATTACTTTCTGATTACTAATATAGATTGTAGATATTAAGGAGAATCTAACTTTGAATCTCCTAAACTCTTGTTCTTGGCTTCTCAATTCTCAATCTAATCGTAGAATTTATCCCGTCTTTACATAGTTGTTGAATGGAAATAATAGTAAATTCTTTCATGGAGTGCTTTGCCTTTAGAGATAAGTTTATCATTAGCTTAAAAAAGGAGAAAAAAAGGTGGAAGCTCGGCCTGAAATGTCTATCGATTTTCTTGCGTGATAAAAGTTGAGTTTCTCATCATCAGAGTTGAGTACGTACTATGGTGTGGGAGTAGAAGGCCTGCAAATATTGTGGGGTTTGGAGTTTTGTAATGTGACACAAGGTCATGTTAGAAGGGCTATTGTGGGGTTGTAGATATTATAGTTGTTTCTCAAAGCAAAGACATTTTTTTTTTGGTTTTTTCCCGACAAAAGCAAAGATATTTTGACTTGTGTATATTTTTCAATAATTAGCAACTACCTCATGAAGGGGGCAAATTATGATTCAATAGGTCAAAAATAGGTGAAAACTGGTTATAGAACAATATATAGAGGTTGGATTTTTTCCCTATACCTCGAACTTTATGTATTCAATCATTTTGACATCAGTGTTATGTCAAAGAAAGGTTTTACTATAGGTTTTTTTTCTCTGCCTCTCAAATCAGTGATAAGATAAGATGGTAACTATTGATTTAGCTTTATGGTACTTTGGGGCCTATCTTGCAAAAACCAGAACAAGTGAAAATAAGTTTGAGAATTTCCATCATAACATTTTTCTTTTTAACTTGATTGTATAAGTTCCACACAGAGTTCGTTCCAATAACTTCACATGCTTGTAAAATTTTATCTGGAACAACAAAAGTCGACTAAACAATGGAATGGTAATTATCTGGAAGAAAGAATAAGTAACCTATATATGAAGTATCCAATAATGTCTGAGTAGTTTGAATTGCAACAACTCCAGCTTTGAATGAAATTTGAAGTTCAATGACTCTATTAATAGGGCAGTTGAACCAACACACTGAAGAATAGACATGAAATGGTTGGAAGAGTCTTTAAATTTGCAGTTCCACTCTATTAAATTTGAATTTACATATTTAATTCTGCTAATATGACTTCTGTTTTAACACAATCTATCACCTCAATCCAAAACTTAGATGAAGAAGGAAGCATGAGTAGTGGCAGTGGGGTTGGGGAGAGGACAGCAATTTTGTAGCAAGTGCTTGTCATATGAGGAAAAGCCAAAGCATCACTCTCACTTTTGGTTAACTAAATACTTCCACTTCATCCACTAATTTCTACTTTTATACACAACCATTCACAAGGTAGGTAGGTGATAATAGAGAACCTTTAACCCCCTTTTCTCAAAGAATAATAAACTAATAATTCCCAACAATGTTTGCTTCAAGGGAAAGAAACCTTGTGAGTTAGCTAGCAAGTCATCTATAAAAGGAACACTCAAGTTTAAGAGACATCCTATATCTACTAATTACAAGCTCTAATAAGGTAACATCCTCAACCCCTTCTCTGTTTTCTCTTTATTCTTTACAAAATCATTTTATCTTGTTCACAATTTAATTTGGTTGAGATTTTCTTGATTATTTGGTTGTTGACAGGAATTATGGCTAGTGATGGACCAAGTTGGGCAGATCAATGGGGGGCAGGAGGGATAGGTGCCATGGATGAAGATGGAAGCTACTATAAGAGCAACAAAGAAAGCGGAAACAACAAGAAAGCCACCCCTACATCATCGTCAGCAGGAATTGGCAAAGTCAAAGCAGTGGCAGTGGCTGGTGCACACAAGGTGAAAAATGGTCCTTCCATGTTCATCAAATGGGTTAGGAGCAAATCCCAGAAGAAAAATTCATCCATTTCATGAACAGTGAAAGATTAAAACACTATCTAGTCTTTATCTTGCCTTCTGTAAGAGGATTTCAGATCAAACATGTCTATTTATGGGCTTCAAATAGAAATCATGAATTGTTATGCTTCATTTGGTTAGTGTTGTTAGCTTCTGGTAATGGCTTGTTTCTTGGTGAGTTTAAGTTCCATGCACTGATGGTGTAAATTGTAAAATATGTATACAATTAGATTACTTATAAAGTAATTACATATTAATTCACTCTAATATTAGTATCCGACTAAATATCTTAATCATAATCAAGTCTAATTTATCACCTCGCCTAATTATGTTTCTCTGCTGGAAATTAAACCTGAGACCTCATGCTTCTCTACCTACTTCATTGACCACTAGGCCACACCCTTGGGTGCAAACATTTGGAGTTCTTTACATGATTCAAAAGAAACAAAAGGAAGTGAATATCAGCTAAAGATAGTTAATTGCTAGCAAGATGTGATCTTAGCCATAGGGTCAAGGTATTAGTTTCTTGCAAACACCATGCTTAAACTAGGCTTTTCTTCCAAATCAACAGGAAGTACTAAAGATTACTGAAGTGTCAAATGAGGCAGTAACTGTGGTTGGGTTCATAAACACTAAAGGAAAAGTAATTAATTATAGAAAGATCAACTTATAGATGAAAGGCACTATAAGATAAGAGATCAAGAGTTGTCATCTGTAAATTATAAGGTTATTCCAAAGTGGACCATAAGTTTGATTTTATATGTGGAATGCAAACCAACGACTACAGTTAGTTGTCCATGACGATATCAAGGAAATGTAAGATTTACAATTGAGATAGTAACTTGAGATATTAATTTCCAAGCTCAACGAACCCAAATGTATTTTCTCCACTGTATGTCATGTAGAGAAATCCATCTTCATCCTTATTTTCCTCATAAATTGCAGACATCAGAGCAGCTGAAATGAAAGAAGATGTAATTACACAACAATCCTAACCAGTAAAAGAACACAATCTGTCTGCTTACCCGTTGGAGGCAAAGTGTTCTTGACAAAGACAAAGATGGCCTTCTCAGCACCGAGCTTGATCCTCTTCCGCACCACATAAACAAACTGGCCAACAGTCAAATCAGCTGGGACGAGGTACCTGCATCACAAGTTGAGACAACTGAGCATTACGAGCAGCTACAGCAATTCAACCTTATCTTCTCATGTCTCAGATCATAAGCGATACCAACAGTATTGGATGCTACCAACATTTTGACCACTAATGAACACTTAACATGTCAGTTGAACATCTCCTTACTGCGCTTAGTTACACGGAACAAACATCCGAATGATCATAGGTTCATTCTCGCAAATTCACTAAATTAAGCTGAGCTATTAGCCATTTCCACACACAATTCCATTCTCCACGGAAAAAAGGCGAGCACATGCATTCAAAATTTTTACTTACAAGAACCTCAAGTAAGGACAACATCAAAATTGAATTTTGAATTTATCATAAAAGCATAGCATCTCCAAGCAACCATTGCGTCCAATTCTCCTAATGGTTGTCGGTACTAAAAACGCTTTTTCCCCATCCGATGAAGTGGTATGGAAGATGAATATCAACATACCTTGAGAAGCTTGCAGCATTCATAAAGTATAACCACCCCCAACTTCCCATGACAATATCCCTATCTCAAACTAATAGGGACAAACATGACGCACCAAAAACATGCATATTCTAGCTATCTAAAACCAAAGATTTGATCTAAAAGAAGGATGCAACTTACCTACAGCACATGCCAAAACACAATCAATATTACCTTAGCATAAAAGCTCAGAAAAGCACTTGTTTCTAAAAATTCAACGTCAAAAACATCTAGGTAAAAAAGGAAAGTAGCAACTTACTTCTTCTTATCGATGTCAGGGACATCACTCTTCTCTGCCTTCTCAACAATCACCTAAAATAGGAAACATGAATGTCAGAGAGAAGCTAACAAGAGTACTACGTGTGACTTAATGCCAGGACTTTCTTCAGATAACAAAGATCATACCGGAATTCGATCAGGATACTTCTCTCGGATGCGAGAAGATTCTGACTGTCTCCTCTCTACAAACAAAACCAAATGCAATCATCAGATTTTACGCATCAAGTACTAGCTTTTTTGTTTGATACTTTCAAGAAATGGGGATACACTCAGGAGAAATTTAGAAAAGCTCAAAAGTTAACCTCGAGTGCATAAACTTGTTAGTAATTCAAAAGAGGACATAAAATATTTTGACCAAAAAGTCAAAACTCAGCAAAAGAATGGCATGTTTTATTTATTTATAAAGATATGCACACTTAAGGAAAAAAAAAAACTAAAAGCCAATCATGCAAGTAAAGTAAGCTTGTTCCAATAGAGCATGCTGAACAAAATTTTAGGAGACTCAAAAGGTAATTTTTCAGCTCAAAATTCCCAAAACCAGATATCACCATACTCGGGCAGAATAAAAACAGAACATAAACCAATATAACAGGATAACAGCTTCAATTCTGAGATTTTTCCAGAGAAGGTCATTAAACTGTAAAATACAGCTTCAAGCATTAGATAGCATAAATGTCAATCAAGGGAGATAAACCTCTTATATGCACGCACGCAAACAATTCAAGTCTCATTGTTGCCTCACCATATACTGAATTTAATCAGTTAATAAACTAACGAATTGACCAGAAGAATTTAACTTGGAAATGCATAACAATCACCAGAAACACTACACCGTATCCGAGAGATAATCCATAGCAAGTTTTTCAGCATGATCGGAACAACAAATACATTAACTAAGAAAATTCAAGAAAGACATATAAACAAGGACACATACAGACAATCAAACTTCTTGTAGTAAACAATAAAAAAACTGAATTAGAAAGAAAAGAATTTACCCAAAGGGTGTTCAAGCTTGAACGAACTTTTGGCCATGACAAAACTGAAACTTTGATCTCTACCTGCAAATTTCAGACAGATAAACAACATCAAAATCCAAGAAACCCTTTCACACCCAAAAAAAAAACAAAAAAAACTACACACATAAATCAGCAAAAAATTCAATTCACGCAAAAGGGTATCTTTAAATCGTACCAAAAGAGAAGAAAATCGAATAATTGAAGAGGGCTTGTGATCAATTTGGCTATTTTTACCAAGAAAAAAGAAAAGAGATTGTGAACAATTTCTCCCTATTTAAAGGGAAAGATATAAAGGGTATTTTTCTAGTAGACGGAATCAATTGGAGAAAGTTTGGATTTACAAGGAAACTCCATCTACGAGTTATTTGTTTCGCTTCGTACTCTGTTCGGTGAGGATTTGTCGGATTTAGTATACGACATCGTAGTAGTGTGTTTAAAGGTTAAAACGACTTCGTTTGAGATTCATTTGGCTTTTGAGTGAGGATATGTTAACTTTTGCTCATCTAATAGGGGTACCTAAACCTATTTGATTTACAATTCCCACATACAAAGTCCAAGTAAAGGAAAGAATATGTCAATAAAAGATCTGGTCGTTTCTCCCTTAATTGGAGGTCTCAATTTCAAATTTTGTATGAAAAAGTTCTTGGTAGAAGCCCTACTCCAAAATGGACTCTATCCGATGCTAATTCAAATTAAGCGAGCTCTAAAATCGATACCTAACTGCGAAAAACGGAAGCCACAAGAGGTGTAAATTTAATTTGATCCATGACTTATTTTGATAGACTTATTTTAGAATCAAATCATATTGATTACTAGATTATAGGTGTTAATTTAATTTGATCCATGAATATGTACCTACCTAGTGCAACGGCAAATTAGTGGGTCATATATTCATTTAGGACTTAAAATAGATGTTTAATACTTCAAATCAATCTACTAAAGTTGACAAGTACAACTCAACCCTAATTTTAACCAAAAATTAAGGTAAGCAAACAAATTAATGATTTTGAAGGTATGAAATAATTTTACTTGTATAATATTTTTTTTTAAAACATTCAATCTTAGAGGTAAAGACTTATTGTTATAAATAAAGTGTCATCCATACTATTCTTGCCTGAAAAAGTTTAAGACAATTGGCGACTCTTTATTTATCTTTTCTTGTCTTTGTAATGGAGTATTTTAACATATAAATGAAGATATTAAAGAACAAGGCTAATTTTAAGTTCCACCCAAGATTTGTATCTTCTTTTATTTTGAAAAAGGTGTTATTTGCTCCATCCAAGAGTTGTATAACTGCTTATCAAAATTCTCTAAAAGTTTCTAGGCTTAGTATAATTAAAAAGAGCAACTTAATTAACCTTGATGGAGTAAGGCCAAGTGTGCAACAAATGATTTTTTACACTATTAATATTTCATTAGGAGAGCTTCCTTTCAAATATTTGGATATATAAAATCTTGGACAGGATTACCAACTAGACCTTTTTACACTATGTATGTCAATAAAGGAATGTTAAGAGTGTTTTAAAATAAGCAAAGGAGTATAAAACTATCTCAAAAACAAATTGTGCAGAAGTTATTTAATAGAGGAAGCAATAAACCAAGAATGAAGCAACAACCGGAGATTTTAAATTATATTTTTAAAATATTAGATTAATTTAATCCAATTTAGCTCAAAGAAATAATCAAATTACCTTTCAAAAATTGAAACATGACAACTAAAAAAGGAACGGAGGGAGTATGTAATAAGTCTGAATTTGCTAGCTACCTAATTGTGTGTAATAGCTCAGGTAAGAAGGTACATTTAATCGCACGATTTACTTTTTAAATGAGCTATCTTTAATTTTGTCCTTAAAAATCAAACTTATATCTAACAAAGTATAATTTTTTTTAAAGGAGGAACTACACAAATTGGACCAAATTGTGAAACGATTTACCCAAAATAGACCCAACCCAAAGTATTTACCCTTGATAGACCTTCAACCCAAACTAATTATCCACTTGCCCACTTTCTCTTTTTCTTATTTCGCGCATGACGTCAGCATGATGTCAGTGTCACTATCTCGAATTAATCCTCTGTGATACTCTGTCAGTATATTGATACTCTATCGGTATCATACAGGACTGAGTTTAATCCTCTATGATACTCCATAGGTATCATATAGGACTGAGCTTAATACTCTGTGATACTCCATAGGTATATTGATACCATGTCGGTATCATATAGGACTGAGCATTTTTTAAGAAATAAATAAGAAACAATTAAGAGAAAATTATTAAAGTCACAAGCTTATTTATTGAACTCAAAATTAGTAAAAATATGTTTTTATAAATTTTTTTTCTCTTTTTGCAAATTAAAAAAAATTGTATCTAAATTATGATTCTTTTTTTAACTGTTTTTAAATTAAAATATTGAAGAAATATACTTCAACGATACCATGACAGTATATAGATATACCGTAATGGTATCATTGATGATTGAGTAATTTCATCGAAGTACTGAAGCAAACCTCAATGAAACATTGTTCACTTACTCTTTGATACCACATGAGTATATTATACTTTGATGGTATCAAGGAGGAAGAAGTAGTCCTTCAATGAAGACACTGTCCAGTTAATCTTTGATACCATCAGAGTATATATATACTGTGATGGTATCAAAAAGGAAAAAAAAGGGTGTGCGTTGACGTCAGCCCACATTTTTCTCTTTTTAAATAAATACAATTTTAGGATAAAAGGGGTATGAAAGTAATCGGACATTTGAGGGTAAGTAGTTATGAAAGTAATCGGGCATTTGAGGGTAAGTAGTTTTCTTTTTTGCGGTATAAGTATTCTTTTCCCTTTTTAAAGGGGCGAGACATAACTTAATGGAATATTATGATGCAAAAATATAAATTTATATTCCGTAAAAAAATTATTTATCTTAAAGGATAAAAATATAAATTAAAGAAAAACACAAAATAGAAGCAAAAGTGCAGATCACCCAAGAAGCCAATTATTAATTTTATGGCTACTAGTCAGCTACTAATTAAATGTTGCTTATGCCTAGATGGCTACATCTTAAATAATTTGCACATCAACTGGAGGTGACGGGCATTAATTAGACCATCCATAACAGAGGTCTTTTTTTTTATATACATAAAACTGTAAAAGGTTAAAATTAATATATAAAATAATTTAAGAAAATTCTTTTATTCAAATTCTAAGTTTATTTCCGGTCAGTATTTTTATTCAGAGGCTCAGTTTGATGATATCCAGTAAATGAAAAGGTCAAATTTTTTATTTTATTTTTTCAAAACAAGGCAGTAAGAGTGGTATTTCGTTTGTCATGAGCGAAATGCATAAAATACGAAAATTAAGCTTCATGATACAATTGCTTAAAATAGCTAAGGCAGATTTAGAATTTAAAGTGTATGAATTTGAGATTTTAAATAAATTATTTATTTATATTAAATAAATTTCTTAAAGTGAATAGATAATTAGCACATATAATCAACAACGTCACCATATATCGAAGGATGCGTAAGATAGTTAGAAATACTCTGAGCTTAATTAAAATTTCGATATCAAGCTTGGAAATGAAAAATCTTTCGTCAGGAAGATCTTTACACTCCTCAATATGGTCTACTCGCCGTGAATTTTACTTAATAAGATTAGTGAATTTATTGATACCAAGAAGTTAATCATAAAAAATGAGGGCAAGACTCGCAAAGATGGCTTAGTTGGTTGAGCATGTGATCTCTCAAATGAGTGGAGGGGTCACAGATTTGAAATCTCCGCATGCTTTCTCGGCCGATTTTGCTGTACAAGATTTGCCTAGTACGATTTACTTTTTCAGTGTAATTTGCGGGCCATTACATTAAAACATAATTTACTCTGTGTGCATCGATCCGATCCAAAGGATAGCAATGGCGGGTTTCTTATCAATAAAATAAAAAGAGGGCAGCATCAAGTTGCATCTCCACAGTGCATAAGGGACGTACAAAGTGGTCATGGATTTGTCATTTTAGCATTCAATACTTTTTCTTCTCTGAAAGGAGAGGCAAAATGTTGTTCAGGGTTTTCACGTGAAAACCCTCATTTATTAACTTCTTCCAAAGCTAAAGTCTCTTTAATTCTTCATTTATAGACAGTACTAGTACTAGAAAAATTGACCCCTCTACGTACAATATGCCATATATATATACTAAAGATAACAGATTTTTTTTTTTAAAAAAGAAAAGCTCAATAAAAGCTACAAAGGACAAAATTTATGAAAAATTTTGCCACTAAATATGACTTTTAAGTTTATAATAGGGTTTACCTTTATTTTGCATGTATTAGGTTTAGAACATATATATAGTCGGTTATTGCTCTCATCATAGTTAGACCAACAATAGCAAGAAAAATTCAAATACATAAGTAAACAACCACCCCTAAAGTGGGCTAGCTAACTAGAAGTTTGAAATTCAAAATAAAAAATATTAGGTGTCATAGTATATTGATTCTTGAAATGCCATTTTTTTTCTAATATTATTTAAGTAGTATAATAAATGCATATGGAAAAAGCTACAGAATTGCTTCAGTGAGCTTTTTCATCGTTTCCTAGCTTTAGAGTAAATATACCAACCTCCTTTTTCTTGTTGGGTTGTTGGCAATATTTAATGCCTCTTCCTCCCACCTTCCCTTTGTCACATCCCATATTTCCCTCTCCCCCCACTCCCACCTTCCATCAGTTAATTGTTCGGACTCTCTTAAATTGTTGTCGCATATGTGTCAGTCTTAAAAATATGCATTATTTTGGAGGTCGATCGAAACAGATCCGTAGGTAAAAGAGTTCCAGCAACATATAGTCATATACCACTCTAGTGGTGTATGTAGCATTAAAGAAACGAATTCATCAAATTCAATATTTTTTATGTGTATATTTTTACATATATATATATGTGAAAACTTACTAAAATTTCAACATATGTTAGCTTTAAATACATATTTTTGAATTTTTGAAATTTGAAATACATACCAAAAAAGATTTACATATAAATCTCCTTAAAATATGAAATTTGTAATCTTAAAAATAAGATATATAGGTTATCAACTTCTTCAAATCTACAACATTTAAATGATTTGGTGGTGTAAAAATCTATTGTATATAACTGAATTAAACTCTTAAAATTCAATAAATTTAACGTGCTAAAAACTTTAAAGGTCGAACTCATCAAATTCAAGAGGGGTCGACGTCGGGTCGGGTCGGGGCCTCCCACCCCTATATATAAAGTTATACACACGCCAGCTCTTGATAATAAGAGGGCATAATATTCTTGATTACAACTAAGATATGCCAACTACTTATAATAATTCCCTACCACTATATTTATTCTGTATCCTCAATATTCCTATTTGTCTATCTATATATCCCCCCATCCTTTTCAGTTTCCCTTCTTCCCCCCATCTTGCTTATTAAAATCTGCTGCCTATTCCTTTGCTTGGATATCATGGTAAGATTTTAATTTAATTCTTCTAGATACATACATTTGAAAATGCGCATATATAACGAGATATTGGTGCGGTTTAATTAGAAAGCGGACTTCTTACTCTTTAGAACTTCGTTATTTAATTGAGCCGTGCCAATATCACGTATGTTGAATGTCAGTTTTAATTTATTTATTTTTCCTCTTGTTTTCCATTCTCTTTAGTTTCTAACTAAATTTTGAAGCTTGTTAATGTCCACATCTCCTAACCCCAGAACTCTCTTTCTATCTCTATATGTGTGTGTGTAGAAAAGTAAACAAATTTATTTTGACTTTTTATAGAAGAATATTGCTTCCTCTTTCTTTTTTAAGATTGCCCACTAATGGTGTAAATCTGTTTAATCATCAATGCGTACAACTTAAACTCATATCGGCGTTACCTATTTTGGAAGACGAAATATTATCTTTACTAATTTCCGGATTAGCTTTTTTATTTTTCTATTAATTCGTAGATAACATATATTCATGCATTCATATATTTTCTTCGTGACTATTATGATTATAAACATTATCATTATGTTGAGTTGATAACTAATTATTGTTGTTTATTTCTTCATCATATATATATATAATTTCAATGCTGGAATTTATTTAAACAAAGATATATATATTTGTTGTTAATATAGGTAGTAGGTATAAATGCAAGTAGGGCAAAAAAGATCGATGTTGTTGGAATTAAATGGTTTGGAGTTAAAAAGGTTGCCTACTTTTGACAAAAGAAGAGTTGAGTAGGTGAAAGATTTATGATTATATATGCTTTCTTGACCTTATTATTAATAATTAAAGTTCCAATATTCGCACATTATATAATCAGTTTTCTTCCTAATTAGTGGATAGGGACTAATAAATAATTGAACAACTTGACGAACAACACAATGAAATATATTAAGTTTCTTAATTCTAAAAATGCAAGAAAGAAACTATTATCGTTGTTGTTGTGTTACCCTAGCTAGTTTTTTTTCAATTGTTTATATTAACTTTTATTACGTAACTTAATTAGCTTACCAATCATAAGTATCTACACATAGTTATATATTCTGTATTGAGTAACTTTTAATCATCTAATGAAGTTGCTTCATATATATATTGGCCATATATGAAGAAATCGAAATAATTAACTTGTCCCTGAAAAAATGGGAAAAAGGAAAAAGTAACTAATAATAGGAGAGAATAGTATTTGAAAAAGATGTATTTTGACTACATAATTTGATTAAGAACTCAATATATTCAACAAGAGAAATAGTCAATATGCGGTTTCTGATTATGGAATCCCACTTAAGAATAAAAATCTTCGCAATCCTTTACTAATTTTGGGTTTTCTTAAAACATTGGTATGTACAAGTTTTTTCCTTCTGCTTGAATTAGCATGTTCGCATACAGAGAAAAAAAAAAGGACAGCCCGATGCACTAAAGCTCCCGCTATATTCGCATACAGAGACTGATTAGTATTTAAAATTTATGAATTTTTACCATGATTTTAAGTTCATATATGATAACAATAAAGTTCACAATCAAACCTTTATAGAAATTTAGTGAATATTTTAAACATACATAGAGTTTGAGAAAAAAATTACTATATTTCCATGAACCAATACACAACATGCTGGATTCGCTTTAAAAAATCATTCAAATCTGGTAAGTCATTAAGTCCACTATGCAAAATATAACGAGAATTTAAACAGGATTTTCTCTCCATTTTCTTTGTGATGTAGAAAATTGAAGACTAATTGCTTATATGTGATTTTTTTGGAATAGTTCTGGTTGAAGAAATTTGGATAACACCATTATTGAGTTTTATTTTGTAGCAGAAAACAAAGTGGGTCTATTGATTTTTGAAAGTTTAAGTTGAATCTAACGATTAAAATTTATTCAGACAGACACATAACCAGGCTGGATATCAGATTTGGAACATTTTGGATCGATTTTGAAGTAAAACTGTGTTGCTGGAATTAAATTTCTACACAAGAAATTATGGTGATTGTTAGGACTTTTGGCTAAATATTGACGAATCGTCAGGATATTCAGCCACAAATTTTAAAATGATCTTGTTGATTCGTCAAGATTTGTGCCCACAATTTCAAAGATCATCATAAAAACTTGTTATCAAGTCAAGTTTTGTGAGTTGACTGAAATTCTGGAGATTCGTTAAGATTTGTGAGCAAAATCTTGACGATCACGGTCACTTATTGTTGAGAAAATATTGCCCAATATAAATAAATAATCCCGACGGCCACCTATATTTTTCTCCTGCTTCTGATGATTTGATTATTTTTGTGCTATTCTTTTTAATAAGGTTAAATTTTAAATAAGGGAGCATCGAAAGTTTATATTTCTGCAAACATGTCTCCTTTTCGTCTCGCACTAATCGTTCAGCTAAAGCCCAGACAACTCGGTTATAGCTGAGCCCATCTAATCAAATTTATTTTTCTTCGTTGTTTTAAAAAATAAAAAATAAAGCATGCTCGTTTTTTTTAAAAAAATAAATAAATAAGGGACTTCTTCTTCTTCTTCTTTTCCATATGAAAGTAGGGTTTGTATTGGTATGGTGGAATAGGTGGAGCTTTGTGGTTTTTGTGGTGGTGGTTTGAAGGTGAAAATGATGCGTATACAAAGTGTATCTCACTGTATATGTGTTGTATGATTGGTGTGTTTTTGGTTTATTTCGGATGTATGTTTTTTTTTTTCCAATAATGTCGTCCTATGTATCACAGTACATACAGTGACATACACACGATATATAAAATATAGACAACAAATGCCTTGTGTGCTTTGTGTATCACATGCATATTTTGTAAATTTTGTGTGTATGTCATGTGCATGTTAAGTGTATACACTGATATACACAACATATATGGTTATGGCTCAATCAATTCTCTTGTTTTTTTAAAAAAATTCTTGTTCTGTGTGTTTATTGTGTTCTGAAGGATTATGGGCTATACATAGCATGAAGGAGAGACAGAAAGCATGTTTTGCGTGAAAGAAAAGACAAATTTCCTAATTTTGTGGGAGTTGTATATGTTTTTTAAAGAAAATATTGCTATTTGTTTTTAAAATGAAGTAGTGGTATTATTAGTTATGGTAATTAGGAAATCCATTTTTGTATTAGCTTATTTAATATTTTAATTAATGAAAAATGAATGTTATTGGAGATTTTTAAAATTTAAACAAGTTTATTATCTTTTATAACATAAACAAATCTTTTTTTAAGAAAAATAAAATCTCGTGTATTTTTTATTTATAAAAATAAAATAAAGATTTAATTGTTAAATATTATTGTAAGTATATAACAACCAATTATAATAAAAAGCATCAAAAAGTATGAACAAACAAAACTAATATAGAGAGATTTTAATTCTCTCTCTCTCTCTCATGGATGAAAGAGAGGAGAAAACTGGCCAGAATTGAATGAAAATGAACTATGATCCCGTTGGTGGTGATGGTGGTGGTGGTGGGGTCCCGACCGTCCAGGCCGTCTTCACCTACTTGTGAAATAAGGGGAATTCCTTGATATTAAGATGTCAAGGCGGTCTAAGAAGCCCAGAGCTGGTGGAACATTAAGATGTTCACATCTCATAGGGCAGTTGAGCTTTAATTCTAATAGTAATTGCATCGTCAATTTTATTTAAATCTAATAGCTAGGCCATGAATCTGACTGCTAACAACAAGTAGGAGTTTTATTCTTTCCTAGGTTACCTATACCTATTATTTCATACCATGTAGTAGTTGTAATTAATTACTAACTAGCTAGCGAATAGGTTTGGTAAAAAGAAATTAATTATCTCACCTTATATGAACAGCTCTCTTTTATTTATAATTTGCCCAAATACTTTTAGATATTGTAAATTTATTTCTAAAAGATATAGAATTGACATACAACAACAACAACAACAACATACCCAGTGTATTCCCACAGCGTGGGGTCTGGGGAGGGTAGAGTGTACGCAGACCATACCACTACCTCATATTGTAATTGACATAATATATTACAATATGAGGAGAAATGGTTTTCCAGTCCTTTATAAACCCTTTTTTTAAAAAAAAAATTTATGCTTTTTTTACAAGAGATTTTCATTTTTGCACGCTAGAGATCTTCATTTTAGTACATAACAATTCTAAAAATGTCATTTTCTTCTATTAAAATTGTAAGTGTCCGATCAAGAGATCTCATTTCCTCAATACATAAACATCGTATTTCGTTTGGATTAATTAATAAGGAAATACATTTATACTTCCCTTATTCCTAAATACTTGTCATCTTTATTGAAAATAGATAATCCACAATCTTTCCTCCATCCCATATTAGTTGACCACTTTTTTTTTTACACGCATTTTAAGAATTCATAAATAAGAAGGTAGTTCTCTTAAGAAACTTTTTTGAAACTTTGCAAGCAAGTGTTTACACTTTCAAAAAGAATTAATTGCAAGGGTAATATGGAAAAGTTTAATTAATTCTCTCTTAATTTAGTTAGATGACCAACTAATATGGGACAATTATTTTTAATAAGGTGACCAACTAATATGGGACAGAGGAAGTACTTGTCATTTTAAAATATAAAGACAAAATTAATTATTTGTTTCTATCTTTATCCTTAGTTATAAATATAAAGAGAAATCAGTGTGGTGCAAAAAAAAAAGTATTAAATTAAAAGAAGTAATAAATAAAAATAATTTAATCAATTTACCCTCTACTTAATGTTAAGGGAGTATATACTTAAGGATAAATTACATAAAGAGCCAAATATCCCTATCATATTTACTAATTCTCCCACTAAAAAAAGGGCAGTCCGATGCACTAAAGCTCCCGCTATGCGCAGGGTCCGGGAGAGGGTCCGACCACAAGGGTCTATTGTACGCAACCTTACCTTGCATTTCTGCCAGAGGCTGTTTACAAGGCTTGAACCCGTGACCTTCTGGTCACATGGCAGCAACTTTATTTTAATTACTTAATATACCACATATTAACAAAAAAATCTTCGGATACATCCCAACCCCATCGGATACATCCCAATCCCATCAGATACATCCCAACCTCATCGGATACATTCCACTCCCATCGGATACATACCAACCCCACCGGATACATCTCAACCCTCGAATATATGTTCTAACCCCTCAGATACATGCGAATACATGTTGTAACCCCTCAGATACATTTGAATACATGTTGTAATCCCTCAGATATATGCGGATGTGATGAATCTATGACTAAAACCATGTATCCGGATAACGAGATGCCGATATATTCGAGATAAAACCAAAAATACCGATGTATAAAATCATGTATCTAGATGCCTTATGCAATGTATCCGAGTGGTATATTTGAAAGTAGTGAGAAAAAGAGTAATTAGCTCCTGTTTTAGGTAAATTCCCCTGTAATTAAAGGACTCGAAACCCATTGAACCAACTTTATTATTGGTCTCTTTTTAATGTACGTTTTAACCTGAATTTGCTCTCCAATTCCTAATTCAGTTTGCTTTAAGATTAAATTTTAAAACACTATCTCATCTTTAGCTTAATAAACAAAGCAAAAATTTGACAACATAACTAAATATTACCACCAACCCTACTAAATACAAAAATCACTCTTTCATATATCATATACCGAATACAAAAGCATATACTCCTATAAAGCTTCCAGACAAAATCTCAGAGCCTGCCTTTTTTTTTTTTTTCCTCCAGAAAAAAAATAATCCCAAAACTGCACCTCTGAGCACAATATAAGAAGACCATACTTAAAACATAATGATTAATGAGGAAGAAAGAAAAAGTAGAAGATGGGCCTTTGGCTAACTAGTAGTAGTAGCTAATTGATAGTACTAAAAATGATAATGACATATGATGAAGATGGATGGCCTAATTATGTTAGTTAATAATAGTAATAATGATTATGAGAAGCTAATTAAGTAGCTATTCCAAGAAACCAGTCTTAGTTAAAATGGCATTCCTCACTTTGCTAAGATCCCTTCCCTTAAGAGTCCTTCCAACTCCTTCCATCATTGAGAATGAAGCTATCTTATTTCTTGCTAACCTTCTTGCTATATATTCATGTGGTGGCACCATTCCTTCACCATAATCATCTTCTTCTTCTTCGACTTCAACATTATTTACATAATAATTTACTGATGATGATGATGATGAAGAACCATGATCATCTGTTATAGTAGTACTAAGTACTCTTCTTGATTTGGACCACTCTGGAATGTTAACAGGACTTGATAAAGATGATGATTTTTGAACCATGGACTTATTACTCTTACCTCTTGGTTTAGTCACCCTTGATGAATCTCTTTCCTTCACAAAACCCCATACATCTTCTTCTTCAAAGTCTCCATCTTTCTCTGTTTTTCCTCTGTTTCTGTTGCTATAGCCACCATTAAACACTTCCATTCTTGGGGTTCTATTTAGATCTCTCAAGATTTCAAGAATGACTACAGAAAAGTGAAAGTACAAAAAAGCTTGCCAGCTAGAAAGTCATACAACTATTTATAGCTAAGAGAAAGGGATGTTTGTTTTTTGTTTCATGATTATTATTTTTTTGGGTATTTTGGGGAATGATTAAGAAAAAGAAAAGGATGTAAGAGAATGGTATAAGGAATCTTCCTTTGCCTTAAGTTTCAATAGCTCCAAAAAGAGGTAGAAGCTTTTCTCTGAATAGTAGTAGTAGTAGTAGCTAACTACACAAAAACCCAAACAGAGAAAAAGAAATGTGAAAATGTTTTTTTTTTTTTTAGTTATGTTTTTTGTAAAAGAAAAACAAACAAAGAAGATCACAGGTTTCAAGGGGCTAGCTAGCTTTAATACTACTACCAAGTCCCCTGCAACAGCAATATCAGAAGGAAAAAGACAAGCACCACAGAGATTTTTGCATAGAGTTTTGAAACTTTCATCACCCTCAAAACTGGAAACTGAAGCCAAAAAGCTAATAGTACTAAAATGAAAAATGATGATTTTCATGAGATGCAGCTCCTAGCCAAAAAAAATGCTTTGAAACTGAAAGCCAAAATCAGGAATATTTTCTTAAGCAAATGAAACTCCTAAAAGCCCACAGAAAAAGAAAAAAAAACAAGAGTTTTTAAATGTACTTTATAAGCCAAGTGTCAAAAGAAATACTGGTTTCTTCATTTTTTTCATGTGAATTCAATGTTAAATGTATGTGGTGGATAAAAGGGTACTACATAATAAGCATCAATCAATTCTGTATTCTGCTGAGTTCTTGAAAAACTGGTAATTTTGATTGGGTAAAGTGGAGAGTAAGGATTGGTGGAGCTAACTTTTCACTGATTTCTGTAGTCTTATCCAATACAGAAGCAGGAGCCAACTAAGCTTTGCATTAAACCAGACCAAAAGGAGTGAAAACAACTTTATTTTAGGGGCCTAGAAAATGGAGTAAAACCATTTAGTTGCCTCATGCACATTGAGATTTGTGGTGCTCATTAATCTTTCTGGTATTTTAACTCCGGGTTAAGGGTACGCTTGATGAGATAAGCAAGGATATATCATGAGTTATAATTAATTTATTTCATCTTCTATATAAGATAGTAATTTCATCATTTAATAATGAAATGAAATAATCTTGAGATTAACTAATACCTCAAATCAAACATGAAATGACTTTAATTAATCCCAAATTTTATTTTGAGATTATTAAGTTAACCTCGTAAATCTTTTTTATAATATCATATCAACTTAAAGATAATTACAAGGGTTGTTCATAATAATTAGAATTAATATGTGACATCCTAGATGGAGGGCGTACTCAGGATGGCAGGTCACCTTAAAAGAGTGATAGGTTTTTAGGTTGTTAAGCTTCTAAAGAAGGAACATGCGTGATATCTGAAGCGAATCTCGCATCAAAACGAGTGATAAAGGTGAAATTTAAATTACACGTTCGAGTGACAAATTCATGAGATATGTCAAATCTAAATGTATAACACGTGGCATGAGCTTCGATTGTGGCATAGTAATCTCAAAGTAAAACATATAATTTGTCATATTACCTAATATATACTGATAGTAAAGAAAGTTTATATTGTCAATCACATGTATATACTTCCCTTATTTTATTTTTTGCGTCTAAATTTGATTGCGCATAAACTTTTAAAAAGTAAAGAAGATATTTAAATAGTGTGATCTTAAATTTAAAATGTGTATATATATTAAAATATTCTTTAAATTTTATAATCTTAAATATATTAGGTAAGATATTGAAATTAATTGTTGTTCTTTTTTGTTTTAGTTTGTTTGTCTTACTTTTTTTTGAAGTCCATTTAAAAGAGAATACCTTTTTCCTAATTTGATAACTCCTTAACTTCAACATTTCACATCACATATTTAAAACCATAATATTAAAAGATATTATGATACATTATACACAATTTTAGTTAATAACCATAAGATTCGAAAGTTTACTTTACTTTTTTTTAAAATAAAAAATTTCATGGGGTGCACTATTTGATTGCGCCATTCACTAATACCAGATGTATGTTTTTTGCATGAATATTCAGTGTTAGATAACTTTCGGACAAAATCACATGCTTCTTTTTTGCTTCTTTTTTGTTTTTGCTTCTGCTTCAAAAGCACATGCCTGAATTTTTAACCATGTTAACATGGGCATAATACATAACGTGCCTTTCAACTTGGTCTTAGCTGACATCTATGTTCTCCAACTTTAGGTGTGCACAAGTATGCACTTAAACTATAATAAAATTAAATAAATAAACACACGAGTCCTACATGACAAATCTCACACGATGAGATTTGTCATGTAGGACACGTACATCTCACGCGATTTGTTAAATGTGTTTGTTAATTAAATTTATGTTGTTTTAATAAATTGGTGATTGAAATTTATTTTTTATGATACATGAAATTTATATATTTGGGTGTTGATATATAAACAAAATAAATTATTATTACTAGTTTGGCAAAAAAAAAAATCAGATACACACCTAAAATTTTAGCCAATTTTAACATGTGTTTCAGTCATATATGACTGAGTGCATGCAAATTAAAAAATTAAAAGGATGTTAAATGAGTTAGTTAGATTTGTTGTTATTTGACAAATTGATGATTGAAATTTATTCTTTATGATACATAGAACTTATGTTTCAAATATAAACTTAGTGCCCGTTTAGCCATGAGAACCAATTTTCTTTTTTTACTTTTTTGAAATTTTCAAAGTTGGAGTTGTGTTTGGCCATAACTTTTTCAATAATTATCTATATTTTAAATATATATTTTTTTAAATATAAAATATGATTTAAAAATAAAATATAATTTAAATGAGGTTATTTTATGAAAATAAAAAATTTAGGATTTTTTGAAAAAAAATAATTAAAAAGTGAAAAAAGTGAGTTGGAAAAAAGTTCTTTTCCAAATACAACTCTGGAGTTGTATTTGGAATTTTTATGGCCAAACACTATTTTCGGAAAAAAGTGAAATAATTTTCCGAAAAATAGTGAAAAATTCTAATGGCCAAACGCCTACTTAGTTCGAGTAGATTTAAGTGTTGAAATTTGAATAATAAAATCATTATTTTTTTGGCATTTTAAACACACGCGTCTAAAATTTTAAATTGAAACCAAATTTAACACAAATTTTTGAAACAAATTAGATTAAACTCTTTTAAGTGAGACTTGAAGTTTTGTACCAACATATCATCCATTACCAATTGCCATCCCTATCCAATCTCAAACTTCAAAGCATTCTGGTTCTTGGGATTGTTGCTGAATTGACACTGTGATGTGCTAAACAGCTAAAGTAAGTAAAAAAGCAAAGTGTGTGTCCTCAGATCTGGGATTCTTACAGAAAAAGTGACAGTGTATCCCTAACCAACCAAGCCCTATCACAGTTATTACTATATGGGATGAGACATTGCTAGAGAGCCAAGAACTTTAAACATATGTACTTCCTCTGGTTTAATTTGTTTGTCCTATTTTGATCTAATATAAAGTTTTGCAAAGTAAAGAAGACTGCCAACTAAGCTCATTCAGATGTTGAAAAGATCATTCAATGTTTAAATATAGAGATAACATCTTACTCATTCAGATTCATATGTTCTAATCGTAATACAAATAAATTCGGCCTTAATTTGACTCAGTGCAAAATTTAAGTAAAAGTGATGACTTTTGAAACATGTAGTCCTAAACATGCCCTAACATTTATGTAGCTATAAAACTTTTCATTAAGGATAAAATATGAAGTTTAAAGTTAGATCCAAATATAAAAACATTCTCCATCCGTTTCAAAAAGAATGACTAGTTTTAACTAATTAGCACGGAGTTTAAGAAAATATAGAAGATTTTTGAGTCTTGTGATATTAAATTAAAGTTATGTCAAATGTACCAAAATGCCGTTTAATCTTGTGGTCTTAAACATGCCATGTGAAAAGTTGAAATTTAAGTGTTGTCAAAAAAGGAAGAATAATTCTTTTTTAACGAACTAAAAAAAAAAGTAAGTCATTCTTTTTAAAATGAAAAGAGTATCATTTATTTTAACATATTACTAAAGAATATAATGTTTTATAAATTAAAAAAAAATATTAACTTAATGTTATTATAAAAATTACGTAATAAATTTTAAATTCTGAATTTGTATCGGAGAGAAAGGGGGAGTAGTGACAATTCTAATGTCAGGGGTGCTATGGGATTGAGGGGTCTTCTCAGTTCATATTATCAGTATATATCGGGATAACTACACAAATACCCTTTAAAGGGAGTGGCTTTGCATTTTTGCCCCCCATAAAAATGGTCTTACAAAAATACCCTTCCTTGTTTTTCATGTATAGAGCAACTACCTTTTTGCCCCTCTACACCTCAAATATTTTTAAATAACTCTCAATGCTCATTTATCTCTCAACTTTTATATATATTTCTTTTTCTCTTTTTTCTTTTCTTTTTTTTATTTCTATTTTTTCTTTTTTCTTTTTTTCTCAACCTTTATTTTTCTTTTATTTTTTGTTTTATTCTTTCTTCTACGTTTTTTCTTTTTTCTCAATCTTTATTTTTTTTCTTTTCTCCTCTCAATTCTATTTTTTTCTCCTTTTATTTTTTATTTTTTTATTTTTTTTATTTTTCTCAACCTTTATTTTTTGTTGTCTTTTTTTTCTTCATTTTTTTCTTTTTTTCTCAATATTTATTTTTTTCTCTCAACTTCTATTTTTTTATTTTTTCTTTGGTTTTTAATTTTTCTTTTCTCTTTTTTTTAATCAATTTTTTTGACCTTTATTTTTTTTATGAGATGTTCTATAATTCTTGCTTTAGAGGCAAGACTTAGCCCAAAGACTTTCAAACAACAAATTACGCCCATGAGCAAGACTTGACACTAGTATATTGTGTCTTGATTTATGAGATGTTTTATAACACAAGTGTGCCTTAGAGGCAAGACTTAGCCCAAGGACCTCTCAAAAAATACAAGTTACGCTCCATGGGCAAGAGTTCACACTACTTCATTATGTCTAAATTTATGAGATACTCTATAACTCTTGCCTTAGAGGCAAGACTTAGCTCAAGGATTTTCAAACAACAAGTTATGCCCCACGAGCAAGACTTGACACTACCTCATTGTGTCTTGATTTATGAGACATTCTATAACTCTTGCCTTAGAGACAAGACTTAGCCCAAAAACTTTCAAACAACAAGTTACGCCCCATGGGCAAGAGTTGACACTATCATATTGTGCTTGATTTATGGGATGCTCTATAACGCTTGCCTAAGAGGCAAGACTTAGCCCAAGGACTTCCAAATAACAAATTACGCCCCATGGGCAACAGTTGACACTACCACATTGTGTCTTGATTTATGCGATGCTCTATAACTCTTGCCTTAGAGGCAAAACTTAGCTCAAAGACTTTCAAACAACCAAGTTACGCCTCATTGGCAAGAGTTGACACTAGCACATTATGTCTTGATCATGAGATGCTCTATAACGTTTGCCTTAGAGGCAAGACTTAGCCCAAGGGCCTCCCAAAAAACAAGTTATGCCCCATGGGCAAGAGTTAACACTACTTCATTGTGTCTTAATTTATGAGATGCTCTATAACTCTTGCCTTAGAGGTAAGACTTAGCTCAAGAATTTTTCAAACAACAAGTTATGCCCCACGAGCAAGGCTTGACACTACCTCATTGTGTCTTGATTTATGAGATGTTCTATAACATTTGTCTTAGAGGCAAGACTTGTTCCAAAGGACTTCCAAACAACAAAGCACGCTCTTAAGTTTACTTCGATTTCAAAGAAAGAAGATCTTCTTTGCGGATTATCCAACTTTTTTTGTTCATTAGCAAAAAATAATAGAGGTTAAGAAAAAAGAAAAAAAGAGAAGAATAAAAGAGAAAAGGAAAAAATAAAGATAAAAATAAAAATTGAGAAAAAAAAGAAAAAAGAGAAAAAAAAAGTTGAGAAAAAAAAGAAAAAAGAGGAAAAAAAAAGAATAAAAAAAATAAAGGTTGAGAAAAAAAAAGAACAAAAAAAAAGAAAAGAGAAAAAAAGAAAAAAAAGGAAGAGAAAAAAAAAAAAAAAAAAAAAAAAAAAAAAAAAAAAAAAAAAAAAAAAAAAAAAAAAAAAAAAAAAAAAAAAAAAAAAAAAGAAAATAAAAGTTGAGAAAAAAGAAAACGAGAATTAAAAAAAATTGAGAAAAAAGAAAAAAAAAGATAAAAAATTAAAAAGATAAAAGAAAAAAGAAAAATGAAAATTAAAAGTTGAGAGACAAATGAACATGGAGAGTTATGGTGTAGAGGGGCAAAAATGAATATGTTCTATACATAAAAAGGAAGGAAGGGTATTTTTTAAAGACTTTTCTTATGAGGGGCATAAATTGAAGACCACTTACTTTTGAGGACACTCCATGTAATTTCCTGGTATATATGTATGTTGGTATTATGGATGGAGACATCACAATGATCTTTGTGGGTCAACGTAACCTTTAACTTTTCTTTTTCTTTTAACACCTTTCAAGAAAATAAAAGGTCATTTATTATTATATTTTCCAATTTTGCTCAAGGAAAAACAATGGGTAGTTTAAAAAATAAATTCTTATGATTACGGCTTTGAAATGTCTTTTTTTTAAAAGAAAATCCTCACACACAAATATTATAGACCGAAGGTAGTTTTTTTTTTTTTTTTTTTTTTTTTTTGTGTGTGTGTATAAGTTGATCACTTGTGGAAGAAAACCAACATAATTAATGAGGTGTAATGAAATAAGAGCTTCTTTTTGGAATGTCAATACTAAGATAAGATATAAAATTAAGGAAATGGTATAGAATAAATTATCCTAATCGGCAGATTTCGAAACTTAATGATTTTATATTAAACAACCACTAAGACTAAATCAAATCTATATAATCTTGCAATTTTATATGTACGAGCCTGGTGGTCCATATGAAGTAACTTAAAAAAGAACCATATCTTAGTAAAACTTCTCTTTTTTCCTAGTCCCTCCAAAGTAAATATTATGATACTTTATGGGGAAAATTACATAACACACTAACATTAGAGGTTTAATTACGCTCCATGCCTATAGTTAAAATTAATTACGCTCCTTGTCAATTAATTAAAACTATTGGTATATAGCCTCTCCTTCTCCCATCTCTCTCTGTCACCACCCTCCTCCCTCTCTCCCCAATCTCTCTTCCCTCTTCCTCCCTCTCGCTGCCTCTCTTCCTCCCTCCATCTCTTTCTCTCCTTTTTCTAAATACAATTCTAAATTGATATATTTGTATTTGTATATAACATATATGTATAACACAAAGAGGAGAGAAAGAGAAACTATATTCGTTGATACGAATTGTATTTTCTATTTATTGATACGAATTGCATTTGTATTCGTTGATACAATTAAATACAAATTGTATTTCGTTGATACGAATTGTATTTGTATTTGTATTTGTAATATATATAATACAAAGAGGAGATAAAGAGAAATTGTATTCGTTGATACAAATTGTGTTTTCTATTTGTTGATACGAATTGTATTTGTATTCGTTGATACAATTGAATACAAATTGTATATCGCTTATGAATTGTATTTGTATTCGTTGATACAATTGAATACAAATTGTATTTCGTTAATACGAATTATATTTGTATTCGTTGATATAATTAAATACAAATTATATTTCATTGATAAAAATTGTATCCGAAAGAATAAAAAGAGAGACAGTGCGGGGGTGGGGGGGTGGGGGTGAAAATACAAAATATAAAAAGGAAGAGAGACAAAGAGAGATGGCAATACAAAATACAACGAGGAAAAGAAAAAGTGAAAGAGAAAAGGAGAGAGACAGAGAACGAGAGAAAGAAGTTTGAAAATACAAAATACAAAAGGGGGAGTAAAAATATTAAATACAAAGAAAAAAGAAAAAAAAAGATAAAAGTATTAAATACAAAGAAAAAAAAAAGAGAAAGAGAGAGGAAACAGAAAGAAAAAAGAAAAAAGAAAGAAAAAGAGAAAACAAAAAGAGAAAAGAGAGAAATGCGAGAAAGAAAGAGGAGAGATAAACAGAATCAAAAAACTGAAAAAGAGAGAGAGTGAGTGAGGCGAGAGAGTGAGTTTTTTTTTATTTGTTTTTTTCTTTTTTTTCTTGGCATTCAAATAGTTGGTATGGATTGTAATTAGCGAAGTGTTGGTATAAAAGTCCAATTAATTTTAATTGGGCTGTTATTTTTTAAATTTCCTCTACTTTATGTGCAATTATTTTTCCAAATCCCTCCAACAAATTAACCCCTAATTGTACCTCTTAAGAAATTAAACTTTCACCTTACTAATAATTTGTTCTAATGACTCTAGCAATATTACCATTTATTTCTTTCCTTGATGATTTTTTCCACCTGTTTTGTTTATTGATTATACTATTTTATATATGTTGTCTGGTTCAAATTTGGAAAACTATATACTAGTTTGAATAACTTATTCTATGGGATTATTATTCAATCCGATGGGCGCCCATTGAGAAATATTTTACCCCTTTTAAACATATACTTAAAGAAAAGGATGGATGTGAGTTTTTGTCATAATATAATATTGGGATGTGGCATTTAAATTGGAGAGCCTAAACTAAATTGAGGATGAATTTATCGATCGATAAACATTTTTTATCTATCGTACCATATGAGGGAAAAGTACTCTCATATAGTCATTGATCGCCTTTCTCAACTCCCTTGTCACTTGTGAGTCGTACAAAGTTGCGAGTTCATGAGCATGTGAATTAACGAACCATACTCCTAACGAAAAAATCCAGACTATTGAAGATGGGCAAATATTAATTAACATAGTCGAAAAGGATTTAGATCTTGTAATTAGATTACAACGGTTGTGTTTCTTCTGGTATGAAATTTCTTAAACTGTGATAAAGATGATACCAATTTTTAAACTTTCTCTACAAAAAGTCCAAGATCCATTTTGGAGCTAAAATATCTAGGGTCATCCGCACGAATGCTCCTATTTTGGGGTAGTCTTTAAACCTTGTCTTTTAAATCGGTGATCTTTAATTTATGTCTTTTAGCACTTTAAGTAACAAAAAAATAGCTGAAAATACCTATGTCATCGAAATATAACACAAGTTATGTCTCTTAATTCCTACCGAACTTATAACGATTGCTATATAAGTTTAGTTTTAGAACATTATGCCTTGAAAGTTCATAACCCACAAGTTATGTCTTACAAGGCATAATTTAGTTCCTACAGAGTTTATGTCGATAGAGGAATAAGTTCAGCTTCGAAACCCACAAGGTTAGGTCTTAAGAAGATTAACTTATTCCTTCCTTGCGAATCAAATAAACTTTTGCTTTGCGAAATTAGGTCATAGATAAGGGTATTTTGACCCACAAATTTTCATTAAATGAGAAGCAGAAGCCAAAATTAAAGACCACCCCAAAATAGAGACAATCCGTGCAAAAACTTGAAATATCTTCACAGTAATAGAGCCCGTTTAGCTTAACTGGTTGAAAAGCCAAAAAGTGCTTGTAAATTGATTTGTCCAACTTGTAAGCTTACCTCGAATACCCTTTATATCAGCTGCACCTCAATCACGAACAAGTTGAAATGAACAATTATTATCTATTCATATATGAGCAAAATATTCCTCATTGGACCTTTTTATGTTGGCAAAAAGTTACCAAACAAGTAACTGGTGCAATCCTAGTAAGGAACTAGAATGGACAAAATCTAGACAACTTTATTTTTCAAGTATGCACTTGAGTTGGATTAATTTTGAGAACAAAGAAATGCACATAAACACTTTTAACCTATTCAGCTTAAGAAGATAAGTGGGGACTAAAGCTAATGCTCATTGTCTCTATCAAATATGCTACCCAATTCCAATTCTGTCACACTCATTCACCACTTGGCACAAAATCTTTCTTTATAATGGAAGGCCACCAGAAGTAAATTTAGTGGTTATTACAGCTAGATTTGACTTAAGCTACTTGTAAAATCTTTCATCTTGTTCTAATTTGAAAAGGTGGTCAATTAGCTCCCTGGTTTTTCAACACTTTTTTCAGCAAGAAGATGATTGACATTTGACTCCAAGTTCAGCAATTAGTCTGATCATGAAATTCATTGCTTAATACTACTGCTGTACTGCCATCATCTATTCAACAATGAAATGAAAATGGGGCAAACAAAGGCAAAATTAGGCTCAACTTGAAATCAATGTGTCATCAAATGATGATTATCTCTTTGATCTTAAAGCTTTGTGAAATACCTGGTGTAGTAGTTTTCACTCTCATAGTCACAAAGTTGTCAAGAAAATCAGGATATACCGCGTGACAAGTACACATATTTTAAAGCAAGCAAATTGCAAAAGAAATCATACTATTGTAGAGCCCCTTTCCTCTCCAATGACCATTTCACACAAAACTAGAACAAGACAGCAAGGAGGGGGAGAAAGCCGACCCTCCGAAAACCTGAGCATGAAACTTTAGGTACCTGCTTGAGTAATGTAGTATGAATGGTATCCAAAGTTCAACAGTGAAGAGTCAATCAGAGAATTTTGCATTCTTTGATTTCTCATTTCTTCCCAAAACGAATAAACATCAATAGACTACATTATTTGAAGCTAAACTATTTCATATGCTGCACAAAAAGATAAATTGACTGAGTACTGTCTGCTATTGATCTCAGGGTAGACTTAATTTATACTTTGATATAGGGAAAAAAAGTCGTCCAGACGCAAACACTGAACCTGTACATATTGCAGATCTTGTGAATCTTTCTGCTAGTATCTCACAAACTAACTATTCTAACTTTCTAGCAGCATGGTAAAGCTCCAAATAATCAAGAGCAGGTCGGTTCCAAGACCAATCTTGTTCCATGACCTGCTTGCATAAAGAGTTGAACCACTCCCGACCATCATACCAAGCAGAGAGAGCTCTGAAATGTAAAACCATAAGTGAGTCCATACATATCAATAAACGAGGAGAGGGAGTATGCATCTTTGCATGTGCATGAAATGGAAAAAAGGCATGATGCAAAGAGATAATATATCCACCCTTCCCAACATTTAAGCAGTTATGGTAATTCGCTCCAAGTTCCACACTTAATTGTCATTTCCAATAACAATGCTCATCCAAAAGTTTGTTTCTCCATTTCAGCAGTTTTATTTTCATAACCAGCAACTATTTGACAGCAAACACACTTCACCCATGCCTCCTCGTAAAAAGGATTATAATACGAACAATCTCAAGAATGAAACAAAAGAAATGAGAAGTAAACCACCAAACTAATGTATTCTCAAAAAAGAAACCAAGCACAATCACCAAGGCTAGTTTAGGATGGTTCCACCATGTATGTCATGGAGCTTTCCCAAGTCCCAATGGAAGTTCAGCTCTGGGACGCTTATGATCTCAACAGCCCACAGTGGAAGATTCACCATTGTGACGATGATTGGGCTTCAATTATTTTCTTTATATATACCATAGGGATGCAAAGATAGCATAAATTGGGAGGAAGATCCTTGTAGAAGTAGCTGGATGTCGATTAGGTTTAAGATGGGTTTCCTAAGGGGTGAGGATTGCCCAAGATCATATAAGGAAACAAACCAGTTCCTCTACCAATATGGGCACTTAACACACCCCACCCCGGCACAACCAAGGCCGGACATTTGGAACTGAGACACCAATACATGGGAGCACATTATAAACCAATAATAAGAATTGATCTAATTCTGATACCAACAACAACATACCCAGTGTATTCCCACAAAGTGGGGTCTGGGGAGGGTAGAATATACGCAAACCGTACCGTTACCTCATATGAAGTAAAGAGGTTGTTTCCGATAAGACCCCCGGCTCAAGACAATCTAATTTTGATACCATGTTAAGAAAATAAATCTTGGGCCTAATTCAACGTCAAAAGCTAACTCGTGAGGTGAGAATTGTCCAAAAGATCAAAACCATATAAGGAGACAACAACCCATCTCCATCTCCATCTCCATCTCCTCTGTCAATGTCGGACATTTAACATGCCCAGTGCCGGCTCTATAGCTTTACGAAAAAGGCGACCGCCTTAGGCCCCCAAATTTGAGGGGCCTCATTTTTTTAGCAATAATAAATTATAGTTTTTTTTTTAAATGAAAATATTGAATCCAATTTGTAGAAAAAATAAACTTTTTATATAAAAGAAAGAATTATTAGAAGAAGTTTTATATATTTGAAATACTATGTCTCAAAAAAGATTAAAATGCATTAGTTATATTATTAATTGAAAAAGAATTATTAAAAGAAATTTATATTAAAAAAAATTATTAACAACTTTGTATCTCAAGAATTTAATAAGTAGACTTTATAAGAAGAATATTAATTTTTCTTTAAAATTTAAGGCCCCCGTTTGATTTTGGCCTTAGGCCACTAATGTGCTTGAGCCGCCCCTGATTACATGCCATGCGCGCTTAGGACTGAACATCTTGAGTGTGGACGATATAATATAGGGGCCTAACATTAGGTAAACCAAGAATAGGACGGGTATGGCTCTAATACCATGTGAAAGAATCTAAACCAACACAACACCTCAAGGAAAAGGGTGGAGTGGCCCAGGACCTTAAACCCCTTAGGAAACCCTTACACGACATATGACGGACAAGCATATTCTCAAACACTAAGAAAGGGGAGGATTACTAATAGCATATTCTTCTTGGGACTTCAACTGAAAACAATTGGTTATTTTCAGGACAAAACAAAATCAGAATAGTCCTTTTGGTCCTTTTCTCTTGTTAAAAAGCTGCTTCCTCCTTTTCTTATAAGCAAGCATAAGAAAATGGAAACTCTCAAACTGAAGACAGATTACCCAGATTGCTCTCCCTTTCCCTGTTTGAGCAGCCCCTGTATTCCCTCCTTTCCTCAAATTAGAATTTTAGAAAATTGAATTGATAAAAAAATAAATATCTCAGTAAGTTCGTAGAATTCTGCTAACGCTGTCCTCACATCTTTCAAGGAAGATATGTCTGTGTTGTTGAAGAAGAAATAGGGACAAATAGGGCAAGATTTTAAGAGTTCAGTTATTACTGTTGCAACATTCTTTAGATTTTGATTTCTCTTATTTGTGTATGCCATCACACTTACTTCCATTTCCCTCTAAAAATGCAAAGACTAAAAAACCTTAATTGAAAAATCAATTATACTTGCCTATTCAGAGCATAATCAACTCCGGCAGCATCTGCTCCATCAAAGCTGAATCCATTTGGTTCAAGACCACACTGTTGCGCTCTCTCTTTGTCATGGTCAACATCAAATACAGTATCATAAAGACCTAATATACAGAATACAAAGGTTAAAACACTCATTCAGAAGCAAATGATTGGGATCTGCTAAAATAATAATCAAGTCAACGACACCAAAAGAAAATTCTAGCGTGCGTAGACAAAAATTTGTTCTCGCACTTGATTCAAGAGAATGCAATATTTTCTTGTGAATCCAATATACATCAAGTGAATTCGCTACCAAAAGAGGAAACTACAGTTGAAACATTCTGATTGTAGCAGTAGTTGTTGGTTTATTGGTTGCTTGCAAACCACATATGAACATCTGCAATTACAATGCTACAAGAGATTGAAAACTGTTGTAGTGTCAAGTGTGTGATCTCCACATCTAAAAGCTTAAATTGTTAGGGAAAAAACAGTTTTCTTATTAATTACTGTTTCTTTTTATTTTTGATTAGGAATTATTGTCTTTTTACATTAAGTACTATATTTTATGAATTATGGTTAAAATGTTGTTCTCACACATGAAGACCTGATGGTCCAAGCATGCAGAGATACCTTTTGACAATGGGTGGTAGTGAAATTCTTTTTTTTACGGGTAATGGGTGGTTGTGAAACTTGAACCCAAAAGCTCTATCTACTTTGCTACCATGTAGAATTGCGCAATTGCCTCATCTAAAAGCTTAAGTACTCAGAAAAGAGACTTTATTTATTTAATTATGGCTTAACCAAATCCAAAATATTCATTCATAGATCTATATGCACCTGTAGTTCCAAAAAGATGGTCACATCATAAAAAAGGGAATGTTAAGGTCAAGAGAGAGAAGTTTCGCTAGAAAAATTGAGTTGCTAAACCTTCATATCCTAACATACAGTGCAACTGGCAAAGAGGTACTAAACAGACTGCACGTGGAAAGATATTCGAATCTCTAAAACTACAGGTCATAAGAAAAAGGTACCTCCAGTTTTACGCACGACTGGAATTGAACCATATCTCATTGCCGTAAGCTGTGTTAGTCCACATGGCTCAAATATTGAAGGAACTAGAATGAAATCAGCACCAGCATATATCTGCAATTGTATCAAAAGTAATGATATATGAAAAAGGTACCATAAGGCGTGAAGACAAAAATATGCCACAAGCGAGGAAAGGAGAAACAATACCAGGTGAGAAAGTGGCTCGTCATATGTTAGACAGAGTCGTGCGCGGTCATTATATGTGGAGTGCAATTGATTTGCCAAATTAACAAAATCGTTTTGTATCCTAGGATCAGGAGCAGAACCAAGCAAGACTACCTGTCAGAACTTTTTGTCAATGAAAGATCATAGCATTCTGCCAAAATAGATTTTCTAAAATGAGACTCCATGAGAATAAAACTGGAGAGGACAAGATGCAAAAATTGGTAACAAAAACATGCAAGAACTGGTATTCTCTGACTTTTTCGAAAAAAAATAATGAACTGGTACTGTCTGGCATCTTAGATCAGTTACTATTTACAAATTAGATACGACGTCCAAAACAACAAATATTTTTTGAAAAAAATTATACTACTAGTTATTATCAGAGCATATAACAACATTTCGACAAGCCAAAAGCTTAAGATGAGCACATTGCCTGTCCCCTCCCCCAAGCAAAAGAACTGAAGAACTTTTAGAAAAAATACCTGTCCGTTCCGTTCCAAGGTGCGCCAAATAGCATGTTTAATGAGGTGGATTCCTTTCTGGTGAGTTAAGCGGGTGATAATTCCTACCAAAGGAAGATCGGCCTGTTTCAGTCCAAGTTTTCGCTGCAAAGCTTCCTTCGCTGCTGTTTTGCCTTCAACAACATTTTCCGAGGTGTACGAAACCTGTAATTGCATGCGTTCCAACAGTGCCAAAACCATCAGACAAATAAAGATGACACGTGATTTAAGGTCCAAGAACTTAAAGCTACAAAAAGAATGAACCTTTCAATAAGCAAATATAATACTCCATGGCATCTATGTGACACTTTCCTTTTTAATTTGCCCCAAAAAGAATGAACCTTTCTATATGTAGATACAATTTAACTATAAAAAATTCATTTTACCCTTAGTAAGATGATTTATAGCCACATAAATGCCTATGGAATGTTTTACACAAGTATCAGAAGCCTTAATTTCTTTCTTAAACTCTATGACCAGTCAAACACCCTCACATATTTGGGACGATAGGAGTAAATAATAACCAAATAAAGGTAGATAAACACCATAACTTTTTAGATATAATGCTACTGAAGTTGTATTATGTGCTAATAATACATGTAGAAAACTGTCTGTTGAGGTCCCACGTTGATGTGGGATGGAATTGTTTGCCTCCTTATATGGTTTCGGGAAATTCTCACCTCCTTAGTTGACTTAAGGGGTTGAGTTAGGCCCAATATCTATTTCTTATCATAGTATCAGAGCCAGACCCATCCCAATTCTTGGTTTACTTGATGTCGGGTACCCATGTTCTATTGTCCATTCTCCAGATGTCCACTCCTCTCCTGGGCATGCGAGTGTTACAGTTCGATATAGCTGTGAGATGGGATTATGTTTCTTATATGGTCTTGGGCAATCTTCACCTCATGAGTTAGCTTTTGGGATTGGGTTAGGTCCAAGGTCTATTTCTTAACACTGTTTTTTCTATGAAGTAAGAAATTTCATTAAAGAGGCATCAAGAAGATGCAAAAGATTACAGAAGAAGTGTGTTAGCTCCAATACATGAGAAAGACCATGTTAGGAGTAGGGTGCTAACAAAATAGAAAAAATGATCAGTGCTATTTACACTAGTTCCAACTGAACAAGTTAAGTGAACATCTAGCCTTCAGGGAATGGTTTGGAGTTGAGATTCCATCAACACATATGTGGTTCCTTTCCATCTAAACACACCAAAAAATACTTGAAGGAATCATCATCAAAACACACCAAAGAATAACAGTGTTAAGTTATTCTTAACACTGTTAAAACTTAAAAGAGTCAAATGTACTGATCATTAAAAAGAGAAGTGTATAGATTCTCACCCTAACTAATGAAGTGGTCATCAGAAGAGAAAAGCAACTAATGACAGGATAGCCGTAGGAGAGTCTGGTGCTACTCATGTGCATGTACACAAAAGAAATCAAACAACTGTCACTCAAGAAAACAAGATCTTGTCAAACAGCCCATGCTTAAAATTCTACAAGTCACCTCTATATGCACTTACACACAACAATAGGAAAATATCCGGGCATCAACGGGAGCAGCCTTCTTGTTCAGGACTAAGCTACTTAAAAATGAGGTAAAATCCATAAAAGCTGAAATGTCTTTGCACTTGCATCCCAAACTTCCACTGATTGTCATCTCTTCTCTTAGAAAGAGAAGAAAGATCCACAGCTTATGACCCACCACAAGTACATATGACGGATTCAGTTATAGTCATTTCTCATGATCAAATATTCTCTGCATATCCAACAGTTCTTTGTAGAGTACTGGGAGGTGTACAGCCTTTTTTGCAGGCAAAAGAGTAAGGAACTAAGCTTCTTTTTTTGTGACTGGATATCCATTCATTCCTCAATTGACCAATAATCAGTCACAATGATATCTTCAGAGTGGAGGTCACTTTCAAGAACTGCAGTTGGACAGTTTATATGCAGAAGATAGGGGGAAGAAGAGAATTTGGAGCCTTATATTCAACTGAATTGCACTCCTGAGTTAGTTTTATCAATATTGAGCAATTAAAGGGCAAAAAACTTCTTAACCCACCAAACTAAAGCAGACAATCTAGCAAGTTATTCAGAACAACTTTATCACAAAATCTAGGAGTTCAGCATGTGAAATTCACAAAATAGCATGATCTTTTACCAACGTGTGCACTTATAGGTAATATAATAATTGAGAAAAGCAGAGACAACCTACCGGAATGAATTTATCGTTTAACGGGTCCCAAATATCTGGGTCAATCCCATTCACTATACCATGGAACTTGTAAAGGTGAGGTGCAATTACAGGGTTTCCAGACACCTCCTGTGAGTAAGTTGGTGAAACCTGCATGTAAATCCTGTTAGAATAGAGTTTGTCTTTCATAGAAAATACTTTACAGTTTCGCTACAACCAACAAAGAAGGATACTTTTTTTTTTGACAGAGCCAAAAAGGAAGTATACTTGGTGCAAACACTTTTTTCTGTCTATACTTCAAGAACATGTATTCGTGTAGCTTTTCCTCGGATATATTTTGTCTGTTCTTACTTTATCTCCGACAGAGACCATAGCTGTAGGCCATCAGGCAGTGTTTACTTGCTATACTAGTTTCTGAAAGCAGCAAAATATAGCCTTTTACCTAGGGTGCATTTTACAATCTTCTTCCGAAAAATGAGAAGGCGAAACAAACATAAGACAAATATGAAGCTGGAGAAAATGATGACTGCAGTCTTCGTCCTTCGGGAATTCAAATCCAAAATTTTGTCCAGAAAATTACAAAATAGGCCTCTGGCTTATCCATAGCACCATTTTTCAACAGACAGTAGCATAAAGCACAAGCAGCTATTTATAAGGTACAGCAGGCTATTTATAAGGTACAGCAGGCACTAGAGGAACTTACTGTTGTAGCTTTGTCTGCATAAGTCATTGCTTTCCCGATGAGATGTGCCCCAAATTCAAGATTATGTATCGTGAAGACTATACGAGACTTGCTTAGACCATAGTGTGTGTATTGTTCTTTAAAGAGCCAAGCAACTGGAGCACTAGACCAATCATGGCAATGAATGATATCCTGCCGGACAAATGAACAGTAAGAAGACATGCAAATAAAATTTCATTTCAAACTGTATCACTTCACAGTGAAAATTGAGATCCTCACTTTAGTTCCCAAAAGCTCCCATTGATTGTCGCAAACAGTAAGATGTAGGAAGAAAATTACAGAAAGAGAAAAGTAGTACACAGTCCGTCCCAAATGTCTAATTTTGTCTTGAGAATGATATTTCACCTTAAAACTTAAAACTTTGGACTTGGTCTTATTAAACTATGAAAAAAATGGTATCAAATAATGAAGTATTTTTTGTTGTGAAAAACTAAGGACATTATGAATAATTTAATTGTTGAATTTCACAATTTGAATCCTCGAAGATGAACTTAGGAGGTTAAGTTGGGACCAAGGAAGAGCATGTCGCAGACCCAATTAATCCAACAACTTCAGTGAGAAATTAAAACGACTTGGTTATACTCCTTGGCAATTAGTAACTCATTCATTGCCATAAAAATTCTAATCTGATGCTATTCCAATAAAATATCTGCAATCGACTTGCCTCCTTCAGAAAATATTTATAGCTTTCCCAAATAAGCTACTATCCAAAGAAATTTATATGATTAAATTTGGAGAAATAGGAATCAAGAAAATATGAGACCTCAGAATTAGCATATTTATATAATCTGGAACATACCGGACTAAATCCACCTTGCAGAAGAAACTCCAAAGCCGCGTGACAGAAGAAACCAAATCGTTCACCGTCATTGTTACAACCGTATACACACCCCTTCCAAAATAACCTAAAAGAACAATAATGAAGCAATAACTAATGAAGCCATCCAAAATGCCTAATTCACTTATGCTTGACCATCAAAAAAACCAGGCACACGTAAAGTTACTAAGTTCAAAAAAAAAACCAGGCACACATAGTTGAGAATGTGATTTCATGTTCTGCCGGACTACATACCATTATATTGTTACAATTAAAAGGATCAAAAAGGTAGAATTGCATATATCATAAACACTGATCCTGTAAGGTATTAAATTGATGGAAGCAGGGTCTATATTCAGTAGTAAGTCATTTAATATAATTATTGATTCTCCATTCACTACTGTACGAGATCCAAGATGGTGTTTCTAGATATGAAATCTAACTACTGAAAACTTATAACTGGAACATTAAATTCAAAAGTATTTAAAGCATCATTTATGCATTGTTTCTTCTTTTTTTTTGTTATTACTACTGTTTGTTTCTTTACCTTGGTTATTTTACTATTTTTACTGTCAGTACTATTTCTTTCTTCATTATTTGCATCATATCTTTCTACTCTGGCATTTCTTTCAAAATTGTTCTGAAAAACGATTTTCTTGAGCCAAGGGTCTTATCGGAAACAACCTCTCTACCCCACAAAGGTAGGGGTAAGGTCTGTGTACGCCCACCCCACCCCTTCAGACCCCACTTGTGGGACTATATTGGGTATGTTGTTGTTGACAAGAAAAAACATCAAGTGTGCATTGTGCATTGTCTGATTGTTTCTAAATCTAAGTGTTGAGTTATCTTTATTTGTTGATGTCAATTTCAATACTAGGTCAAGCTGTTTTCACCGAGCATTTTAAATAGCACCCAATTTCCAATATCGAACACGCACAATGTAGAGCGATAAATACATTCAGGGCCCACAGGTTGTTGATGTGCTTCCAAGGGCCCACACCATGAGAGGCTCTACTGTGTTTAGAGCACCAGTGGCTCTGTTGTCCATGCTTGGCACCAACCACCTCCTCTATAGACTAGAGCCTTCATCACCAAATCTTCCAAGCCATTTCATTAACATGCTCTTGTTGTGCTTTGCTAGGTCTCAAATTCCATGTCCACCGTGAAATTTTGGCTGGATTACACTGCATCGTTTAACAAGGTGGAACTTATTACCTGCACTACTGCCTTTCCAAAAAGGTGGTTCTTGCTTTATTGCTTTATTTGGTTGGGATGCTGGCCATAACACTACTGATTAAGGTCAGTCTACCACCCAATAAGAAGTATTGTAACTGCCATGCTGACAAGAGGGGTTGCTCGGATGGTAAGCACCCTCCACTTCCAACCCTGAGGTTGCGAGTTCGAGTCATCAAGGAAGCGAAAAGGTGGGAGCTTCTAGGGAGGGGTAAAAAAAACTGCCATGCTGCCAACTTTTTCTCCACCTTCTCAATAACTCCATTCTACATTTCAGGTCATTTTATTTGGTTCCCAAGGGCAGGCCCAAGTAAGTGGTTGGAGAGGAACCAATACCACAACATGGGATATCAGCCAAAGGCCTCCTAATTGTTGCAAGCTCATGCCAAAATTCTTCTCTTTCTGGATTAGTGTGAGGGCCATAGACCCCAATACAGCACCATCTGAATTCTTCATGTGTGCTTTCCACCATAACGGATAAAGTGTATCCCTGTTGAACCCCAAATTGTTCCACTGGCTCTTATCCCATATCATAACAATGCCCCGCAGGTGCCACTTGCTTTTAATACAGCCAATCCTACCCTACAGTTATCCCATAATTGTCTAACCAAGGAAATTTGACTATTCTTCAATTTTGGTTTCTTGAATCCACAGAATATTTCTTCTCCACTTCTTCACTAGAGACTTTATTGTTCTTCTCTTACTTGTTTCAATTAAACCCTGTATATTCCAGCCAAGAATTATTCCTTTCATGATGAAAAGGCTTTGTAGGTCCTGTCTCTATCCCCTTTGCTTTTGTCATCATCATTAAGCCCACATTTCAACCTTTCCTATTTGATTTCCTGCTTTTCTTACCCCTTTTAGGCACTGCCTAGTGACTTTTGCTTTTGTAGCTGCAGTTGCCTCTTTTCCGCCTTACGCAATATGATGTCAAGGACTTCATGTTCAAGGTCAGTCACATTAATCCCAAAAGCTTTGCATGCCTTCGACATTACTGCTTTGGTCCATGTTGAGGTTTTGATCACCACTGGACTTTGAATTACTTGTGAATTGACGCATCCGTACAATAACAAAGGAAGAGACAAGATATCAGATATGGGAGGGATGCAATTATTGGAGGAGCTTACAATTGTCGGTTCACGCAAAGGCGCTGATAGACGAAAGAAACAGAGGATGCTGGTCGCAGCTCTGCTTCATCATCAGCATCGGGAGATAGGTCATAACTGACCGCAGGAGGTGGACTTAGCTTGGAGGTCTCTAGGGGAGTTGCTTATATCTCTACCGATAGGGGATAGAATTAGTTCTCCAAATAATACAATTTGGTTTATTTAGACGCAGGTCTGCACTAGGCCCAGTGGCACTCCATTGCTGCACAAATTTATCTTCCTGAAACCATTATTTTTAAGCCCTTCGAGTAAAATATATTTTGTTTGCATTAAAGCCCAATTTCAATGTCTTCTTAAAACCTTTTGGGTCTTTAAACACCTGAGCCTGCTTCTGTCAATGGTTTTTTTTTAGTTAAAGGGGTGTGGCCCCAGATGAACAATTCATCTAGAGTGCATTCTACTTCCCACTTTACTTCACGATTAGCAGCTAGTGGACAGCCGTACAAAATTTGATTATGAACCATGAAACAACAACAAATTCATTTATTTTTTCTGATTAAACAAAAGCATCATGCATCATTTTAAGCATAATAAGCATACCCGTTTTGAGGCTCCAAAAAATAGACCGAGAGACCTTCCACCTTTCCAAACCATACTTTTATTTCAGTCCCACCCCAAAAGTAGCTTTTGTGAAAACGAAAGTCCTTCACCTAATAAGAATACATAGCAAGATGCAATAATATCAGTGGAAGTGTGTATCTCCTTCTTCTTTTTCAGTGTAACATGGCTTCATTTAATGATGTAGAAGCCATGATTGACTTTTTGAGTTCTTTACACTATATGTAATAGCTTTTCCGTACATGATTCGTGGCATACTCTTATAGTCTTATTGCTGGTAAATAATAGAACTATCTTTTAAGAATCAAAAGAAAAATATTAGTGAAAGTATGTGATACATGTACAACTCAAATGATTTATATGAATCGGTTTGAACATTCACAAGATAGGGGTAAAGTTTGCATACACACCACCCTCCCCACACCTCATTTGTGGGATTACACTGGGTATTTGTTTGTTGTTGTGTTTGTACATTCTCTTAAAATCATGAAGCATTTAAACTTGTACTTTTACCAGATATCCAAGAATGGTGGATAACAACTGCCGCACATTTACATGTGATTGGCAGGATGACCAAGGCTACTATGTTTTATTTTAGTAACAACATATTGATGCAAAAAGGTAGCTATTGTAAGTGCCAATGAGAAACCTTCTTGGGTTGCAGACACAGTGTATGGAAGTTGATTGATGAATAATGAGCATACTTGGTAAATGAAGCAGTAACCTTACATGATTCATCTTCAAACAGTCATACTTAGGTAAGACAATATCCACATTATGGTTTAAATCTTGAACAGCACGGGAAAGACTAGTAACAACATCACCAAGGCCTCCCACCTGCAAAAACAAAGTAATGACAACTTAACAGCTGTTACCACACACCAAGTCATGGAATAGAATCATTCCTTTCAATATGTAAATGAACAAGTATTTGTTGAATATATTCAAAGTAAACCTCAAACCTTATCTCAGGCTATTCCTCCCCACCCCTCTCTTTGTTCATAAATACCCATCTTTACATCATTATGTAAACCACTGCCTCTACTAAACTAACTAGTGTTTTTTCTAATTTCTATCACCCAATAATCTATCTGCTATCCCTAATAGGAAAATTTTGTCCATTTTCTTTCGAATTTAAAGTCAAAAAGCAATATAGGAAAATATTATCCTTTTTTACACTTTACAATTCTCAATAGCCTCACTTTTCTCTCCCCAAATATTAAACAATAGACATTGACTCTAAGCTAATTAACCATTTTTTAATGAGAAAGATCAACTCTAAGCTAAATAACCCATAGAACACACAAGAGTATCATTTATTTTAAAATGGACTGCATTTATTTGACAAACTGTTTGCTGTGTAACTGCCAAACATCTGCTATTAACAGTGTAGCTGGGTATCATCAAAGCAAAAACTTCTTTTGCACTAACGAGGATACAGCATGGCTCTCCTGAAAACATTTCACACAAACTCAACTCCACTTTTGTTATAATCAGCACTTTATCTCTTTTCCTCCAGATACTGGTCCCAAATATAGTTACTCAGTTGAATTCCTTGTCCACGATATAATATCTCCGTGTTTATTCACAGTGCATGCTCTACAATTACATTCCACATGGGCAGTCTTGCTACGGCTGAACTTTAGATCACCACATCCCAAAATCTATAGATATCTCATAGTTCAACTAAACCTCTGGTAAGACATCATCAAAACATAGAACTTCTGTTTTAGGCAGTCTCACCTACATAGAGATCCAAGAAGTGTTCCAAGATATCACTTGATGGCTTGCTGAAATTTTTCTCATAAGAAGCTGTCCAGGAAATCAATTGAACATACCCATCTGATACTCTTGTCCAGAGGAATTTCTTTTAAATAAAACATTGAACTCGTTAAATTTACAACTCTAGAAACGCATAGCAAGTGACGTTTTTCCTAACTTGGAGGGGAGAGGTACTACAAGAAACCATGGGTTAAGTGCAAATAGTCTTTGGCAGAATAGAGAACATCTTCAGATCTTGAATTGCATTGACGAAGGGTCAGTTAAAGCACAAAGGTATTATATTTAGCATAAAACAAAAGTTGGAATCACCCAAGTCTACCTTTGCAATAGGTGCCATTTCGACAGCAATATGGACAATATGCATCGGAGGTTCTTTCACGACTCCTCCAAACACAGGTATGTGATAGTCCATTCCGCTCTTATTGTCAAAAATTCCACCATCTTCTTTCTCGGAAAATACAAAATCCATCATATATGCATCCAATGGAACCTTCACTGAAACATCAGTAGCCAGATGGAAAGAGGAAGTGAAAATGTTTTTCAGATAAAACTAGCTTTTATTCATCAAAAAAATTGACATTTATATGTAATTAAATGTTTAAATACATCAGTTGTTCAAATTATTCCACATCAATCATTGGAGACTTAAGTTACTTTCTCTAGTTTTTAGGATCCTAAGGTCTTGGATCCCATATCAAGATGTTCATCTCAGCTCATAATCTGCATTCTAGCTATCAGTTACAGAGAGAACTTTCATTTGTCTAGCAAAACAAAGAAATATATGTGCAAGAAAGTGCAACTCAAATTCTATTTCTTTTTAATATTAATGATACTACTATGCCTGCGTGAAATTATTTCTACTTGAAGCTATGATGATGGAACAGTCTGTAGTGTTTGTAAACTGACATCAGAGTGCGTGAAAACTAACCAGTTGCTTTGACATGGGTGCCGTTTTCAGCAGACAACATTTTCTGAGGTGGCAATGGACCCAGGTGGTGAGTCCAACGATTAAATGAACATCTGAACCAAATTTCAGGTTTACCATTAAGTACTGTATTAGCGGGATTATAGTAAACTGTGACACTGCTTCCAGCTTGGATATCAAGAGGCTCAGTATACACTATGTGCTTCTGAGACAACAAAAATGATTTCATAGTTCTTTCCTTTGTTTCAGCTTTCAGGAGTGCTGTTTTTTCGGCCTGGAAGTGAGAGATCATAAAACAATAGATGGAAACATATATGAGAGGTAAACAACGGAATTCAGAAATATAAGAAAAACAACTTGCAGGAGTACTCTATAAACAAAAAAATCAGGAGGTCTTTTTTCTCTTTTGGAATAACAAGACCACAACTGTTATGAGGATTTCTAAATTTCACCCATCAATCCACTTCACCAGTTTTAACCATGAGTGGAACATTAATACAACCAACCTTAGCACGCATAGCCACTTCTCTAAGTCTTCTCTCCTCCTGAATTGTCTTAAAGATCTGATGTTCTTCCTCAGCCCAATACAATTCCTCGGGAATGTGCTTGGGGACAATGGCATGGAAGTCTTTGCGATGATTGTTATCATAAGCAGTGGCATTCTTAGGTGGACCATCAGCAAAAACCCAATCCAAGACAAGTGCCCGATCAGGAATGACAACTGCAGAAAAGTACATTCCTCAGAAGAGTGTAGCCTAATATTTGGAAGAAAGAAAAGGAGACCTACAAAAGTACAATTGTGTAAACTCGTGCAAGGCCAATAACTGAAAAGCTTATATGAGACCACAGTAAGTTAAAGAGACCTCAACTTTCAAAACTAAGCACGCTGTTGAAACCTATGTCTTCAAGAAAAAAAATGATATGTGCCATCTTGTAATTAGTCATTAAGAAACTAAAACCAGAGTCTTACTTTTCATATATAATCTGTTACAGATCACAATCAAAATGCTCTGCAGACATGGTAACCCAGTTCCTTTTACAAATCAGAATGTCTATGCAATCATATGAGATGCTAATTTTACTTCAAGCATATATCACACACCAAATTTATTCTAACCCATTTTTCTCATATCTGCCTTCACTTAATCATGAGGGCAGATTGAAAAGAACTAGTACATTGCAAAGATAACAAGTTTCAACTAGTGATGTGAAAGATTAACTATTGGCTGTCAGCTGTCAGTATAGTGGACAATCTAGGATTGCATGGTACACAATATTTTAGACGGACTTAAAAAGTAATTGCTGTGTCAAAACTATAAACATAGCAAATGATCACATTGTCGAGGTACAAATATACATTTTATTCCCGATAGTCAAAAACATACTCTGAAAACACAAAGGAAAATTCATCAGTTCGGAAAATGGATTAGATCTACATGCATATGTGAATTGTGAAGCAATAATTTAGAACTAAATTACATGTTTTTACATAAACAGGTGATTGTGTTTAAGTTTATGGCGAATTTCTCCTCTTGAAAAGCCTGTGGAAAGCCTACACATAATACTTGTACTTGTTCTTTGAACAACAGAAAGTGGAGGTTGATTCAAAGGAGTAGTAGCAAACATTTCTTTGCTGCCATAACTTTAGAAGTGCGAAAAATGCAATAAGAAAACAGATATCCAGAAAGCAATTTTGAAGTACTATCAGACTGCTACTAGTCCTTGTCCGCCATCAATTCCTCTCAGAAATCGAAATAAACAGAAAATATGACATTTAAGAATTCTCTTTGAATTATATAGTATATCTAGTGACCCAATTCAGATGACTTCCTAACAGTGATAATAACATCAATTCATTATTGAACGGAGAAGATGTCAAATGAAACCGAGGCAGCACAATGAATAAGTAACGAAAGCATTGATTTAGGGCATTAACCAAAGCATTGAAGTTTTCTTTGGAACAAAGTAAAAATGCTACAGACGAAGGAAATTTGCAATGATCAACATATATAGTCATTAATTATGTAACGGACATCATTGACACCAGAAGTGAAGTGGTTTCACCAGAAAGGTCAAAACAACGAACTACTCAATGCAGGAAAACTAGCGATCAAAATAACAAACCACTCAATGCAGGAAAACTAGCACAGAAGTGAACAAAGGACTTGCATATTTGATGAGATATGATCTCCAGAAGCAATTAACGTCGCCTCCGACATGAAAGCTAAGCAAAAGAGTGGGCATCGCAACCACGTGCAGGGAAATTAGTTGTTGACTATACATTTCTCTAAATGAAATTGAACAAAAAGGGGTCCCCACCACATCATAGCTTCCATATGTGGGTTTGACTCCAGGAATTGCATGCATGTGAAGAAAATAATTCTCTTTCTATAATTCAGAATGAATACAAGTTACTTTACCATTCATGTGATAAATCATATTATCCAGATTTTGAATAAGCAAATTTCTGTGAATCCAGCACTGACTAAAAGAAGTTCAAGCAAGAGAATGTATATAATAATATTCCCACTTACCCTCTGCATACCACCAATCACCATCTATTCTCTCAGATCTAACAAGCTTTTCGACAATAGACAAACCATCCTTCCAATAGTTGTGTCCTCCATGGATCCACAAGTCCTTAGCATGGGAGAGAGGGCCTGAACTTTTGTTATAGTATAACCTGACTTTGTCTTCGCATTTAAATTCACTTGGCTCTATGTACCAGGTGATGTCACGAGTCTTCGAAGCTTTTTCCATCAATTCTCGCAATACTTCCTTTTTCTTTGCAGTCTCTTCCTTTGCCTGTGCTCTGTCAGCTTCAACTGCAGCTTTCTCTGCTTCAATTCGTCTTTGTTCTTCTGCTAGCCTCTCTCTTTCAGCTTGTTCTTTAGCAAGTTTCTCCTGTTCTCTCCGTTTCTCCTCGAGCAAGAAATTTTCAAAGTCAATAATTTGCATACCACCTTCCACAGTTATACTGAAGTCATTTCCGTCATTGTTGTCATAGACATCTTGTCCATTAAAAAACACAAAATCAATCCTGTATGCTTCCTTGGGAACATGGATCTTGCAAGACCACCAATCTCCATTGAGATGAGTCTCAGTTAGCCTTGTAGTAAAAGATCTCCAACGCCACTCATTAAAAGCTCCCATAATCAAGACATCAGGCTCATTATTCAAAGTGGAAAGGCTTCTGTTAAGAAATATCTCGATATCTTCATCAGGTTTTACAACCTCTGGGAAACAAAATAACCTGATCCCTTGCAATAAATTTTCCTCGGCAAGCCTTTGTATAGCCTGCCTACATAGATTTGCTTCCATCTCCAATCTTAAGTTTAGAGAAGAATCTTCAGTCTCCACTGTTCCTCCAGTTAATGGACCACCCTCTTCAACTGAATCTGATTTAAGGAAACTATTACTGTCTAAGTCATCAATCTCATTGCTTTCAGTATGTTCCACATTACTAGGCTTAGTAATTTCCAATAGCTCACTTGCTACAGGTCCTTTGTATTCAGCATTCCCATCATTATTTTCTTTCACTTTTTGTGGTTCATCCAACTCATCGCGGTTGTATTGTTCAACTTTATAACCTCCACCAACATCCACCTGCAATGTCTCAGAAAGTTTTGTACCCACAACATGGCTGCCCTTGCTACTGGCATTAGTTTCCCCCTGAGAATTTTCAGAGTAGTCACCTCCACTTTGTTCTCTTATTACAGAATCAATTAGAAAATCACTCTCTTCCGTTCTCTTTGATTTATTTAACTTTACAGCATCCTTGTCATCATCACCAGTTTCTTCACTTTCAACAAATTGAGTTGATCCGCGAACAGGTGGCAGACTTATTGATTTAGTGGAACCATTGATTTCATCCTCATCCTCCAGAAACTTGCGGTCCCTTACCACTCCTTTAGTGTCATCATCACTAGTTTCAACTTTTGCTTCAACCGTCTTCTGGTTGGAAATTTCAGATTCTTTAGATGATGAAGTACTTTGACTTTCTTTATTACCATTGCTCTTCTGATCCTTTCTTTGTGTGCTCATTCCTGAAGGTTTCCTTGGCACAAACCCCTTTGGTGAAGAGCTTTGACTCCTAGGAGTTGAAAATTTTTTCGTCCTTCTTCTGGAGAAATCTACAGTATACAATCTTTCCAATTAGCTTGGCAAATAGCTAGCATCAAACGTAAGCTAATATTTACAACTAAATAACCATAGCATAATGAACCCTCACTTGCACAAAATGGAAATGAAACCCCAGCAACCATTCCATTGTTCCTCCATGAAGAAGACTGCATAAATAGCAACAGGTATAAGACAATTAACAACAAAATTGTCCAACTGAAATTGTTTCAAGAGTGAAACCATAAATTTGGGCACATCCAATAACATCAATAACTCTCAAGAACAATTGCCTTCAGTTAACTAACTGGAACCATGAACACTAACATACAAGAATCGACAAATATGCAAATACTGATAATGTTAACGACAAAATTCCCAACTCCAAGACCCAATAAAAATGCCAATCAAGATTCCATTTTGAGCTCAAATTACTCCATATATACAAGAATTGCTATCGAAACTGGATGAAAAATGGGTGTACTCAAAATCTAAGAAAACAGCTAAAAGAAATAAACACATGTATCCCCAAGTTAGTGCAAAATGCAAACACACACACACACACTATATACATATTCAGTGGGAAAAGAGACAATTCCACACACAGAAAGACATGATATACTCAGTGAGAAGACAAATTTACTTGTACTGAGAGACTTGTGGTTCCATGAGGGACAAACCCAAGAAAAGGTTTGATCTTGAGGTGGGTTCTTTCACTGGAGACACTTGTGCAACTTAGTGGTCTTTGTAGTGGCAATGGAACATCCATGGCTGACCCCCCAAAAAATGAAAAAGGAATGTTCTTTGTTAAAAAAACTGTTCACCACAGAATCAAATAGAACATCCCATGTGAACTATCTCTCTTCTCCTTCATCTACACACTATCTTTTCTCTCTCTATATCTGTGCTGCAACAATTATATATGTATTTTGATTTGATGGGGTCTTTTTTAATTCGAGTGACCAGTGTACTTATAATAATACTCTTTTTCAGATTCTGTGAACTGCGATGATAACAACTTGGAGGAGTCCTACAAATTTCAGCCAGAAGAGTATTCTTTCGGTGTAATGCTCTGTATTTTGCTTAGGTTACACTGCAAATCAGACGGTTTGAAATTATTTGGTTGGCTGTGACAATGGTGACCGTTTAGATATTGACACGTGGATTTGAAACTTAGATTTTTTTTTCTTTTAATTATAGTACTCGCAGGTTTTTTTTTTCTTGGAAATGAGCAAAAAGGGATGTGACAAATTTGGGTATGGTGAGTCTAGAGAGTGATAGCAGTGGCCAAAATTTATTTGAGTTGGATTTAACTTATATGTTGTTATAATATACTTACATTGTTTTATATCTTATCAAACTAAATATACTTAGTTTATACAATTTGATTGAGATTAAGACACACGAATATTTGAGAGAAAGAGGAATAAAAAAATTGTATAGCTTCAATCGAGGAAGAAAGGGTGATTGATAGTAGGAGGTAGTCGCGGGAAGAGAGAAATGAGGAACGAAAAAAATAGGAAGAAGGGTCAAATTTATCCATGAACGATGTGAAAAAATTAATTATATCGTTGATTTAAAAAAAATCTTAATTATGTGACATATAGCATCACAATGTGCTAACCTTCTACCGTTTAAAAATAGGCAAAATTTCATAAATAGACAAGATTTAGATTTAATTTGGGGGGAGGGGGAGTTATAACAAAAGTTTGTTAATTACAATTCATAGCTATTTTTAAGTAGCCAAGTCAATAAAAATACATATATACGACATTCACAGCGAAATTCAAATTTAACTGAAAATCCTAAATATGTTATAAAATCTTTTTAAAAACTAAAAACAGCAACCCATATAATATGAAAATCCTAAATATTTGTTAGAAAATCTTTTTAAAAATGGAAAACAACATAAGTCCTAAATATTTACTACAAAATCTTTTTAAAAATGGAAAATAATATAAATCATGGGTATCTCCATTTACCATATATTCTCTCTTCAAATTTTTCTGTAATAGCTCAAATTGTCATTCATATATAATTGTATATGACACGCATATATACAAATACAAACTAAACAAGAATTTTTGAAATTTTTGTTACAAAATCTAGATTTTCAGGGATCACGATTTGAGAAAATAAATACAAATATATAATTAAGATTATATGATTTGAAACGTATATAAATCACCGATACAATAATACATAAATATTTCAATTCACAAATACATTTGAATTGTACAAATGCACAAATACAAATATATAATTCAAATTATATGATTTGGATGATATATAAGTTCACTGATGTACAAATTGAAATTTTATACTCCCTCCGTCTCATTTTATGTGGCATACTTTGACTTGGCACGATGTTTAAGAAAAAAAAAGACTTTTAAAACTTGCGGTCCAAAATAATCCTTAAATATTTGTGTGGTTGTAAATCATTTCATTAAGGCTAAGAGAAGAATTTCAAAATTAAAATTATTCTAATTATAAAAAGGTGACATTTTTTTTGGGACGGACTAAAAAGAAAAGTATGTCACATAAAATGAGACGGAGGGAGTATTACAATTGATACATATACAAATGATATATTTGTATTTGTATATGTTGAATCCACAAAAAAATAGCTATTTAATCTAAACCATAGTTATAGATAGTAATTAATTTAAACATTAGCTATGCATTGTAGTTATGACCTCAATGTTTCTATACCACGTGATTTTTCCTTAAAAATAAAGGCAAATTTGATTCTAACTAATAATGATGAGGACATACTTGACTCCAACTAATAACAACAAAGACATACTTGATCCCAACTGTTGACGGAGAACAAATTTATTTCATTTCGCATAATCTTAAGAAATTCTCGAACGAGAAAGCCTTTAGGATGGACTTCACTGCTTTTATTTTAAAGGGAAAGAGAAAACCCCGAACGATAATTCATAAATAAATTTAACCTTTTACCTTATAAAAATTAAACTGACTGAGTTCACTACAACAACGCTCTTAGAAAATTACCTAGATATTATAAGTGTAGAATATGGCCTTTGGGTAGCCTTGTAATTGCATTAGTGGTGATGTGTTTGATGTTTAAAACACTTTTACTGCGATAAAATGCGCGAGTATGAACAAAGCATAACGAGAGGAGAGATTGATTTTATAGCTATTTATAAATATTATTTTAGTTATATGATTTTTCATTAGAGATAAAGATTTTTTTTGTAAAATTAATTACTTTTATTCAAATTATAATTGAGCATAGAAAATTATTTCCGTCGAATCAACAAGAATTGAAGGACAATAACAAAACTAGTGGATCAAAAACATAATTTACGGCTCTTCTTATCTTTCTCTTTTCTTCTTGATGTTTAGCCAAATAAGTAGAGCCGTCAATGTGGGCTAGGCTCGTTGGGCTGACCCAGTTCAATTTGTAATTTGATAGGGTTGGGTTAAGACTTTTGCAGCCCATTTAAAAATAAGGTTTTTTAGCTCGGCTCAGATAAGCCGGTTGACCCGTAGAGCTTGAGCGATATGGGTTGGGCCGGGCCGTGGGCTTAATAAAAATAAAATAGGGTACTAAAAAGAACAAAATGAGTCCAAACTCAAAGTCTACTTAAATCATCATAAATATTTAAATATTAATTATGTTTATAAAATATGTAAGGTTCGGACAATATTATGTCAAAAGTTATTTAGTTTCACATATTATTATGATTATTTTTTCGTGAATTTGAACTTAATTAGCAAATAGTAAATCATGTAATATTGTCTTTTAAATATTTATGTTATTAACAATTTAAAATTAAATTTAAATTTAAAAAATTATAAAAATAATATTGTTTAAAAAAATGAGTTGATCCGTCGAGGCCAGCAACCCATAGAGTGATGGGTTGGGCTTAGTGTTTTCGAGCTCATCATTTTGATGGATCAGCCCGACCTTACCCGTCAAATTTCAAAGCCCGTGAGGGCTAGCCCGGACGAGTTGGGCCAGCCCGTATTGACAGCTCTACAAATAAGTATATATGGAAGGAAATAGTTGATTGCAAGCGTAAGCACGTGAATTCTTTTCCTTATCTTTTCTTTGAAAATAGAAAAGTGATGTAATTATTTTTCTCAGTATGATAAACTCACACATTTTCAATGATAACATGGCAAATGCAGGGAACCATTACACATTCTTTATTTTTATTGCATTTCTTATTTATTTTCAAAGCCTAGGGTTGGAGCTTTTTTCACTAACAACACTATTAACTAATAGTATTGAAGATTGTCCCTTACTAGTTACTAAATTAAATTTGATCTATTTACTGAGTTCATTAATTTGAGTTGTAAATTAAACAAGCTAGAAGTGAACTCGTCTATCATATAAGTCGACTTTCGATTTAGACTTTATTGTTTTGTCCATAAATTACTTATTTTTTTCGTTCACATCAAAGTTAACATGTCTCATAAATCATTAATCTAGGTTTCATAAATATTTTAGCAAAATATAGGCCTTGTATCCGATAACACTTTACTACGAGTTGGAACATCTAAAAAATGAATAAAAGAGAAAAAACAAAAATGGAAAATTGTTAAATTATTAAATAAGTATTATCAAAGATAGTCACAGAACATCAAAAAAAAAAAATCTTAGTAGTTATTAATTCAAGAAATAGTATGAAGTTGACGAAAAATGCAAATTTAAGATTCTTATTGAAGTGATCATCTCAACTAATTAAAAGTTTAAGTTATCTGAAAGGGCAGCATTTTTTTTTCTTGATGTGATACTAAAGCGGACAATAATAGTTAATGACAAGAAGGAATAACAAAAAATAAGAGTAAAAATACAAAACATGAGAATTAATTACAAGTTGCAACAGTAGTATATATCACCACACTTTTGTTAGAAGGTATGTCATAACAATAACAAGAAGTCTCAATCACAAGTTAATTAAAGTGGACAAATTATTTTTGCACAATAGAAGAAAAAAACTTCTTAAAGTTATTCGTAAGTCATGCGATTCAAGTCAACTAGAAAGAGAAACTTCTTGAAGTTATTCGTAAGTCATACGATTCAAGTCAACTAGAAAGAGAAACGCAGTCTCTCTAAATGTTTTACTCCAGAGTTTTTAATCCTTTTAATGATTATGTCTTTCATTAACTACAAAATCAACACATTTGTTCACCTTCCTCAAAACACATGTAATCGTGACTTTATTAGTTTTCAATAATATTTATAATTTTTGATAAAAGATCTAAGTGGATGATGTTATATGTTCTCTTCATGCTTGACAACCATTTAGCAATATGTTTCCATTTCTACTACTTTGTAATCCATTTGAGTGGATAAATAAATCTCATATATATATATATTTTCATTTAGACTTATCTCGTCCAATATGCAGTGAATTAAGTTATATATTATTAGAAGTTCCACCTATTTTTTTTACAAAATTAAAGACTTACTGGTAAAGATTGAATCAATAGGAAGTGTGTCAATGTAACTCAACAAATTTGAGACGCGTTTGTCAAAAGTTTGCTTGCATAAATAATGTGCCAAATTTTAGATAAAATTTATTAGTACTTCACACATATTCTTGTACACACAACTCCAATCTGAAGTGGTTAAATTACAAATATTATGAACTTATTCGATGGGTCCCAAAATTGGCTATTTTCGTAAGAGGTAGTAGCCCAAGCCCAACCCGGCGCCATAGACGCCTCCCATTGTTTCCCGCCTTTCAGTCTCCGTATTTTGAACCCTTATATACTCCCTCTCTTTCTTATCCCCAAACAACACAATCCCCTTTCTCTTTCTAGGGTTTCCACCCAAATCAACAAAAATCCAAGTTTTTTCAGCTCCAAAAATGAAATCTTCCATGAGAACCAGGACTTCCAGATCTACAACCCCATCATTTCACACATTCTTGAAACCAGGTGCACTTGCCCAGCTTAGGTACTCCAAAATCTCTGCCAAATCAAGGCTGAAAAATGCTCAATCCCAGTTTGCTACCTTTTCCGTGATACCCTCATCCGAGGCTTTACCAACCATGGAAGGTCTTCCTTGTTTCAATTCGTCCATCCGATTTCGCCATGCTCGGTGTATCCAGAGAAAGAAACTAAGTGCTATTGCTCCCGTTTTTACTGAATCCAATTCGTGATGGATCAGTTGGTGAGACTCCTCTACTGTCAACCTGGGTCTGTAGGACTGCTGTGTTGACCTCATGGGGTGGGGGGGTCTCAAATTGGGTAATTGTAGTGAAAAAAATATACAGAAAAAAATGAAACTTTGTTAGATCGGGGAGTTTTTTCTCCCCTTTTAATTATTGATGATTTGGTTGTTTTTAATTGGGGCTGGTTGCGGTGTTGGTAAGTGGGTGGAAGTCGTCTGTAGTACATGGCCTTGTAATTTCAACAAGAAAAAAATGTAGAGAAACATAATTTATATGAATAAAGAGATCTACACAGTTATATTTACTGCTTTGCATGAGTTTTTATGTGAATCTTGCGACCTGTTTTAATGTTCATCAGTTACTTTATTGCAAGTATTAAATTATATGTCATGAAAGGGAATTTGATTTATTGAAGTGATGTTTCTTTGTAAAGAAGATTGCTTTTATGGTTGTGTAATTATAATGTGTTTTGTGTTCATCCAATGATGACTTCTTGCTCTAATTTTGGTCTTGATGCATTTGTGGGAATGGGAAGACTTGTTGGGAATCTCTGTTTAATCCATCCTCTTGCTAAACATTCAATGGTAAGCTATGTTTCCCTATGAATTTGGCTCATAACTACACACTACCAGCTGATGTGCTACTTTTAACAGATTAAAGAGCAAGCTTTCCCACAAAATTGATTCTCTTGTTTATGTTCTCTGAATATTGGTTGCTTCCATTTGTCTGTTTGATGATACAAAATTAATGTCTACATGAATTAGTATGCATAGTTGATATTTATTACCTGCATGAATTACATCTTTATACCATTTTGGGTTTTACTGAAACATTAAGAGTTAGCCTTTACACAAAGTAAAGGCTCTAAGCTCCGCTCCTTTGACTGATTGTTCACATCTGATCTCAGGTTCGCTATTGCACTCCGTACTCTAGTTTACTTAAGGTATCTTCATGGATTTCCTTATTAATCCAAGCAGTGAAACACTTGAGCTTTCTTGCTGTGATTGAAATTTCTGGAGATTATTCTTACTTGTTCCTTGGAGTCACTACATACTTATTTTCTACCCTTCAGTTAGATTTGATCATTCCTGATCAATGTAATTTACTCCATTTCTTGTTCCTGAGTAAAAAATGGGACAAACCTCTATGTTTATCCTGTTTTGCTCCAAATATATATATTTGAGGGGACAAAGTCTACACAATGAACATGATATATTGTGTTCTTCTGGACCTCCATATCTGCTGTTAAGTTCATCGATCATTGAATCAATCTCAGTTTCTGGCTTGATTTTATCCTGTTTGGCTGTAATGAGCATAAAGTGACAAATGATAAGACCTTATCGTCTGAAATTCTACAGATTGCGTCTTTACTTAGATCAGATGGGACATTTTTGCTTTCATGGATTACAGATTTAGCAGACAAAGTTTGCATAAAATGTGTAGTGCCTTTGTTTCAACTGCTAATGTCTTTAGATTTTGGTATCTTTCTTGTTTCATTTCTTTATAGGTAAAAGGTATATTGGTTGTACTTTAATTGCAACCTAATGTAGCCATTACAAGTTAACATAGGATTCTAAAGCTTCTAGCAGAAGTAAGATTAAGAAAGTTATTTGTCATTTTCTATTCACCATCCTTCCCAAGCCTGGCTTTGAACTTGTTTTATGAGTACCATGTGAGGAAAGAACTTGTTTATGAGTATTACCATGTGAGTTAGGAACTTGTTTTATGAGTAATTACCATGTGAGGAAGGAACTTGTTTTATGAGTAATTACCATGTGAGGAAGGAACTTGTTTTATGAGTATTACCATGTGAGGAAGGAATCTTATACTAGTTCTATAATCAAGTTTGAGCTTGACAAACTTGTGTGTTATCCACCTTCTCTAAATTGGGTTCTCTTAACTTCCAGTACCATTCATATGATGTACTATCAAATATCTTACTGGAGTTCACCAGACTCTGCTTCTGTTCCACATTTAGGCCTGTGGAAAGTGATAGTCGTTTCATCTAGTACTAGATTGCTTCACACCTTGCGGTGCTTACACCTCTCAGCTATCAAAGTTCTGTTAAAAAAAACCAAATGCATGAAAATTTTCTCTAGGGATCATAGTATACCTATTGAAGTACAAGTTGATTTGATTATTTCTACATGGCTTCACATGACTTTCAAAACCTGTGCTATTTTGTGGTGTTATTCTGGCTAATTTGGAGATTACCTGTTGATTTATTAAGAGTTGTATGACAGCAGTCAGCACTAAAGTCAATTCTATATGCCTATTGTGGTGCGCACATAGAAAATTCTTCCCTCCACCCAAGTCTCCCCACTTCCTGTCTACTTTTCCATCAACTTGACCAAAGCAACACGAAGGTGCCATTTGTTTTAGAGTTATCTTTTAGAATTTATGTATAGGGTGCGAATTAGTTGAGTACACGTGGCATTCGAGGAGGAAGCGAAGATAGTCCCAGAATGATTGGTTCGCCGAGAGGGTACTCTTGAGGAAGGGGAAATAAGAGTACGCAAGAAGCTAAGCATTCGAGGAGGAAGCGAAGAGGGTCCCAGAATGGCGGTTCGCGGAGAGGGTACTCTTGAGAAAGGGGAAAGAAGGGTACGCAAGAAGCTAAGCATTCGAGGAGGAAGCGAAGAGAGTCCTAGAATGACGGTTCGCCGAGAGGGTACTCTTGAGAAAGGGGAAAGAAGAGTACACAAGAAGCTAAGGAAGGTTCGGATGATTAATTACATGGACTAAGGGACAAAAGAGGACAAAGTGTCAACCGGTTCAGGTGCACAGATGAGCTCGTACGGATCTGAGTACAACAAGAATATCAGCTGGCATCACTAATGACATCTCTATGTGGCCTCTTATCATTGGTTTTGGTACTATAGGACTCATATGGAGTATTATTGGCTATTGCCTCACTACTGTAACAAATAAATAGTTTATTCTGATAATTTGTAACCTCATTCTGAATTCCAATAATGCAATATCAACACACTATTTTCTTGAGCATCAAGTTTATCTTTGGTTTTCCTTTGCTTGTTTGTTCTAACAGTCCTGTGGAAAAGGGTCATGCCTATCTCTTTGAGACAGTCATATACGCTTGGATTCACACTTTCTCTTTATTTTGCTTATTTACTCGTTTTTGCATCTTATAATTATCATATCTATATTTGCTTCCTTTAAAATTGCTTTACTTTTTTAACTCATCACTTAATATACATTCAAATCGCTGATAAACGGACTAAAAGCAAAGGATTAAATTGAGGCGCGTGTTTTTGATCTCATATAAATTCAACTTTACCGTTTTTAGAGTAAACAATTTATACTCGTGTCATTTCACTAAAAAAGAAACATTTTTCATTTTTTGACCAAATATCTGGCGTCAAATAGTCATTTTTAAAAAAAATTTATAATAAAATTGGCTATTTTTGTGGCATCAATTAATATGAAAGTCAAACACATTGTAAATTAAAATGTTAGTACATGCTTACAGGTTACACAGACATACTACTCACAAAGCATAGTTTTTATATTTAAGATCGTAGTCAAAGAATGTTTTAATTTCTCAAACAGTAGCATTAATGCTATTCTATTTTGGATTGAAAAAGTATCAGGTAAGATTACAAGTTCACAACTCTACTTCATTTTGTATAGTATAAATAGAGTTAAAAATATTTTAGAACCTACACCTCAACCTAAATAATTAAGCCAATTTATTTTCTCAACAGTTGAATATATCAAATTTTGTCTTATTAAAAAATTAATAAATACAAAACTCAAATAAAATATTAAATTAATCTAATATTATATCAACAAAATATTTAAAAAAAAATAGGGGTAGTTGGTGGCAGTAATAGCCAGCAGTGGTGGTGTTGGGTGCAGATTGAGAATGATGTTGGTTACGACTTACGACAATAGTGGTGATGATGGCTCATTTTGATGATTGGCGACAACAAGGGTCATGGTTTAGCGGTGATTGAAAAAAATAATCCATGACTAGATATCTTAGTGATATTACCAACTTTATTAATAAATCTTCATCATTTAGATTTAGTCAAATCCATTAAATGATTGTCAAAAGTAAAATAAATGCACTTAATAATCAAGATATGAATATTTAAATTCAAACCCTAAAAAACTAAATAAACTTAATAATTGAGATCTAAATAATTAAAATTAATTTATTTTTATCAAGTACAAATAATAAAGCCTAAAAGGAAAAGTATAATAAATAAAAATTACCGTAAATACAACAACATCATATTCAAATTTCCCAAAAATGTCGGCAAAAAGTTTTCACCTTTTAGTGAACCCCCGCCTAATACCATTTTTCCCGCTTTTACAACCTCCTTATTTCAAAAACCCCATTTCCACGCTTTTTCCTTCTTCATCCAAATCCAAAAAACCGCTCTGCTAACACAAAAAAAATAAAATGAAATCAAAGATGAGAAACAGAAACTTGAGATCTTCGATGCCGTCGTATTATACGTATCTGAAACCAGGAGCATTAGCCCAAATCAGGAATTCCAAAATCACGGCTAAATCAAGAGTGCTGAACAATCCTCAAATACCCAATTCAGAAATGGGAGTTTCACAGGCAGCAGCACCAACAACCATGGAGGGCCTTCCTTGCTTTAATTTGAAGATCAAGAACAATCGCCCTTGCTGTCTTCAGAGAAAGAAGCTCAGTGCAGTTGCACCCATTTTCTATGAACCCAATCATGACCCGTCTCTCGTTTCCATCTAAAGGGGTTTTCTTAAATTTAATTCTTTTTTCTTGTGGGTTTTAGTTTATGGGGGCTTTAGGGTAAATGTAAGTAGTGTATTTACCTTGAATTGGGAACGAAGAAGAAAATTGTGGATTTGTTTTTACATAAATATAGTGATATATTCTGCTTTATAGTATATGTTTAATTGACTTGGCTGTGAGTCAATTTGAATTCTTGTGTGGAGGAATTGTGTTGTTTGACATTTATCTCAGTTGTTAATTATGTTTAATGCGCTCTTCGAAGTAACTGTTGCTGTTTGACATTTATCTCAGTTGTTAATTGTCTCTTCGAAGTACCAGGATTAGATCATTTAGCTCTAGATCTCACTTCTCTTTAATTTCAACAAACAAAATTTTACATCTTTTGAAACTATCTAAAGATTACTAAAAGTTGAGTACAATATTTTATAATTAACAAATCAAAATGTAGATAAAATTGTTTACTTTCCGATTCCGAATAGTTATTGTAAGAGAGAATGCTAATTTAAGTTAAACGGATGTAGTGATCGGAAATGCATTTAATAACACTATGTGTCTCCGTTAAGTTGGTGAATTTATTGCCTAAGATTTCAGAGAATACACAACAGTAAAAAATGAACAATCAGTTGATTCTTTGATGACTTGATATGGTTATGTAATTATAGTCAGGTAGTTATGTGAATTCACGGTACTGTTTCATGCATATTGATTGGCATCTGGTTACTGTACTTGTGGTGCTTGATATAGTTGTGCAAATATGATCATGCTCGGTTTCTCTTCAAAGTATTGCCACCTTCATGCTTCAAGAGTTCAGGGTAATATGGCCTGAGGAATAGAAGTCTTTAGATTCACGAATCTGAGCATGGAAGAAAGTTTGATTGGGAAACATATGCTCTGGCATACTCTTCATCAAACATTTGTGGTGTTCAATAAGTAAAAGTTATTGTTCTTGCTGTACTGAGAGTAGATCAATTTGTCCAATCTTTAACGTTCTTTGCCTTCATCGAATTATCAGGCTTGTAATGGGTAGTCTTTGTAATCTTTTCCTCATGATTCTAGTCCGGCAGTTGCCATTTCATCAGTTTCTACTGTTAAAAGTCTAAGCTACTCGTGTATGAGATGGACTAAGATGTTGCCTCTTTTAGTAATTGGAAGAATGAAGCTTTACTTGGAAATTCTTTAGGTTAAACAACAACAACGTACCCAGTGTAATCCCACAAGTGGGGTCTAGGGAGGGTAAGATGTACGGATACCTTACCCCTACCTTTGTGGGGTAGAGAGGCAACAAATTCTTTAGGTTTGATGCTAGTAATTCCTCATTCTTACTAACTGGCTGATGTAAAGCTGCACATCCTCCATGCAAGCTCTTTACTTTCAACTCTAATATATGCCTACTTTCAGCTTACATTATTAAAGTATAACTCTGAACATACTTCATACAAGCTATATGCTTTTCCTTCTTTCCCTGTTTGTTGGAGTTAGGAGAAACTCAACTGTCTGCTGTCAACTTAGTTTCCACTAGGTTTCCCAGTTTCCTGCCAATTCAGTTAAATCCTCTTCAGAGATTTATTATCTTCCCATAAGTTGAAATGGTTTGGCGGCTGATCTCTAATTTCTATGTGAGCCTCCTCCCACCTTTATTTTGTTCTTCATTGAGATCTCAAATTATGCCAGTCAGGCAATTTATATCGCCAGGCATGCTAGTAAGGATGAAAATAGTGGAACATTAACATTTCAGAAGAGAGCAAATGAGAATAGAAGGTACTAGGTAGGGCATACCAGTGGATCTCTCCTTGGTTGACAAACCATAAAGACAGCTATAAAAACATTAGTGATTAGCTAATGCTGCACTAGCTTAAGTTAAGAAGGTAATGTAGAAATAATTCTGGCAATCCCCTCTAGAAGTTATCCAATTGTTAGTTTGCAAAAAAACATTTAGAGCTACCCATGGAGATACAGATCTAATTAGAAAGTCATTAAATTATTTTCCACGGTGGTGAATGTCGAGTAGCACTCCTGTATTTACAGGTAGTTACTACTCTTTTTTTGGCATCTATCACAGTCTATTGATCCATATAGTAATTACTATGCTGTAGTAGCATCAGCATATACATTAGAGTCAGCCACCTGCTCTCCTAACTTTTATTTCCTTAGTAATCACCCTTCCAGATTTAGTTATCAGAGAATAATCCTCGTACAATTATCAACACAAGCAATCAGTTGCTTACCAATTGCAGGGAAAAGCTTGGAAAAAAGATCAAAAGTTGAGCTTTACGAGAACAGTGATTGACCTTTGAACAGTTCTAAATGCTTAAACATATAACATGGGAGAGAATTCACTCTGGCATGAGTCAACCTTTATCAAAAGAAGGTTCCTAGATCATCAACCAATAAACAGAAGAGACCTTAGTCAAAGATAAAGTTCACAATCTATCCACGCTGTCCTATCGAACCTCATAGCTGATCAGCATACAGTGCTGCAGTTTTATCATCAAGACTTAGAGGAAAGTCCATGAAAACTTAAGCCACATTCTAAAAGTGTAACTGGTTGATGAAATCAGTCTATTCTGCTAAAGTTGTGGTGCATCCATGTTTAATCTACCTATGTATTTCTTGGTGACACTATAAAGACTGGATACACTATACTATGACATGAGTGCTTTCACTGGTCGATAAGTTTGACACTACTAAGTAGAAAGCTATACAAGGAAGTGAAATTTTAAGGCTTTCAATAATTCATGTTTTACAAATATAGCAGAAAAAATTGAAATACAAATATAGGTTTGGTCCGGCCTTGTGTACAAGATATAATGTGGTTCTCATATTGTGCACAAAGTTTGTACGAGGTTGAGAAGCAGAAAATAAAATTTGTCTAGACTTCATTATTGTACCTACATAGAAGCACAATTGCAGGAGAACAAGAAGTATGCTTAAACCAAGGCATCTGCTCCAGCAATAATCTCCAATATTTCTCCTGTAATCTTTGCCTGACGCTGTCTGTTGTACACTCTAGATAAGTTCTTCTTCAATTCAGATGCATTATCTGATGCACTGCTCATGGCACTCATCCTAGAAGCAAGCTCACTGGCTAATGACTCCTGCAATGCCCTCAGGATTTGACTGTTCAAGTAAAGTGGCAGCAAGGCATCAAGAATCTGAACAGGGTCCTGCTCGAATTGCAAGATTGCTGAAAAATCAGCTGTCTTAGTCCTCATGACATCTCTTTCCACTGTCAATTTCCCTTCCTTTGTTGTCAACCTAAAGAACTCATCTTCAGCTGCATCAACACAGTTGCCATTGATGTCACAAATCTCTCCCTTTGGTGACAATGGAAGTAGGGTGTGAATGACTGGCTCAGATTTCACTAAAGACACAAACTTTGTGTACAGAAGCTCAACTTTGTCAACCTCTTCACTCACGAAAAGTGAGAAAACATCATCAGCAATGGCCTGAGCATCTTTAGCAGTGGGAAGACTGCTTCCTTCAAGAAACTTATCTACAGGAATGTAAGGCCTGCGGAGGAAATAAGAATTACCCTTTTTGCCAACACTGATAACAGTGTAATCAATGCCAAGAGCTTTCAAATCTCTAATCCTGGCCTCAGCTTTTTTGATGATATAGTTGTTAAAACCACCACAAAGACCACGGTCACCGGTGACAACAACCAAAGCCACTTTCTTGACAGGTCTTACTTTGGTGAGTGGAACATCAATATCATCTGTTTGAAGCTGCTCATTGATGTTGTAAAGGACCTCAACCAAAGTCTCGGAGAAAGGCCTAGCACCCACAACAGCTTCTTGAGCTCTTCTCACTTTAGCAGCAGCCACAAGCTTCATAGCCTCAGTAATCTTCTGGGTGTTCTTGACAGAATCAATTCGATCACGCAGATCACGGAGACCACATCGAACAGGTGTGACTGATGTTGATCTTGAGGGGTTTGAAGGGCCTGATGAGTTGTGGTTAGGAAGCTGAAAAGGGCTGACAGAAGAGCGGAAAGAAAGTGCAGAGGAGTCAGAAAGGGATGGTTTTGAGGACACCAACATTGTCATATTTGAGCAAGACATGTTTTTTCTTTTAGCTCTGCAATGCAAAAAAAAGACAGAAGAATGTGGCTGCTATGGAGGAGCAAAGAAGCCAGCCAAAGAGGGAATAGTGGGAGATAAAAGATTGGTTTTTGTTTGAGGGTATTTTTGATTCTTATCAGAATGGTGGAAATCTTGGTGTTTGGTGGTGTGGGGTGAAGGGAGAAGGAGGGAATGAGAGGTGGAGGGAAAGAGCAATCGGATGAGGTTTTAAGATAAGGATTTAGACCGTTGGAAATTGAGGTTGTGAATGAAAGAAAAACTTTTAATTTGCTACTATAGAAAGTAGTAGTAAGATTTTTTTATTTTCTTACTTCTATTTTTTTATTTTTTCTTATACACATTTATTCATCGTGACAAGTGCGCTAAAAGGTGTGACCTAACGATGAATGAAGTGTGTGAAAGGAGGCAAAATTCCTTAGGTTATTTCTTTCCATACATATAGATTTTAGAGGATAAAATTACTCTGTATTTGCACAGATAAAAAATAATAAACCTGATCATTTGCTGTAGTTGAAAGGTAATTTTGACCATTTAAAATGCTCATGGTTGGAAACCTTTTGTTAAATATAAAGACATATTTTGGACTAATATTATAATGACCATTTCACAAATGTTGAATTACATATTTAAACCTTTTCCCTAAACGGAGTGATCATTGATGAGAATGTTTACGGTCATCAGTGTGTAAGGTCTCTCACAGTGACCCCATTGAATGACCTCTCTGCTGGAATATTCGTCACTTGATTTGTGATTATAAGATATTTCTTGCCTTCTTATTTTTGACAGAAATGATTTTGTAGTTTTATATAAATTTATTTTTAGTATTATGCGTTTTCTTACGAGAGATCTGAAAAGATCATTTTCTTCTATTCAATTTGTAAGTGGTCATAAGAGATCATTTCCTTGTTATTTTCTCCATTGAGACAAAATTTGAGTGATTAAGAGTCAAATTTTTGTTAATGGCTATTAGCTAAGGGGTCGTTTGGTGTGAGGGATAAGGACAAATAGTCCTGCGATAAAATAAATAGTCCAGGGATAAATTTTGGTTTCTTGTTTGGTTGCCAAGTTTGAGATAACTTATCCCACCATTTATACCATAGTGAAGGGATAAGTTATCCCATATACATGGTGGAATAAGTTATTCCGGGATAACTTGTTTCCAACCAAACGATCCCTAAATGTCATAATTGAGTTTTCTTAGGATAAAATGTTGCACGATTATAGGACTTAGGCGTTTAAGGAAATAATTATATGATATTAATTCGAAATAAAAAAAAAAGGTACTAATATGGAGTTGTAGCTCTAGGCTTCACGATATTAGCTTGAAATTGTGACATTAGGCTATTGAACGCTAGATTATATTTCCTTTAAATCAGTTTATATGATGATACTTGACTGAAAATATAATTTAAAAAAAAAGAAGAGCTACTTTTGGCACATGTCGAATGAAATCTTTGAACTTATGATTTTAAACATATCATGACAAACTTATAGGTTTACAAGTTAAATCTTTCTAGAATACTAAAAAAATCACTAGTTTGGAATTACAGTAAATGACCACTATCAAGTCCTTGAACATCTTACAGACTTGCACAACAAATGTACTCAAAATTACAAAGAAATTGTCTGGGCTTCTTATAAAGCCCACAAAAGAAAGAGCCCAATTGAAAAGAATATGTAATCAATCCATCATGAGAATTTGGCACTCCATGATAGGGGCAAGTGCACAAGTAACCTTATTTAAGATACTTATTTAGAGAATGGTCAATTTTATAAAGCTTTTAAAGTTTAAACCCCATAATTAACTTCAGAATCGCGAGACTCGAGTTGAGAATTGCTTGTATATAAGCTTGAAGTTGGAGATTGTCAAGTCTCACTTCAAATTCAAATATTTGAAGTTAACATATCACATGTCATGTTTAAACTTCAGTCATATGGGTTTGAAGTTAGATTTGACAATACCAACTTTATATTCGTACATTTAAAATTCAAAAACTTTCACCCCTTCGGATTTGAAGTTTAGATTTTTGACAATTCCAGCTCTTAACCGAAGAATCAAAATTTAAAAACTAATAAGTAATCACTTTATCATTCTCCTCAACGTTGTCAAAATTTAAAGATCTAATCCAATACAAACTAAGAGAAAATGAACAAAATAACGACTTGTATTTGAAAAAGAAGAAGAAGAAGCAAAAACTACTTTGTGTCTGAAGTTGCCCTCTTGAGGCTAAAGAGGGTGTTTGGATTGACTTATTTTTAGGTTTTTTGACTTTTAAACACTTTTTAAGTTTTGATAGTGTTTGGCAAAACTAACGAGTGCTTTTAAGCACTCACTTTTAAGCTAAGTAGGTGTTTGGCCATGAGAATTTTTCACTTTTTTCCGAAAAATTATTTTACTTTTTTTCGGAAATAGTGTTTGGCCATAAAAATTTCAAATACAACTCCGGAGTTGTATTTGGAAAAGTTAAAACACCCAAAAGGATATTTTCACTTTTTTCCAACTCACTTTTTTCACTTTTTAATTATTTTTTTTCGAAAAAATTCTAAATTTTTTATTTTCATAAAATAACCCCATTTAAATTATATTTCATTTTTAAATCATATTTTATGTTTTTTAAAAATATATATTTAAGATCTAGATAATTATTGCAAAAATTATGGCCAAACACAACTCCAACTTTGAAAATTCCAAAAAAGTGAAATAATTTTTGGTTCTCATGGCCAAACGACACCTAAAAAAGTGTAAAAATAAGTTAAAAGCCAAAAATTGTGAATACCCAACTTTTGACTTTTAAGCTACTTTTTAAAAGCTAATCCAAACACCCTCTAAGTCTAAATACTTCTAAAAATGGTTAGGTTTTAAATAACACATTGAAGTAGATATTTATTCCAGGTAGCCATTTTTAGGGCTGATGGTTAGAATATAGTCAATATTAACAAAGAAGTTGAAAGATATTCACAACTTAAAATATGGTAAAGTAATTGAAAAATAGCCAGATGAACTTTTAAATATTTTCCACAGTTTTTTTTTTTTTGGTTAGCGTATTTTTCACAGTTTGAAACTTATATAAATTGAACTGCTGCAAGTTAAACTCCATGAGAGTACATACTACTTAATGAAGTGTTAATTATGAACAGAGACGTTAAAGAAGAGATCCCAAGAAAATATGTGCATGCAAAAATACTCTTATGATCAAGATTCATATTAAATACTCCTTCTGTCTCATATTAGTTGGTCACTATACTAAAAATAATTGTTTCATATTAGTTGACCACTTTATTAAATAAAGAAAGCATTAGTTAAATCTTTTTCATATTACCCTTGCAATTAATTCTTTTTAAAAGTGTTCACATTTGTTTGTAAAGTTCTAAAGAAATATTTTAAAGAGTAAATTAGTAAAACAATCTTCTTATTTATGATTTCTTAATATACAAATAAAAAAAAAAGTGTGCAACTAATATGGGACGGGGAAGTATCATTCTTTATAAAGAGATAGGGAAAAATTAAAAAGACAAATAATATAGAATGAATAAATATCAAAATTTGAATTATAAAAATTTAAAATATTACTGTAGCAATTGTCGTATTGAGATAAGTAGGGTCAACTACGTTGCGTGAGCAGCGAGCAATGGGACGCACGCGCACTGTCGGTGCTCATTAAGCACTTGGATTTCTCGGACTCCCACATTTTTTATTTTATGACTCAAACTCATAATTTTAAAATGAGATAATACATAAAAAAAAAACCTCTGAAGTTGGTCAGTATTTGAAAGTAGACACTTGAATTTTACGAGAGTTTTATTACCCCCTAACCAATTTTGAACTGGTATAATTACATTCTTTTTTGGCCAACTAGTAAGAGAGTGTATTCACTCTCTATAAGAGCGTGAGAAACAAAAAAAAATTATAATTTTATTTTTTAAGTTTCTTTTTATAAAATGTATTTTTCTATTTTTAAAATATTATTTTAATTATTTTGCTTTTTAAATTTTTTCTTTTTCCGTATCTTCTTCTTCACCGAGAAGAATCAATTGCTCCAGATCTCTGTCACTTTCCCATTAAGTTTCTTGCTTCTCATTTTTTTCTTATTTTATTTTTTCTATGTTTCTTTGGTATCTTTTTCCTGTAATTTACATTATTCTGTCTCTTTTTAATATTAATTTTTTTATGAAGTTTGGAAATGGAGTAAGTCATTGGAGAGGGAATAACGATTGAATGTGATTTTTAATTTTCACATTTTAGTTTGATAACTGTGATGGTTTTGATTTTCTGATTTAATATGGTGGTGGTTTGGTGGTTATTTGGTGATAGATACGATGGAGGTGGTGGTATAACAATGACAATGATAATGACTGTCGAAAGGTGACCGGCTGTGAGAAGCAAAATTTAATGTTATAGACGTGTGAAAATTGAAAGAGGAGATAGAGAAATCATAAATAAAAATAAAATAAGAAAAAAAGTTAATCGAAATAATGAATAAAAAAATAAATATATTTAAATACATGGCAAGTTATGATTGGTACGTGATTTGCATTTTTTTTTAATAGTTGGGGTTGACTGAAAAATGAGATATTTATATCACTTTTAAATTGTTTAAAGAGGCAATAGGACTCTCATAAAGTTTAGGTGTCTACATTCAAATCACGACTAACTTTTAGGAGGACTTTATGCATTTTTTCTCTTTTAAAATCGAAGATGAAGGATGCTTGCCATCTGAACCACCCTTCATATCATAAGATTAGTACTTCTTCTTTTTTCTTTTTTTTTTTGTGTGTGGGGGTGGGGTGGGGTGGGGGGAGTATATTATTATATAGAAAATCAAGTAGTTTGATTATTAAATATATTGATTTAAATTTATTTTATACCTTCTACTTTTTGATTCATGTGACACTTTTTTCTTTTTAGTTAATTCAACAAAAATATGACTTTTTTTATACCCTTTCTGTCCCATTTTATGTGGCAATCTTTGACTTGGCACGGTATTTAAGAAAAAAAGGAAGACTTTTGAAACTTGTGGTCTAAAATAATCCTTGTATATTTATGTGGTTGTAAATCATTTCATTAAGGGTAAAATGAGAATTTCAAAGTTAAATTTTTTCTAATTATAGAAAGGTGACATTCTTTTTAGGACGGACTAAAAAGAAAAGCATGCCACATAAAATAGAACGGAGGGAGTATATAGTAACAATTTAATTTTTATTTTTTCATTTTATCAATGATTTACAGCCATACAAATCTATGAGTTATTTTTATTAAATTTCTCATTTTACCGTGATTTATAGCCATATAAATGTATGAATTAATATTTTAGTTCTTAAATTTTGTGTTTAATATATATAATTCAAATGTTCGAAGAGAATAATTTTTACACTATAATTTGAGACTATTTTAATTGTCATATTTTTTATCTACACGCATTTTAAGAAAAATATTAATTAGAGTATAATTTGACTAAATCATCCTCATTTATTACTCCTCAAAATTTAATACTCTCTCGGTCCAAAATTACTCGTCACTTTTTAACTTGGCACACCTATTAAGAAAATAATAATTGACAGAGTGACTTTACCATATTACCCTTATTAATTGGTACTGGTTGAAATTGACCATTTGAAATTTCAAAAAGTCTTAGTAATTAAATTAAGGACAGAACATGAAATTTTATTTTGTCTTTTCTTGATATGTCAAAAATGATAAGTAAAAATAAAAATAAAAAATAAAATTAAGTGACAAATAATTTTGAACGGAGGTAGCTTAATTTTTTAAAATAATAATAATTTTAATTTGTTTATTTTTAGTAAAGACAGTAAATAAAGTGTTCTAAAGAGAGAGTATAATTCGTGGCAAGTTGTTTCTAAGAGCGTTGTAATCATTCCAAGTCAATAATGCATCTCTCATTTTCTTGCATAAATCAAAGAGTGAAGTCACTGCTTCCTATATTACTTTTTTCTTCTTATTAATGGCCCCTTAAATGTCCCACATGGATTAAAGCTTCTCAACCACCATTAATATAATGGGGGGGCTGCCCCCCAACCCCCATAATAGAATCCTAAAATATAGTACTACCACTTGGCATGTGGATATCCATTTTACTACAAGTGTCCATGCAAACATGATTCCAAGCTCTTGTTTTCTCCTTTGATTTGGAGTAAAGAATTAAAGCATTTGTATGCCAATTTCTCCTTTAAAATAAAATTATTGACTTCACGTAAATTCAATATCTTAAGCTATATCTACTTTTGTTCTACTTTATCAAACTCGAGACCTTTTTGTTGGATTCCAGTTTATTTTCCGTCTTAACTGTGTAAAAGTATAAACATTACAATCATAAGACGAGGTCTATCATGTGTCCATACAATTCTTTTTTGGCATAATACATAAATATGCTTTTTAATTTGACTTTAGCTAATATTTATGTCTTTTAATTTTAATTGTGCATAAACTAACACTTAAATTTGTATAAGACACACGCGTCTTACGTGACTTAATACAAATTGCCACATAAAATACGTGTGTCTACTAATTATGCACATTCAAAATTAAAAAGACATAAATATAAGACCAGGTTAAAAAATACATTTATATATTATATTTTTTTAAAAAAAACTAACCATTTGATATTTAATCGACTCAAAGGAGGAAAAAGCTCCCTTTAGGATAGGAGTTGAATTATTTAATTAAAAACAAAGAAATCTCATCATATTTATCGGTGGTGAATAATTGTACTTGTAAAAATTTTCCCATCCAATGTTTAATTTAGATATATTTCTTATCTTTTACCGCAACATCATGTGATGATACCTCCTGCTTTCAAGCACTGTCGTCCGTGAAGACGACAAATGGTACCGAAAAGAATTACTAGTATTATATAGAGAGCTAATAATTTATTGGGTTGTGCTATGACTTTATTATCAGTATCTAATTTTCCTGAATGGAATCCAAAATATAATATATTACTGCTTTTATTACAAAATTATTAAATCAATTGTGGGGTTGAAACCAAGACTTGATTGGAATGTACGCAATTAGTATTTAAGTGAAGCCTAATTAAACTAACAGGCAGGCAACATGAAAGGAAAATATAAATAAATTCATTAGTACTTTTATTTCTATTTTTATTTTTTCATTTTAATTTATTTTTTATATTCTATTGTTTTAAATTCTTTTTTATTTTTATTACTCTAATAATTTTAAAAAATATATTTTTTATTTTATAAGTATTATTTATATTTCATTTCCTTCTCATTTCCAAACCTTTACTTCTTGTGATTCCATGTAATTGTTTGTATTATCTATTTTATATTTATTTTATGTTTATTTTTTTCATTTAGCATAATTTAGTTAGTATTCTAATTTTTAAATTAAAGTAGAATTCATTGTTGAATAAGGTTATATGCTTAAGTTTTTCTTTTCTTTCGAATCATATTTAGATACATTATATTGAAATTTGACATAAGAGTATTATGTTAACTTTTTTGTTTTGAATTTTGAACTTATGTTATATTTTCAGTTTCAATTTATTTGCTTGACTAGTATTGACTTGATATTTCACATTGCAAGCCATTCATTTTTTTAGTTAGAATTGATAGATTATCGTTTTGTCAAATATTTTAATAATTTTATGGCATTATATTTATAATATTAATCTTTTTTGTTAAACATGCATTTCATGATGTTCTTAAAAATCATGTAATTTAAGTTTTTATGATTAATTTAAATAAAATATACTAATTTAAAAAATATAAATCAATTTTTTTTTAATAATATTAGTTCAGAATATATATTATATATATATATATATATATATATATATATATATATTAATATATATATATATATATATATATATATATAAATATTTAATTTAATATCATTTATAAAGGTCCTTATTTGTTTAGTATAAATTTTTAGTTTTTGATAATTAACTTTTATTTTAAAATTTTAATATAACCATGTGATTACACTTCTACAACCAAACAATACACTTATAATTACACTGTAATTACATTGTGACAACTAAACTGATCGTTATAATTACTAGGTTGTATAATTACTAGACTGATACTTACTACCCTAGTAATTACACCAATTCCAATTACCAGGTGGCTTTCCAAACAGACCCTAATAAAATTTATATGATCCAAATTCAAATGAATAACAACAATAATAATATATCATTATAATATCACAAGTAAATTTTTTTTAAAAATAGTGTATACAGGACTTTACCCTACTTTGTGGCAAATTTAGATTAATTAAACTCTAAAATAAATATCAAGCACGGGGCAAAAGAAAAGTATTTATTACTTGTCTCTCCGTCCCAAATTAGTTGTAATATTTTATTTCTCAAAGGTCGTAAATTTTGATTAATATTTTATTTTATTTTTAATCAAATTGACATGAAAAAAAATTGTATTTTATCATACTTTTTGTACTGCAGTACTTGAATGGAAAGGAAAATGTCATTTCTTTGTGGGTAATTTGAGTACTTTTTCCCCCTTATTTAAGAAGGTAGCTAAGTGATCATCCAAAGAACAAGGTCTACTGAAAAATGGCTTCCAAACACCTCTTTCTCTTTGCTATCCTCTTCTTTTCAGCTGTCTCTGTCTTGGCAGAAGACAATCCTAGCCTTGTAATGGACTACTACAAGGACACTTGCCCTCAAGCTGAAGAAATCATCAAAGAACAAGTCAAACTTCTCTACAAACGCCACAAGAACACTGCATTTTCTTGGCTCAGAAACATTTTCCATGACTGCTTTGTTGAGGTACCAAAAAAAAAAATCTTTTTTTTCCCTTTTTTTAGCCACCCTTTTTGAAGAAATGACAACTGTTTTTTTTTTTTTTGTGTGTGTAGTCATGTGATGCTTCTTTGTTGCTGGACTCAACAAGGAGGATGCTGTCTGAAAAAGAGACAGACAGGAGTTTTGGTATGAGAAATTTCAGATACATTGAGACTATTAAGGAAGCTGTAGAAAGGGAGTGCCCTGGTGTTGTTTCTTGTGCTGATATTCTTGTTTTGTCTGGTAGAGATGGCATTGCGGCTGTAAGTCTTACTACTTAATTTCATTTTTAACTTCCAAGAAGTTTTCTTTCTTGAAATGTTTGTTTCCTTTTACTTGTAGTAGTAGATCTGGACTTACTGTAGTCATCAATACAGTAGTTCATAAAGTTTTCCATTACTCTGTGGGTATTTAATCTTGTACTTGTAGTAGACTTATCCATTTATGTATCTTTGACAGGCTTAGATATTTGTCTGTTTATTTCCTTATTTGGTTCTTAAAAGTGTTTTTGGTTAAATATACTAGTACTAATATCTAGTGATATGTGTAATGGACTTGTACACAGCTAGGAGGACCACACATCCCACTCAAAACTGGAAGAAGAGATGGAAGGAAGAGCAGAGCAGACATTCTTGAACAACACCTCCCAGACCACAATGAAAGCATGAGTGTTGTTCTTGAGAGGTTTGCCAACATTGGAGTCAACACCCCTGGAGTTGTTGCCTTGCTAGGTACTATAGCGCCCCCCCCCCCCTCACACCCACACACACACAAAAGAAGAAACTTCAAATTTCTTGAATCAATTGGTATCTGAGTGTGAAGGGGAGTTTTGAGTGTGGTCAGGTCCTTTAGTGCACCGAACTGTATTTTTTTACTCTTGGTAATTGTTGTGTTATTTGGTCTTGTTGAACAGGGTCACACAGTGTGGGAAGAACACACTGTGTGAAGTTGGTTCACCGTTTATATCCAGAAATAGACCCTCAGTTGAACCCAGATCATGTACCCCATATGCTCAAGAAGTGCCCCGACCCAATCCCAGACCCAAAGGCTGTGCAGTATGTGAGAAATGACAGAGGCACACCCATGATTCTAGACAACAACTACTACAGGAACATATTGGACAACAAGGGGTTAATGTTAGTTGACCACCAACTAGCAACAGACAAGAGGACTAAGCCCTATGTAAAGAAAATGGCAAAAAGCCAAGATTATTTCTTCAAGGAATTTTCAAGAGCCATCACTATTCTTTCTGAGAATAATCCACTTACTGGGACAAAGGGTGAGATCAGAAAGCAGTGCAATCTTGCCAACAAGCTCCACTAAAGATCCTGCTTTTTCTATGTGCTTGTGCTTGTACTCATTATCACTTTTCCCCTTCCTTTTTGTATATGTGAGGGAGGGAGTGGACAGTGAAAAATGATAGGAATAAGATGGTTGTAATTTCTCAGTGTTGTAAGTTTGTGTAGTGGGCATGAAAGTGGTGGTGACCATGTTCATTACATTCCATGTTCTGTTTGTAAAATTCACTGTTTTAGCTACCCTCTTTAAGTTATGAAGGAGGTGTTAATTTTCTGTTGTTTACTATGCAAGAGTGCATAAAGATTCACTTTTTAACAGTACAAGTAAAGATTCCAGCAACTTTAGGTTGAATTCAATAAGAAAAAGAAGCCTCTTCTTGAGGAAAGTTAAAGCAGGAAAAAGCTAACTAGGCCCCTCATATTTTTTGGATAAACTATGGGGGAAATCATTTACTAAATTTAAAAAGAAAAAGCAAAAGGAAGTTCCTTTACAATGTCATCACTTACGTCATGGCTGCTAAAACCTAAAGATAATGATAATATATTGAGGTTCAGACAAAGAGAGAGGACCATGAATGTTAGTACAGGAGGGAAGATAGGTAAATGCCATCACTACTTGATGGGGATAATTAAAACCAAACAGAAAAACCCAGACAGGTGGTTGGAAAATAAGAACATCCTATTCAAGAAATAGACTGGTGTTGTTGTGTTATCAATTCACAACAATTTGAAATTTTCCCCTCAAGAACCAAGGAAATTGATTTGGTTGTACCTCAAAGATGCATTATTGATTCAAGAGTGGGAGTATACAAACATTATACTTGCCATATACTCATATTCTACTTATAGGTCAAATAGCTTCGTAGACCAAAACAACAAATATTCAAAAGATCACATGGTGCACGGGATAGGATAAGATGGGATATCGAGGATTAAGCTTGGGATAAATTGGTGGATAAATTTATATCGTTGACTAAATACAATATAAATTTTATTTCAGGCTTAATCATGAGATACTCTACCTACCCCTTCAACTTGGGGTTAGTTTATCCCATTTTCCAAGTGGAATATAGTATTCCAAAAATTATAATCCCATGATAATTTTGTCTGCGTACCAAACGACCCAAAGAGGATTATTTTGCTTCCTGCTTGTCGACAGACGAGAAGTATTACCCCCCCCCCCTCCCCCCCCCTACTTGCTAGTAATAACATGCCTCATGCTGTTCTATATTTTCACTTTAACTTTAAGGCCATTAAGTCACTGATATAATTAGCAAAAAGATTTCACTCCCCTAATGTAGGATATGTAGAAACTACAAAACAAAACAGAATATATGCACGACAAGTTTAATCAACATAAAAAAAGAGTGAAGTTAAAGTGAAATTAGACGAGATTGTGGTGCTTTAATTTAATGCAAACGATTTAAATATGTAAGCTCAAATGATTAAAGAAAACTGAACTATAGATGAAAACAACAGAATTAAAGTAGGATGGCCCCTCTTTCTGATTGGATTGAGTTGATTTAGCAATTATTAGACCTTAATTATTAGGTTGCTATATAGTACAGATACCACTGAAATTATCCAAAGCCATTGTATACTCCTAAATAATGTTTCTGATAAGGCTGCAAGATAAATTTATAGTCACCACACCACACACAAAAATATAATAAAAGAGAAACCTCTCAAACACTGTTCATAATCATGTTTTAATTCAAAAATAAAAGAATTAAATTAACCCGTATTATGAGATTCAAATCCTACTTAATGAAAATAATAAAATCTAAATAGAAAAGTAAACTGAAAAAGCATATAAAAAATAATGTCAAATTTTCTCCACAAACTATCTAACAAAAAAGGAAAGAAGTGACACGCCTAAATTTATTATAAATCATATTTGAAAATTTATAATTAGCTAACTAACTACTAATTAACTAGGATTGAGCTAAGATTTTTTGCCCTTGTTAAAAATCATATAGTCTCGTCTTTAGACGGTGATTGGTGATGGCTACTTAGCATAATATATAATTTTAGTATACTATAACTTTGTCTAAAGAAAAGTCTGTCATTTGAAATATTATTTGTTACTACAAGTTATGTTTTAAAGCTTGCCAAATAATTTTGGAGCAACAAAGTTACTAGAGATTTCTCTCCACTGTCTGCTAAGATGCTCCAATTTTTGGTTAACGTTATTATGTGGAAAAAACCCCAATTTTCTTAAAGATTAGAAATATCATTCATACTATATTTTTATCTTTGACCTATCGAAATTGCTTCTCATCGTATCTAAAATAATGAAGATGTAAACGAAAAGTCTACAAAAGATATGGCATTAAACAAAAAGCGAAAAGAAGTTCTTTGAAACTGCAAAGTAAAAGTTTTTTTTTTCTTTTCCAATTAAAGTATCTGCTTCTCAGTTCTTTTGAAGAAACTGCTAAATTAAGTGTCTTGTGTTGTCATGTTTTTCTGAGTTTTTTAAATGTACTTTTGCAAAAAATTGAACCATATAAAAAAGTTTTGCGCTGGTACTGTACCTTTTTTTTTCTATGCCACTTACTATTTGAGTTCATATCTTTAAAGTTGTACACGAATTTTAAGTATAATCTATAACGCAAAAAAAATGTGAAAATGTCTATTAGGAAAAGAAAAAGGATAAAAGGGCCGATCCGTCCCAGCGTTAGTGCTTTTAGTGTTGGGTTGGGCTAGAGTTTTGAAAGCCATGTCAATAAAAAGGACTCATTCGCTCCAACTCGTTTAAGTCTACGACCCATGAAGGTTGGATTGGGTTGGACTAACCTATTTTGACAACTCTATTCGTTTCTTGTCGTGGTACTACAACTAGACTCGTTTTATTTTTTTCATTTATTTGATGTTGCAGCAGATGATATATTGTCCACGTTTCAGATGTTTAGTTCTTAGGCCTGCAGGGGTACGTGTAGAGTCCCACATTAGCTGTAAATGAGGTAATTACTCTCCTTATTTGGACAAATCTCACCTTAAAAGTTGTTCCCTCTGTCTCAATTTATATGACATTGTTTGACTTGACATAAGGTTTAAGAATTTTTTTAAAATTTGTGATCTAAAATAATTCTTAAATATTTGTATGGTTATGTATCATTTCATTAAGCGTAAAAGGAGAATTTAAAAAATAAAGTTGTTTCTAATTATGAAAAGGTGACATTCTTTTTAACATAGACTAGAAAGTGAATGGTGCCACATAAATTGATACGAAGAAAGTAGCATTTAAGATTGTGTTATGTCCAAATTTCATTAATTATCACACTGTTACTTAGTCCTCCGTAGCACTTCTTATTCATCTCTCAAGATGAAGCTGAATCACATTAATTAACAGCAAAGTGAACATCTTAAAGGAATATAGTGCAAGAAAAGATATAAAAATAAAATATACAATGATATATGTGGAAGATATACATGAATATACAATGGGAGGAGATACTCCGAAATTGATATTTAAGCTCCTTAAGATATTTTTAACAAAACGCGATATCACCAAATCAAAACAAATCACATAACGCAGAATCAAAATTTTTGAACCAAGTTTTAATGGTTTCCATTCAGTTGAAAGTTGAAACGACTTGACTTTTTGGGTGGTCTTTCGACAACAAAACAAAGAAAAGTGGTGGAGGTCATGTTGATATGCAATGAATATGATGGAGAATTGATACTGGTTATAGGATGCCAATTTGAAGTATTATAATTAAAAAGCAAATATTTGCAATAACAAAAGTTGAGCTATTTTATGTGCATGATTGACATACATTGCCAGATTGTATTATATTTAATTGTTCAGGTTTACTTGTTCATGTTAATTCCTTAAAAAATAATAAATATAATGTTTGAATTTGATGTCGACTTATTATATTATATTATGGATAATCATTTTGTTTCCGACAAGCTTAAACGAATGAAATAATAAACGTTTAGCTAAAGACATGATAATATGTTGCGGTGGATCATTAAAATGTAACGAGGATAATTAACACAAACAGGAATTTGTCCCCCCTTTTTTTCCATCAAAATTATTACTACAAAAAAAGAGATTTATGCAGAAAATATATATATGTTTGAACAGAAAGGATATGGTAGGAAATTCGTAGCTACAAAAGTAGGTTTGACGTGAATGTTCTACCTCTTTAGTAAACGGCAGTCCGATAGAATAAATTTCTCGCTATGCACGGAGGCTAAAAGAGTTTATTATACGTAACTTTACCTTGTAATTTTGTAAAAGACTGTTTTCGTAGCTTGAATCCGTGACCTCCTGATCATACGACTCTATCTCTTTAGTAGCTGCTGGAAAACACTGAAACTAAGGGTGTGTTTGGTAAGCCTTTTCTTTTGATTCGAAAAATAATGGTGGACCTTGTATTTTTGTTCTTTTCCACCCTATATTGGATTAGTCTATTGATGCATCAATATTATGCCTTGTCAATCTCTTGTAACATGATGTATGTCTCCTAGAAAACGAGCTACTTCCTCCGTCCTAATATATGTTTCACATTTTTTCTTTAGTATGGCCATTAAAGAAATATCATATTTTTATATTTAAAAATAATTTACTTTAAAATGACAATTTTACTTTTAATAATATAATTTATAATCATACAAATATCTAAAATTTATTTTAAGTTACAAGTATTAAAAGTTAGTATTTTTTTCTAAATTCTATAAAGAGTCAAATAATATCACGTAAATTGAACCGGAGAGCTTGTTACATAAAGCAATTATTTATTGATCTCTTAGAAAATAAAGTTTTCCTATGAGCTTATTTTTGGGTATCCAAAGTTCCAAAGAGACATTTGAAGACGTGCACAAAAAGTTGAGGAAGAAAAGTTGAAACATTGTGGGGTGGACAAAAAAAAACATGACACGCTCAAAGGTACAGTCAGTCATACAATTGTCAATCTTTTACTACTCAGTCATAGCAAAATAAAGGCAATTGTCACACTTTCTTTTTTAGTTCATCATAAAAAAAATATCACTTTTTTATAATTAAATTTGTTTAACCCATAGTAAAATAATTTACAATCATACCTATTTCAAGAATTATTTTAAGGCATAAGTTTAGAAAATCTTCTTCTTTTTCTTAAATAACGTGTGGGAGTATGTATATTAAATTCCGACAACTCCACCACCCTCCGATACCCGCCTTTATTTTCTCCTTTTTCCCTGTTTCAAACTTTCTAAGCTGATTCCATAATGCAAATATACACATGAGCTTTATGTGAGTACAATTGTACAAACGGCAAACGGGTTAGAACTTTTCTTGTAAAGAAAGATGAAGATCAGAGATGGGACTGCTACTTCAATTGATTGTCACTTGACTGATCACAAGCTGAATCATCATCGCCGGAAGAAAACAAGATCTCCGGTGGCCGGAGCTAGGAGGAGGACAGTAAAGGGTGAAACTGGGAAAGCCTCAGCCAATCATATCTTGTTGAGCAAGTTTCAGGAAAAAGGGAATGATGACTCTTTGATGGAAATGGAATGCAGAGGATTTGAGCGTTTTAATGGTGGGACAAAGATGGGTGTCTCCGCCAGAAAACTCGCAGCTGGCCTGTGGCATTTGGCGGCGGAGTTTGCCTCGGCTGGTGGCGGCGGCGGCGGAAGGAAGCGGCAGTGTGGTTCGATTCACCCGGCAGGTTTTCAGGTGTGATTGAATTAAACGCTTTGTTCTTGTTTTCAATAAAGTTTTAATTTTTGCTTAATTAGCACAAGAAAATGAAACTTTAATGTGCTCTGCTCTCTAGATGACATGTAGATTGTCAATAGTTTTCTAAAATTACTCTTTAATTGCAAAGTACGAGTATCAATGCATCTAATTATATAGGCAGAGTGAGCATAATTTGTATCTGGATTATCTGCACCTACAATCCATTAGCCATTTCTATTTGCCAATTATTTTTATTTGCAATTGCAATGCTCTATTGATAACCAATGAACAAGTCAAATAGGCATAACTTTGAATTGGATTCAGTGGTTCATGTATTCTTGGCTCATTTCTGCACGGCCAGCTTTCTAGCATGGTGCAATTTCACAAGATTAAGACATGTTTAGGCTATTGATCACCTAATTGTGAGGTTGATCGGCTTATTGTGGGGGAGCCGAGGATTTTAATTATAGTTATCAACTAAAGTACGCGAAGTTAAAGTAGAACAGGGAGGAAGGTAACAGATCCTAATCAGTATGATGGCATGAGAAAGCATCAACCTTTATGATAATCTTACAATGGTTGTTTATAACCATCCTGAGATAATGACATACTTGTTTCCTTAATCATCAAGAGGAAGCCAAAACTGAAATTCTAAGTAGATCTAATATGCTGTACCACTTTGCTTGACATATATATTGTTTGTACAGGCATATTTTGCTTTACTTATTCTGCAGTTCATTGCAAAACCATATCCACTATATTTCTGTAATGTAGATAAGGATTAACTTGCCATCTTTATCCTTCTTTTCAGTTCCACTTTATGCATCATTCCAATACTTCGATTACTGTTTTACGTCTGATCGCTTCCTTTATCTCTTTCCTCTAATTCATTCTACTAGATAACTGGAAGTTCCATTTTGATTAAAATCCCGACTTTCTGACCATTTGCATGATTATTTTTGTTATTGCTAGCTCCCTTCTTGGATACCAATCCCTAAATTTGTGATGGAGGGAGCTACAAAGTGGGATCCTGGCCACTTCAAAAGGTCCAGAGAAGTTAATCATTCCAACGGCCTTGCAAAACTTTATGAAAGTCAACATACTGCTACAACCTCGCTTGCACCTGCTTTACAAGTTGAACTAATAAGAGCAAGAATTTGCATTGAAGAGCTAGAAGCTGAAAGGAGGCGCCTTAGAAAGAAATTCAAACACTTTGTGAGGAAGCTGAATGAAGAAAGAACCTCATGGATGAGAAAAGAATGTCAGAAGATGCATGTTGTAGTTGATGGCTTAAAAGATGATTTGAGAAAAGAAAGAAGAAACTGTAAGCAACTGGATATTGTTAATTCCAAATTGCTGGTTGATCTAGCTGATTCAAAGTTGTCTTCCAGACAATATATGCATGATTATCAAAGAGAACGAAAATCTAGAGAATTGCTGGAGGATGTGTGCAATGAGCTAGTCAAGGAGATTGAAGAAGACAGGGCTGAAATTGAAGCATTGAAAAGTGAAAATGCCAGACTTGCTGAGGAAGTGGAAGAAGAGAGAGAAATGCTTCAATTGGCTGAGGTTTGGCGCGAAGAACGGGTTCAAATGAAGCTGATTGACGCGAAGCTACTTTTAGAAGAAAAATATTGCCTGATGAGTAATCTTATATCAGAACTTCAGAGTTTTTTGAGATCTAACAATGTAACTGTGGACATGACTGACTTAATTGAAGTGCAAGTGGTCAAGCAAGTTGTTGACTCATTGAACATCCAAGAAATAAAGGAGTTCTCTTCTAGCTCCCCAATATCAAATGGCATATATACACCTAATGAGGGTTCTATTATTTGTGAAGCTGAAAAATTGGAAACTAATGAATGCACTGGTTATAGGACTCCTTGCCGTTCCCCTGCAATCAAAATTGTTGGTACTGAGAGTAGAAATGGTGCTATGAACACCAGCAATGAATGTTTGAATGGCTTTCTTGATCATGACGAGAGTTGCAAAGATGCAAGTGGTAGGGAAACAGTGACCCAAGCTGAGGATCACTTTTCAAATTACACTGTTGGTGAAACTGAGCATTCTGTCAATGGTATTGACCGAGGCAGATATCTTTTATGTGGAGTGAATCATGAGCAAAACACTGGACAATCGAGTTCTCTGGATCTTGAGACCAGTGAAATATCCTCGGTATTACCAAAGAAATCGAAGAAGAAAGGATCCTCTTTTCGCAAGCTTTGGAGATCCTCATTGTCAAATGATGACTTCTGTAAGACAATCTCACTCGATGACAGTGGAAGACTTTCAAATGGATCAACATCTAATGTGGATGTTATTTTGTCAGAGAAGATAACAGCTGAAAGAGCACTAGCCTACCAAGATTTTGTGAATCATTGCTGCTCAGGTGGCCCAAGAAATCCACATACCGCTCGAGCCATGAAAGGATGTATTGAATGGCCACGAGGAATCCCGAAGCATGGTTTGAAGTCCAAGCTTTTGGAAGCAAGAATTGAAAGCCAAAAATTGCAATTGCGCAATGTGCTTAAACACTTGAATTAGGTGGAGGATGGCTTCAATTTTCTGCTTTAGGTAATTGTACAAATTTCATGAACTAGTAGTTGGATTCACATGGTAGAGAGCAGCTGTAACAGTTTTGTCTCTTCATAGCTGCCTCTTATGGATTTCAATGATGTTCATCTTTTCAATGAACTTCCAGATATCATTAAACTGTATCCACCCTGAAGTTACACTATGTTATTTTCGTCTTGTACATGTCATCTTCCATTACATAAAATATGGCATTTTAATCCTGTCATTCTATCACTGTCTTCTTTTTCAATTTAAGTACTACTGTTATTTCTTTTACTTGTCTTTACAATTTTTGTTGTCAATACTTTTCTTTCTTCAATATTTTCATCATTGCTTTTTACTCTTGTATTTTTCAAACCTGTTCTGAAAAAACAATTTTCTTGAGTCGGGGGTCTTATCAGAAACAACCTCTCTAGCCCACCAAAAGTAGAGGTAAGGTCTGCGTAAACTCCACTCTCCCCAGACCCCACTTGTGTGATCACACTGGGTATGTTGTCGTTGTTGTTGTAATCCTGTCATTAATGAACTAAGTAGCTTATTGTCTAGTTTGTGTCTGTAGAAGTCAATATAGAACCAGAGAGTTATTTCTATCTATGCATGATTCTTAGAGGTTAAACTCTTTCTATCCTCAAGATCCTGTTCTCTTTCCCCGTTTCTGTTTTTTCTACTTTTGAAGGTGGAAAGAAGGTTTTAGTAGGGAAAGGAGAGAACTATAGAGAAAACTCAACAGGTTGTTAAACTGTTTCCCACCGTTCCTTGGACTAACATTTTATTGATGCCTTTGATAATGGTTGTTACTTTCTTAAAAGATGGTATATCACTCACTCACTCACAATGAGGAGTTTACTAATGGAAGTGATTAGTACCTTCATTGAAGATACCCGAGGTAGGGGTAAGGTCTGCGTACACTCTACCCTCCCAAGAACCCACTTGTGAGATTTCACTGGGTATGTTGTTGTTGTTGATGGAATGACCTCAAGCAAGGAAATGAGAGATCACTGAATTGTGAGGTTAAGTCATTCACCATGGATTTTGTCCCTACACATGATTTAGGGGTGGGGGCACAAAAGATATCCATGTTGTAATCTGTTAATATCTTCAGTGGACTGCTGAAATGATTCACCAGCATAATGATGTGTGGCTGGATGGTGATTGTTTTTACTTTTTTCTTGCTTCTGTTTGCATCATTTCCGGTGACACCCATGCCCCAGGCTTTTCATGTCTCAGATTTCTGGAATTTAGCATCATTCATTCACAATCCAAGTCTCCAGGTGGGACACTCTTCAGTACCTACTGTGGAATTGCTGAGTTAGATAAAAATTCTACATTGCAACTAGATTACTTTCCCTTTGTCACCCCTTCAAACCTCCTCACAAACCGCGTAATCCACAGATAAATGGGCTTTCTAGACCAGTGAAAGCAGATCCAACTAGTTGATACTGAGTATTGTTGCTATTGGAAAATTATCTTGAATGTGGACTTAACATTAACTCTAATATTTGGTTTTGTAAAACGTGCTATACAATTATAGTTGGTGGACATGACTTGGGCCTCATGTATGTTGGAGTCCATGTTGGACATGACTTTCATGGCTTTTAAGCCTATAAGTATATGAATAGGTCCTTTCCCCCTCATCAACCTTGGTAACTACCAATTGAAACTGCCATATGACGATAGAGGAGGAGGAGCGGAAGACTTAGCCTAACCAATTTCAGTTGGAACACTTACCGCACTAATGGACATGGACAACAGAACTCAACAGGTACATGTCTGATCTCACGTTCATGGTATTTCTTACTCATTATGTTGTTGTGACAAAACTTCTGTTTAGTACTAATTAGTATAAACATGTCTTTTAGTAAAAAAAATTCAACTAAATGTTTATATAGCTCGAGGCAACAGTAATGTGTGCACTGGTATCTGTAAACTATGGCATAGCAGTTGGCATTAATTTGCTCCCACCTAAACAAGTCACGTCTATTATTCGTTCATTTGTACAACTTAGTCTGGTGATGGTTCAGAATTGTAGGGTCTTTTTCTTTTGTCCTTTACTTTTCTGTTTTAGGCTGGCTATTGTTCCACAGTTTGCCTCTTTCATCCATCCTCCAGGCTCAACAAACAACAAATTCCCATGAAAAAAACTTAAGTAAATGAAAGTAGGAAACATAAGTATGATAATGTAACTATACAAAAACTCCTTAATTATGCCAAACATTTTTCTATTTTCCAATTTGTTTCCTATTAGTTACAATATACATCACCAAACTCACACAACTCGAGTTATGAAACGTCATGTTAGTGAGGCTGATGGATGATGGATCTGGTCTTCTCGAACATGTCCGAATTCAAGGTTTGAAATTCGAACAAAAGCCCACTAGCCGAATTGAACTGGTTGGTAATGAAAGTCTTTCTCACAAACCGAGAACAAAAGGACATGATGAGGCTCAAACATGTCTATCAACTAGAATGTGGACTATCTAGAGCCACAAAGCAACACAACCGGTGATGGACCCGGACCTAAATTCTCTAATTTATTATGACCAGAATGAAACTTGGATAGAACTATATACGATAGAGATACGAAATAAGACATCAAATCAATTTAAAGGCAAACAACCTAAGGATTAAATTACTTTATAAAAGTCTACAATGATTGCAATGCAAAAGCTATTATCAACCTAACTTGGGAAATGTAGTCACGAGTATTTCGATTTGTAGCAGAGCAAAGTGATTATAACAGAATATACCAAGAATAGTTTTCTTTTTTTTAAAAGTACTGGCAATTATTATACAATAATATATAATACCAGCTATTCTAGGAAGGGTTCCATTATGCCTTTAGGTAATAAGTACTGTTTAATCCTACTATTCTAAGCAAACACATCAAATTATTCATTTAATTTGATCTAAACCCTTACCTAATCATAGAAAGGGACTTAACAGTAGCCTTGTCTGCAACCTCTAGCTAACTACTTAGTTTCTACCTAGGTTTATTATTATCCAAAGTATTTTTACTCGATAAATACTTATCCGCGCACTGTATTTATACCTAATTAATTAACGACATTAATTTACTATATTGTTACTGTCATGATAACGTGGTTGAGTATTCATTTGGATCAAAATTTATGATTGCGTAATTTGATATAACAAGTGATTCCCTCCTATCCAAAATGGAGGTAGTCATTCATTTGCAACTTGTTCAGAAAATGGCATATCATAATTAAGTTTTTAATACTACTAATTATAACTAAATTAAAATAACAATAATAACAAGTGAGCATGATAGAAATTGATATATTAAAGTGAATGAAAAAGAAGAATAATAATTAGGTAAATGTCTAAAATGCAAATTCAATGGTGGAGCTTAAAAGGTAGCCAGTAGCCTGACGTACAGAGTGATTATATTCTTGTGTGAAGGATAAATAAATACAGCCATCTACTCAATAAAGTAGCATTACTTTTAAATCTTTTAAGGATTTGCAAAGGGCTAATATTCTCTCTAAGTTAATTTCTTTATTATTCTTATTAAGGTTTATTTATAAAGTGGACATTGTCATATGATTAATAATTCAAATTGGAATCTTTGAACCTACCATTACGTTTAATTATTTGTTTATACTGTCAATTCAAATATCGTCTATAGTTTAATATTTGTAACTACATTAATCTACTAATGCGGCTAAGAATCACTATTTGAACCGTCGATATAATAGTATCTATTTTTATAATCAGGAGGAAAAATAATTCAGCAACTATTCTAGGATATTTTAAAATAGTGAGCAAACAATATTACTACCTCTGTCCCAATTAAAATGACACTTTTCATTTTTCAAAAGTCAATTTGATTAATCTTTGAGACTATAAATTGAATTAGATCAAGTACTCAATATGTTAAAATAAATATTTAGATATTTAAAATTATACGAAAGGTATTATAACTTGCAATTTATCTCAGGTCAATACTCAATATCATAAAACAAAGTGGAAATGGGGTCGAGGAAAATCGTCAATCATCGAAGGGAAAACAGCCCAGCATTCATGTCATGGAACAATCATTCACGCAAGGAGGAAGGAGAAACAAAAGCGAATTCAAAATTTTAAATTTAAGTGGATTCATTTTTTACCGAACTAGCTCACTGGGAAAAAACGCATGGTGGAAACAAATTTTCATTGAAACAGTGGAAAACTTCCTAATTTTTCTATATGAAAACGATACTATTTTTTCTTTTCTCATTGATTCAATCAAAAAATCAGTGGGAATAACCACTAAATATTATTCAATAGGAAATTTCAACGAAAAATAGTGATTTTTTAACAGTGATAAACGATTTGATAGTCTATTTAAAAGAAAGAATTGACCATACAAACTTGACACAACGTTAGTTACCTTTTATATAGAGGGACTCATTTTGTCCAATCGATTAAAAATATATCGTCTCAACGGGATAAACTCACTTATTTCACACACTTCTTTCGAAAAATTCTGAATGCTTGTGCCTGTTGAATGATCACGCTTTGAAAAGACTGGGAATAGCTATATAGGACAAAACAAATTAATATCATGAGTTGAGATTTGGCCCACCTTACTGGCTACTTGTTGCAATTTAATTTTACTGTTGGATAGATATCCATTTCGTCCCCTGTATGTTAGCTGATGTTTAACTTGTTTTGGCTACATTACATTATTTGATGTCCACTCCTCATTTAATTTCCCTTCGTTTCCATCACGAGCCTTTAATTAGTTTGGTTAATCATCCTATCTGATGTTCACTATATGCATGCGTTTCGCGTTGGGAAGTTTGAAATTGAAGGTAAAGTGTTATCTAATAAAAGTGACTTCTTATTTGTATAGGGGGGAATCAATCAAGTACGCGTGGGGCTCGAAGAGGGATCGAAGGAATATCCGAAGGAGTAGGGGCCTTCGGAGAGGCATCCTCTAAGGAGGACGGATAAAGACGTGCTCATAGCGAGAATTAAGGATATCCAGACGCTGATGACGTGGACAAAGAGACAAACTCAGGTGTGCGGACGAGCCCGTACGGACCTGAGCATTGTAGTAATATTATTAGCTGGCACTACTAAGGGCATCTACATGTGGCCCTCCATCGTTGGTCGCAGTTACTTTAGGTTTTATGTCGGAATGTTTCTATTGGCTGAGGCCGTATTATTGTAGCCTATAAATTGAGTACTACACACATTTGTAACGTATTCTCAATTCTAGCAATACAACTGCAATACATTATTTTCTTGAGCATCAAATCTACTTCTATTTGGTCTGAGCTCTTGCCTAGCATATTCATACATGGATACTCTCGGAGCTAAGACTAGAGCTTCCGGACACACTTCCAAACATATTGAAACATTCAAATCTATACTCTTTATTACTTTTTACTGCTTTTAATTTCGTTCTATTTATTTCGTTTTAACAAGTGATCAATATTCAAATCGTTGGAAAATGAATTAACCTAAAAGAGTTAAATAAGAGGTGTATTTTTGACCTCTTATAAATTTAATTATCTTGTTTTTAGAATAAATATTATTTAGAAACTTGAAATCAAAATCTCTGATTAAAAATGAAAAAATACTTAATACCACTCTATCATAATCCCTGGTGATTCCATGCATCACAAACATTGAGATTCTAAAAAGAGTTAAATAAGAGGTGTATTTTTGACCTCTTATAAATTTAATTATATTGTTTTTAGAATAAATATTATTTAGAAACTTGAAATCAAAATCTCTGATTAAAAATGAAAAAATACTTAATACCACTTTATCAAAATCCCTGGTGATTCCATGCATCACAAACATTGAGATTTTATTTCTTAGAGCAAGAGGCAGGTATATAGAGTATAGACCTTGAAGTTAGTGGGTGTACACAACATAACTGTACCATTACTCTATGCCAATTGGTACAAAACTCAGTGCAAATATATGCATGTACGCATATATATTTATGATTCAAGGCAGAAACAGCGAATGCGTGCAAGTGCAATCAGACGCGGAGTCATGATTTGAAGTTAATGAATTCCGAGCAACCTTAGTAAAATTATGTGTTTTTTTCTTTAAAAAATCTGTTTATCTATAAAGTATGTGATTCGAGTTGAATGTATATGTTTTTTTATATCTGTTGTATATTCTCATATTCGCTCTTTTTCAATCAATGTAATACCTTTTGAATTTCAAGAGCCAAATTTTTTTATATTGATCGTGAATTTGAATATGAAATCTGTAAGTTTTTTTGAAACACGATTTACATATTTGAAAACTATGCAAAAAAAATAATATTATAAGTCACATATGAAAAAAATCTCAGTAAATAAAAACTCATTTAACTCTCGATATTCAAATGATACCATATAAATGAAAACAAAACTTCATTGATTCTAAATTGATACTTTCCGTTTCAATTTGTTTGTCTTACGTTTTTTTAATCTGCTTTTAAAAAAAAGTCACTTTCCTTTTTTAACAATCAGATTAAAGGATATTTTGGTACATTCAAGATATCATTAGTTTAAAATCATAAGATTAAACAATCATTTTTTACTTTTTAAACTTTATATTAAATCAAAATCAGACAAACAAATTGAAATTAGAGAGTATAATTAATGGAACAAATCAACTTACACCAAACTAATATGCGCATAATTATATTTTTCGTACTCCCTCCGTCCCATTTTATGTTGCATTTTTATTTTTCGAGAGTCAATCAATTTAAGTTTGACCATGAATTTCGACATGAAATCTTTAAATTTTTTGAAATAATATTTATATATTTGAAAACTACGTCAAAAGTACTATAAGACACAGTAATTGACAATCAAAATATTTAAAAGATATATGAAAAAATAATGGTCAAAGATAAACTTATTTGAATCTCGATATCCGAATAGGTGTCATATAAATTGGGACGGAAAAAATATTTAATTTGTATTGGAATCAATAAGAAGAATCTTCCTTCCTCTATAGAAGAGATTACCCACACGCTCCACTAAAGCGCGTGTCTCAAATCTTCTAGATTCTAGAATCAGAGAGGCACACGGGAATTGCCTGGACTCACTGACATTCTGACAAAAATCCCTGAATTATGCCCACATAATTACAAACAAACCCTTCAGCAAACTTAAAATATAAAAATGCACCTCTTAATTTTATATTATTTAAACTAGTACAATAAATCTCTTAAATTAATCAGCAAATTGCAACTTTCACACCTAGAACAGAACATGAACCATCCAACCATTAGTACAATCATTTCATGTCTATTGATTCACTAGATCTCCTTTAATTAAACCATATAAAATAATAGCCATCAAATAATATCACTAAAGAAATAATTAATTTGTGTACAAATTTAAAAAACAAAGCATCAATTTTAACTGAAAAGACAGCAATGTTCCCCCCTGGTCGATGAACAAGTTGACGGTTTAGTGCTTTAATTTGTTTAATTTCCAATAATAGTAATATGAAAGTGGATCTTACACTATATTTTATTTATATATGTGGAAAAAATAATTAAGTTTGGCTGATATACAAGGTAGATTTCTACTTGCACCAAAATGACTTTGTTCCTAATCGATATAGCTAGTGGATATCTTTGATTATCATAAAGTGGTAACAATTTTCCTTTTTACCTAAGATGAAATGATTAATACGATCTTCAATTCTAAATATTATATAGACATTACACTATCAAAATCGAATTGGTGTCATAATATTCGATGTTTTAGAAAAATAATGCCTCATACAAGTATGTATGTTGACAAATTAAAATTAGGTTGTTCTGATATGTGGTTCATATATATGTAGTATCAAATAATTCCGTAACACTGAATTGATCCTTAAAAATCTTTTTGTTATTAAATAGATGATGTTACGTACTAATTGTGTTGGATATTATTTGGATATTTCTATTATATATATATGAAAATTAATATATAGTACTCCATATATCTGTAATCCATAAGATCACATGGGAATCACTAATAGCTATAGAGCTAGAACACACAACTTCATGAGATTCTGATTCTGTGCAAGAAATGCCAACCAAAGTCTTGCCTTTCTGTCTCAATTATATATAAACCACAGAAATTGAAACATCAATGACAAAACTAAACCTCCTAAGTTGGAATCAACTTTTTTTTTCTCATTTATTATCTAAAATTAAGTGTTATTATGGCCTAGTGGTCAATAACGTGGATCGAGCTAGCATCATGAAGTTTCAGATTCAATTCTCAACAGAGACAGAAACACTAAGTGATTTCTTCCTATCGAGGTGTGTGAAACGTGTCCCAGAGACGACGGTTATAAAAAAAGTTGTGATTTTTATATTAAGTATATGATTTGTTGGTGTACTTTTACTATATTATTCTTTGTTTTTTAAAAAGAAAAAAAGAGATCTTTTTCACAAGTTTCATGGCTTTGAAATAGTGGTGGATCCGTGATCTTCATTAAGAGATTCAAAGTATAAAGAAGTAAATTCATAAAAACTTAAGAAAAGTCAATATCTATTGTATATGTGTCTATGTGTAGTAAATTTTCATCTTATATATGTCGTGTAATTTTATGGAGTAGAATTTAGATGAATTCCTTGCGCGGACTCTCACATGGAGGAAGAGGATGGTGGATGGGAAAGACGTAAAACTCGATGACTATTAACTATTTTGAGATTATTATTGCCTTACATCACTTAGATGTATTATTTTAATCCAACCAAACACTATGAAAAAATAGAGATTTTTTTCATCGCAAATTAATGAGAAATTTATGTTATAAAACATGATTTTCTCATTTATTTTCTATCAAACCAACTCACTAAGAAAACGTATGGTGGAAAAATAGATTCTCATTGAAACACATTTTTCAGTGTGAAAACACTTGCTATTTTTCTTCCCACTGATTCAATCAAAATATCTGTGTGAATAGCCACCAAACATTTTTCAGAGAGAGATTTCAATGAAAAAATAGTGATTTTTTACTAGTGAAACTATTCACTCACGCTTTTACCTTCCATTCTTTTATTATTCATAGGACGATCCCATAAAAAAAGAATACAAAAATTGCTTAGAACATAGCTCATGTGGTTTATTCTTATAGGAAAAAGATAGACCATCAATTTCCATATTTGAAAGAAAAAATGGTCCAAAATTCGTACTAACGAAAGAATTTGTTCAAGCATAAACAGGAAATGTCCAACCAATGGATGATGTTAAATTAAAGAGAAGCCATATTTAAAGTGCAAAATTAATTAATTAAAGCACAATAGACATGCAGAATATTTTGTGAAATCCTCATCGACTTCATGTCAGGTTATAAAAAGCCAACACTAGTGAAGACCATTCATCATATGTTGCTTTAAAATTTCCTTCATATAAAAAGACACGTGGAAGATAATTCCTATTCAAATTCCTTGTTCCACCACTAATTGTAAGGATTAAGAAAATTAAAGGGTAATTGAGGTTGTAGTCTGATCCAAAATTTTGAGTTTATAGGTGTCGAATGTTTTAGAAAAGATAATTTATCGTGTTATGATAAATTGTTTTTATACAGTAAGATTTTCTTTTAATATAAATACAAAGTTTTGATCAAAGTAGCTAAAACTCTAACTTTCTTCCTTGTTGGAAATTAACATGAAGAATGCATTGTAAGGGCATTAACTTTCTTGGTAAAAAAGATTTTCATATACATACATACATATATATATATATATATATATATATTCTTTTTTTGCAAGAGTTAATTTTAGACTTTTATAAATAGATGATCCTTTTTTCTCATATACACCACAATAGCATTTACAATTTAATTGTTAAAAAATTCTTGTTTAGCATCCACAATATAGTCGTTAAAAAATTCTTGTTTAGGAGGAGTGTGTTAATTCTCTCTATAGGTTTTATATTCGTTTTTCTATATGTAAGCCAATTAGTTAAATCATATTTTTATACATATTTTAGTATACTTTTCTTTGTTGGATTTATCTTTATTTAAAATTTATAATTATTAGTTTTCTCATGATGCTCTATTATTTCGATCCCAATACACTCACACACGAGACAATTAGTTATATGAACTTTGGGAGGTTATAAAAATGTGAAAAGATCGTGACTTTATTGAGAGATCACAAAAAAATGAAAAGAAAAAAGTGTAAATGAGGCCCATGCAACAAGAGCAAAGTACAGTACTTACTGCAGAAAGCACAATAAATCAAATTTATTATGGAAAAAAAAGGGTCCATTTTAGCACTATGAACAGTGCACAGGCCATCCCCAGCATAGGATACTTTTTGTCAAGCCTAGCACCATCAAGTTGGCATTTTGGGGTATAGTTTAAAAAATAAATAATTTTAAAAAAAAAGGGTCCAACACCCCCCCCCCCACCCCCCTTGTGAACCCAGCAGGTTCATGTGGGTCTAGACAAGTACACTTGATGATGTTCAATCACTTTGAGCTAGGCACACAAAAATCTCATGAGTGTTAGACCACATATACTCCAATAAGGATAGGCATGGTATGATATATATCGAATCAAAATTTTTGATATTGTAATTTTAGTATTATGATTTTTTACAAGGTATATGACATATATTTATTTATTTATTATGTTTGATATGATATTCGGTATTTATAAATAACATATTGAAATACCGAATATCATACTAAAATATATAATTACATAAATAATTTTTATATATGATTAAAATACTAACAAATATGCAATATAGTATTAATTAGTTTAAAATAAAATGTTTAAAATTATGGTTATCAATTTATCATATCGCAAAATACCGAATTCGAAGAACTTCAAAATATCGAACAATATCAAATTAATTTAGTTTGTTAATGGTATAGTACTTTTAAAAAATCAAATACCAAAATAACTTAATCAAAATTTCAAATATCATACCATATCATACCATACCCATCCCTTGACTCCAAAGGGGTTCAATTGAAATTTCTTCGTCGAAAAAATTATGCTTTGCAGATAAAAAATAATCGTTTGTATATATACAAAAATTGTTGCGCGATTATCTTTATATAAGAATTTTATTTTAGTGTAGCCACAAATATAGAGCTTAAAAAATGTTATCGATTGAAAGTTTCAATTAGAATATGTTATTTTTCATTGTTCTGATCTCATTGTTAAAATTTCTGACTTCTCCATTACTAAAAAAGATAATGCATAAGTACCACTTTAAACTATGGAAAAAATCTCAGGGACACACCTAAACTTTACATAGGTCTTATTACCCTCCTGAATTTCTTATTTTAGGTGTGTCTTTGAAATTTCGCTCATAGTTTAGAATGGTACTTATGCATTATCTCTAATATTATGAAAGCATTTAGATTATTCTAAACAACAAAAATCTTGATTCGAGTTTCTGTTGCACACACATATAACCAATTTTTTTTTGATTATTTCCTTTAAATTTATATTTTAGATCTGACTCTTCTTTCCCGTCAATTACATTTAACATCAACTATACAAAAATCTTTGAAGAGAGATGTTAACAAATAACTACCTCTAATTAATTATTAAGAAGAAATTAAGCTCTCAAAAGTTCATAATTTTTGGATCTTTTTAAGGGAGTAACAAATTAAGGGACCCCCTATATGATATTAGTGTTGGATGATGATGATGATAACGTTTTTTTGTTTATTTCTTAAAAGACAATTTTCTTGTGGGGTTCCATTTTGTGTCCTGTATTGTATATATATCCAAACACTTCTCAACCGTCCAATGTGCTCTCTTTATTATAAGTTGTGAAGCCTTTGCTTTTTATTTACTCCCTCCATTCACTTTTATTTATTCGCTTTAGCATATTAAGAAAAATATAATTTTTAAAAATAACTTTTAACATTAATTACTCATTTTAAATTATTTTTCAAGTCTATTTTAAAAATTAGACATCAATTAATATAGGTATCATAATAAAATATACACTTCATTGTTATATGCAAAGTTCATTGTGAATAAGTAAAAGTAAATAGATGGAGTATTTTTTTCATTGCAATTTGTTTGTATGATTTTGAGTTTATACGAAGTTTAAAAAAGTAACTTAAAGAAAAAAAATTAAATTTTGTGGTTTTAAATCTTAATTAAACTAAAAATATGTAGAATATACTAAAATGTCTTTTAATCTTATGGTCTTATACATGTCAATTGTCATATAAAAAATTAAAACTAATAAAAAAGAAAAGAAACGTTATTTTTTAAATAAACTAAAAAAAAAGGATAAATAAATTGATACGGAGGAACTAAGAAGTATAAAATTGATGATTCATTGTTTTGGTATTTGGTTCAGAAATCAAAGAGTCCAAATTTTATGGAAACCTTATGATACTTGGGGACAAGAATTAACTTCTTGAAAGTGAAATTTTACAAGACTTTAAGACATAACTTGTCCCAATATTATTTGCCCTTCTCAATTTTATACATCACTCATCACGTAGGGTCATTGTCGTCGTTTATAAGATTTTTACACACTGGATAAGGAAAAAAAAATAAAAATTTATACATAAGCTAAAAAATTTGTACCAAAATTGTCGTTTATATGACGTGAAGAATTTATGTGTGACCAAAATTTATACATAAGCTAAATAATTGTACGATTAAATCATCAAATCAGTCACAATCCTCTCATACAATAATTTTTTTTCCAAAACTAATTGAACACATGTTAAATGATTAGATAATGACCATATCCCTCATAAGGACTAGCTAGGTGTCTACATGATTTTTGAGCTCTTGCTCTTTGTTTAAACATAAAATGATGAAATAAATATGAAATAATGAAGGATTATAGTGTTTGAGCTCTCCTACATTTTTTAATTTTAAAAAACACATAATTATAAATTAGATGAAAAGAACTAATCCATAAATTGAATTTTATAAATAAATTTAATTTAAAAGATTATAAAAAAAATTGCTTCACTATCAAAAATAATGGAACCGGGAAAGTATATCTAATAACGAGCTACAAATGAATAAAAAGTGGGTAAACATTTATCCGCACCCGATATTTACTCCAAAACAATTAAGCTATCAAGGGGTTTATCTTAACATAGTTATCAACTTACCATCAGTCAATGTCCTTCAAAAAAAGTTTGCAATCTATGGCAAATTTGGTATTATTGCTCTAGTGCCTCATTAATGAATCCTCCAGGGATTATCATAAAGAAAATTATTAGTTAATCCAGAAATGTACCTTAGGAACTTTAGACATGAAGAAAATTAAACCAAACATACTGTTTGTCATATAATCCAGAAATGTACTGGCAAACAGATACTTATGCAGTCATTATTAGTTATCCAAATCTTTATCTTAAAACAAACAAGGTGACAATCATATTTATATTGTCTTGACCTTTTTAGTTTTAAGGTTGAAGATACAGAGTACTTTTCTTTTTTTTTTTTCCTGATATTTAATATTTATATTAAAGCTCGTTTAATTCAAATTTCTCGCAAAAAGTTTCACCAACTTTTTCATTGATGTTTGCAAAAAAGAGAAGTTTATTTTTGCTTTTACTGCAAAGGTTAGAACTGACAATCAGAATCCAACATCTCAAAATCCTCACTAATCATTCCAATCTGACATGACATTTTTCCTTCAAGTAATTGGCACGTGTACTCCACTCTCGTCCTTAGCGCGTTTAATGTCACCACCTCACAATCATTTCTTTTGAATTTTTTGATGGAATTTTTAGTTTTAAGTTTTACACATCGACAACAGCATAAAAAATAAATTGCATTATCAGATAATTTAACAGATTAAGTAACGTATAAATATGTTTATATCATCATATCATTTTTAACAATTTTATGGATAACATATTTTATTTTAAATATTTTATATTTAAAAAAATATATTTATAAATATCATTTGAATGATATGATAATATATATATGAGCTCATTAGTTTAACTCCTCAACCTGAATGATCGAACTCATCTCGGGAGAAATAACTGGCAATAGACACAAAGTGACAAACTCATCCATTTTGGCTCTAACTTAAGCTCTTAGGGTCGTTTGGTTATCTGGATGAGATATACGAGGATATTTTATGGATTGAGAATTGAGATATCACACAAAATTATCTAATCACCTTTTTCATGGGTTACTTATTCCATTATTTTAATATAAATTTATTTTTTGTGATTAATCAATATTCATAATCAAACGCGAAATAAAATATTTGAAGATTGTTATTCATTGTCCCACTTACCAAACAATCCATTAAGTAATTATAATTTTGATAAGCTTTAATAGCTACTCCTTCTTGCTTATTTTATGTGACACACATTTTTTTTCCTTTTATGTCAAAAATAAATAACACTTTTTCATTAGTTAAGAGATTTATAGCTACAAAAATAGCTAGATATATTTTAGACCATAATTTCAACTAATTTTTTTTATAAATTATGAAGAAATTTCAACTAATTAATCACACGGAAAGTAAGTTTGCATTCACTACTAAAGCATTGTCGCATCCCTATTATTTTTAGCTAAATGAGATTTTAGTCTTTACAAAGGAACGCATAATAATATGGTAATGAAACTTATAGAGAAATTCATAGAGTTAAATAAGATGTATAGGCGAATTGATAAGGAAAATAAAGCAATTCACGTGATTGTTAACCTTTTAGTAATTGATCTAAATAATTTTATCGAGATCAGAAATAAATTGTGCGAAAACTTCTCATCCTCGGAAAAATGTTCTAACAACATTACATAATTTAAGATGAAAAAAATAATCTAACCGGCAAAGTGCCTTCACATGTTAAAATTGATTAGGTAAAAACTTAAATTCGTATATTCTTATATATTGGTTATAAGTTTCGTGCTCATCATCATTAATTCTCACCATATACTTTTTGTCGTTATTAATTCATTGATGAAATGCAGACAAAATGAACTCCACATTCACATGAAATGCAAACTGAGTTCCCCATCTTCCAATCATATCTTATATATACACTTCCTACCTTCCATGTTGTGTCTCCGTTAATTATAGCCCTTTTTTCCTCCACCCATGGAACTATAACATTAAATCACAAAAAACACACTCACACCTATTTTATTTTAATAATTTTCTTATTTGGGTCGCCGGAAAATCAAGATTCCGGTAACCCATAAGAAAAAAACACAATCATTTTGTTTATACATAGAATTCTTTCTTTCCTGTCCCCGGGAAATAAAAAAAAGGTGATGATAAATGGCAAAGGGTCGGAAACTGGCCACTAGCCGCAGTGAGATGTTATTAGGAAACTACACCAGCTACAGAAATGGAAGTGCAACAGTCAACGGTTCCTCAGAACTAGGAGAAGATGATGTCTGGTCAACAGTTGATAACATGGTCAACGGTGATGATCACGGTACACGGGGCGAGTGGAGTCCACGCTCCGCCGCTGAGAGTAACAATAACGGAGGCTTCGGAGGGTACGTCAACCGGAGGCAGCCACCCGACCGCCGCCGCAGCTGCCAGGTGGGAGGCTTGTCATTGGCTTTCGATGATTCGGGTAAAACGGCGTCTCCTCGGATCTTGCACCAGTTTAGAGGACAAGACGCGCCATCCCCACGTGTGCAACACATGGCCACGTCAGCACCTGTGAATGTACCCGATTGGTCCAAGATATACCGAGTTAACTCGGTCGAGTCGTGCAACGACTCGGATGACGGAGTGGACGATCATGACGGAGAGATGGTTCCGCCCCACGAATACCTCGCGCGGAGCCGGAACTCCAACGCTCACTCGGTGTTCGAAGGGGTCGGGCGTACGCTAAAGGGTCGGGACTTGAGTCGGGTTCGAGACGCTGTGTGGAGTCAAACCGGGTTTGATGGTTGAATTCATGAATAAACTTAACTATCGTTTTTTAGATTAAAAGATTTTATAACTATTAGTAGCTGTTTGGAGAATTAAAAGAGGCAATTGATGATAATTATTTATTTGGCTAGATAAATTTTTGGTCTTGGGCGATTATTCAGGTAATCAGGTTGAATGAATACAAACTCAGTGAGTCAACCAGCTCCTATTGAGTCCTAGTTTAATATTTTTGTTTTTCACTTATTACTTTTTATTAATATGTTCCCTCTATTTCATATATGTACTTTTACTATGGTGGATTTTAGCAAAATGTTCTTTGGTCATTTTCAGGTGTCAATAATGGTGAAATTTTGAGTGCAAAGAATACTAGTCCCACTAAATAGTGTCTGGATAAAACTAGTACACCAAATAGCCCCACAAAGTTTCTGCCGTTGTCTATGGTTACTGTTTAAATGTCAGCAACTATTTCATAATTACTCTCTATAGAAAATAGTTTCTCCATCGTATAAAAATAGGAATAAAATTTACATACATTTTATATTTCTCATATTTCATTTGTAATATTACACTAAATATATTGTTATTATTTCATAATTACCGTATCCTTGATGATTTTTTTTTAACTACTGAGAAGGAAGAAAGATTTGTTTCTTATATTATGGAATAATAGTTTTAATGAAATTGATAAATAAAAAGGATCGATATTTACAAAATGAAATATAGTTTTAAGTGAAATTTATCAATCTGCTATCACTTGTCAAATGTTTGTGATCACCTATATATTATTAAAAGGTTAATAATCTACTTAAATAAGCTAATTGATATATAGGTAGAACGTCCTCATCATCATTTGGTTTAGATGTTGACTCAAGATTCCAAATCTTTTGGAGGTTACAAATAATCTACTTAAATAAGCTAAGTGACTCAATTTTTTAACATTTGATGGCATATAATTTTCCCAGGCCTGGGCTGCTACTCTTTTAATTTTTATCTTTTGAGTTTTGTCTGTTCATATTGAATTCGTTCATGATATTATAAAATAAAAAATAAAAAATCATCTACTCAAAGAAAATTAGTTAACTCAACCTCTCTAAACTTACTCATATTATCAACTTCAAGTTCGGATGAAAAAAGAGAGTTGTGGCAACTAGATTGACAGTGAACACAAAACTAATCAATTTACCATGAACAAGCTTAAACGAAATGACTATGAATAGTAAGGATTCATATATATAGATTACTCCAACTCATTTGAGATTGATATATATTTTTATATATAGTTATGGTTGTCGTACTTGAGAAAAATTAGCTAGCATTATTTATACGGCCGGGGCAAATGAATCATCATCTAAAGCCTATTGAATTTATATGGAGTTATCAAAGAACCTAATCTAAGAACTATAAGAAAACAAAATGAAAAAAGTACAGAATTTTAACATGTACAAGTGAACCTTCGTATTGAGTGGTTATTTGATGTCTTATCAAACAATAATGTGAAAGTTGTTTAGACTCAAAGAAAATAAGATTATATTTCCTATATCATTAGACATGTATAAAGCATTTGAAGTATGAAAATCTCAAGCTTAATTTTTGTTAGATAAACATATTGAAGATCTTAAGAGGTTTTTTCCACATCATAAAAAGATTGGAGAAGGGGTTTTTTTTTTTTTTTTTTTTTTTTAAATGAAAAATAAAAGAAAGAAGATGAGGAGGAAATAAGAATCGTTAAAATTGAGTCCACAAATATTATCTAAAATACTTTTAGAAGCTAGAATATATTAAATGAAGATATATGAAAAGAGTAATAGAGACATTTAATTATGGGGGTCCAAATGATCCAGAGCCCAGAATATTGGGATCCAATTACTTTTTAGAGAAGATGATAGATAGGATTCTAATTTCTAGCTACCGCCACAATCAAACAGACGTCATAATTGTTTTTTCTATCTAAAAAGAATTTTGCCAACGACAAATCCAATATTTAAACTAGAAAAAATAATACCAAAAAGGATAAGATACTAAGCCATGACAGCAAAAATAACTTTGATGGAAAATGTTTTTCAATTTTTTCATATTTAATTGAAATATTTTGAAAAAAGAGAAAATAAGTTTTTTAAAATGAAAAAAATTAATGACTTTCCTAAAAAAGGCTAATTAGGAAAACAAATCTCATAAGGTATAAGTAATATTCTAATTTCATTGTCTTCTCCCTATTCATTTAACTCCCCCAACCCCCATTCCTTGACAATTCCACCGCGAGCCCCCATCCCTTCCCACCTAGCTCCATATAGTATATTTTGCTAAACATATAAATACGTTTAGGATAATACTTTTTTTTCTTACTTCTCATAAATACGAGTATAAGTAAGAAATCACTTATTTTTCAAGAATATAAGTGATATATTTAAATATTTTCTCGTCTGGACCTTGATTTTCTTTTATATTTTTTTGTACATTGGAATGATAATAGAATAAAATTCAATTAATGATATTCTTAATATTATAAGTAATATTTGAAATATTAAAAATTGTAGTATTGCAAAATACAAATGAGGAAAGAAAGGCCAAAAAACAAGTGAAAAGATACCCTTTTGCCATCATACCTTTTTATAGAAAGAGACACTGTGACAATTCAATGGGCTCACGACTTCTGTGAACCACCGGTTTTTTTTCTTCCTTTCTATTCTGTCAACAACGCAAAAGAGTGAATTCTTTCATATCACTTGGGATTAGAGGCGGAGCCAGGATTTCCATTAAAAAAGTTCAAAATTTGAAGAAATAAATACATGAATTAGTAGAAGAAGGTTCAACATCTACTATATATACATAAAAAATAATTTTAACCATGTATAAATAGTATAATTTTTCGTCAAATGGGGTTCGGATGAACCCTCTGACCAAAGGCTGGCTCCGCCCCTTAGACCCACCTCTCAAGATAAATATTTCCTATAATAATTCAACTTTTTGTATATTTGGTACTAATAATTTTTAAAGTCGTATCTTTTGTTTAAAATATCTCGTGTTTACGCAAGATTTAAAAAAAGTTTGTATTCAAAGAGAATGTGAGATGTAGGCAGTTAATACATCCTGACACAAGTATTAGTGTTGATTCTACGACACGGACTCGTGAGAGATAAATTGTATGAAAATAATTTTATCACTACTTCAAAGCTCCGATCTATTGATGATTAGTGTGAGAAAAATTAAATTATATTGAGTGTTAAACATTGAAATCCTCAAAATATGCTCAACTTAACATATGCTACATTGAATTAAGATAAAATTGGGTAGGGGTTCCTTCATCACCCACCTTGGTGTGAGATAATATTAGTAGCCACGGGATAGATGAAGAAGTTAGTTCTTCGATATGGATCGAAATTAATACTATAAAATATTCATATATCGATCTGACTAGTTTTCTAAGATTAAAAAAAACATATTTTATTGATAAAAAACTTAATAGCAATATAGTTAAAAGGGAAAATGTCTAAAATCTCTCCTGAAATATACGAAACAATACAGATATGGAATTAATTTATTCTTTTTTTTTTTAATAATTCCATTAGTTAAGTTTGAAAATAAGGGTAAATGTATGACATTTTTGTAACGATGAGGGTGCAGATGATCTTAATTATTCACGTAGGACAAAAGTGTATCATTTTGTATATTGTTTGGAAACAATTTTTTATCATAGGTGAACTTAAACTAAACTATAGTAAATGAAGGTTGATAAATAGATACCAAAAGGGAAGATCAGTTATATTGATTAAATTAGAGTAATAAAATAGTGGACGTACAAAAACAAGATAAAATAGTACTAATAGTAGTAGTTACGATTGTGGTGGATATGGCAGCAGATGGAGGAATCGTCCATTTTGGTGAAGCTGGTCCATTCAAACCCCACTATCCTCTTTTATTTGTTTTTGTTTCCTACGCTGTGTTCGATACTCGTTTTCGGGTCCAACTAATCTGGATTTATGCCAGAAAGTGGCATTTGGGAGGTAAAACGCTCTTTAACTAACGGCTACCAAAGATGATTTCATACCGAGAGCTCAAACCTGAAATTTCTGATTAATAATGGAGAAGTGCTTAGTGCTTACTGCTCTATCATTACGTTAGGTGGTACCTCCCACTATCCATTATTACTATGAATGAATGAGCAATTTCCATCACAATTTTTCTCTAAATAAATGCAAGAACCAATAGATAAATTCAAAACTTGGCATGTCCTTGACAAATATGGTTGAAAAAGTACTGTAGTTCCTTTATTATAAAAGATAAAAAATTTACTATATAAGTGGCAATGCACTTCATTTATTCATTTGTTGGAGGCATGTGACACGTATCGTAATAAGAGAAGAAAAAAAAAGTTGTGACCACAAAGTTGAGTACATGAGATTTCACCATCAATGTATTTGTTTGAGACAGTGATTTTATTTTTTGGATGAACTCTAACAATAATTGTGATATTGCTCTGGGATCTTAGTAGCTCGGTTGGTTACGGTGGCTATCTAATAATTTACCTTGTTGGTGAGGGTTCGATTCCCTATTTTGTTATCCCCATACTCTCGATGTAATACAAGAACTTTTTCTCTTATATTTATTTGATTGAAACTCCATAATTAATAACCTCCAACTTGGAGAATAATTGAGAATTAAAGCACCGTTAAAGAATCATTTGAAGCTTCAATTCGAATTTTGAAAATTCTTGCTAGTTATTTTTTGATTGGGTGTGGTTGAAATTCGTTGGAAACACATGAACAAAGATATACACGAAAATTTGTGGAAGATAGGAAGTTGGGTGTGGTTTGAGTTCGAACTGGGTTGATTCAATGTTCAAAATTGAAATCTGACCTGAAAAACATCAGTGTTACAGTGTATATCACGTGTATATATCATTATATACACACACCATGAAACTTTTCATGGATATGCATGAGTTACACGAACCCACATAAGAGATACACACATATATAGGCGGAATACATAAATGTACAGGGAATAAAAATAGATATACACCACTTTAGCTTGTCTTCTTTCAATGCACCATCTTAAAATTCCGTCTAGCAACTCTTTAAATGAGCTCAAAATTTAATATAAGCTTCAAATAAGTGTGATATCGACAATATTTTTCAACACCTACTTGGTACAAAAATGAAATATAATTAAAATGTATAGATAACTAGTATTAATTAGAACAAATTGATAGTAATTTTATTTGTGCTGACAAAGGGTGTAATTTTTTTGTGAAAATTCTTGCTTCAAATAGACGCTTGAACAGGAAATCTTAATTGCTTTAGTTGGTTAGCTACCTGAACTTTCAGTGTATTGGTGAGATTCGATTCCCCGCCTTGTAATCCATATTTTTCCTTTTCCTATCCCCATTTTTAAAAATAAAATAAAATAAAAATAGACGCTTGAACAACAGTGAGCCACTTGGAGTTTCTGGTTTTGTTTTGTTTTCCGAAACGGGATGGCATATTTATGTGGGCTCTTTTCAAAGGCCCAAGAATATTGGGCCTCTTGTTTGGGCCCAATAATATAATGTATATGCATGTATATTGCCAAAAAAAATAGCTGCATGTATACCATATGTATACCGATGACCATTTCGGGTAAGAACTTCGGTTAGAAGGCCATTTTAGGTAGTAAATTATAAGTGGACTATTTTTTATGTAAAAAATTTAACACAATGACCATTTTATCTAATTTTTCTATAAAAAATTGTCATGCAACTAGGAAATAAAACCTTCTAGAAACTCCGTAACTGAAGTATAATATTTTACTGTTATAAAATCATAATAAAATATTAAGACAACAAGAGATATGGTCAAAGAAATTTTGAGAGAGAGATATTTGTTCTCTTCAAATTTATGTACAAATTAATTTTGTCTATGAGGTAAAAGTTCAAGATATTTTAATAAGTTATAGCTGACAAAGACATTTTAATTAAAAGGTGAAAATATTATCTTGTGAATTATAAGAATGCCTCTTAATAAACTAAAGGAAAAAATGTGAAGAATTAAAGAATTAATACATGCAATTTTCATCAATGCATCATAACTTTGGATGTCATTCTTATAAATCACCCCTATAATTTAGTGTATTAAATTTCACAATTAAAGTAGTTGGATCACTTCCTTTGTTGCAGGAAAATTTATAGCTAATAGGAACATAATTTCAATACTGACATCAATAAATTCAAGTTGTGTAAATGCGTCACCTTAAGGGTTTGTTCGGTAGGATGAAAAATGTTTGATTTAATTTTGTGTTTGATACGTAAGTAAACATTATTATTATAAAAGTATTTATATACAATTTAAATAAAATATTATGGGAGATAGGGATGGAGTTACGTGAATATGAGTGAAGATGAAATGTGTTGGAGAGTGTGAAGGACATAATCAATGTACAATATTACTTATGAAACTTATTTTTTCTACTCTATTAGAAAAATCATTTTTGTTGTTTTTAAGAAATTCATTTTCGTGGAGAAAATATTTTTTAAAATTTTTAACCAATAAAACATGAAAAATTATGGGGAATTTACATAAAACACACATCTTTAGGAGCTAATTATTCTTTTTTTCACTACTTTCAAACGTACCACTCGGATACATTGCATAAGGCATCTAAATACATGGTTTTATCTCGGATACATCAGCATCTTTGATTTTATCTCGGATACATCGACATCCTGTTGTCTGGATACATGATTTCGCATGTATTTGAGGATTACATCATGTATTCGCATGTATCTGAGGGGTTACAACATGTATCCAATGGTTGGGATGTATCCGATAAGGTTGAGACATATTCGATGGGATTGGGATATATCCGAAGGATTTTTTGTTAACATGTGGTATATTAAGTAATTAAAATAAAGTAATGAAAGAGTTAATAAATATGACAAGAATGTTTGACTCTTTTTACAATTTATCCAAAAATTAAAAACATTGTCATACCGAACACACCCTAAAACTCCATTGCTTGTGCAGGAAATCTCAACTTACAATCTATTAAGGTCAGACAAAGATTATTATGTGCATATATTATGGAGTACCAGATTACACTTTAAAAAATAATTAATCAGGAAATCAAGGTGCCACGTGTCTCTCCCTTAATACTCTCACTCACAACCCAGAGAGCGAAATTATGATTAGTGGAACTCGCGTGACTAGCACGTGACTCAAGGAAGTGTCCAAACTCCAAAGTGGTTTACTTCTGCTCCCCAGTTTCACAAGTATTTAATTAAATATGTATTTTATTATATTAATTTCATTAATAATGTTTTAGAATTCTAAATTTAATTATTATATTTTATATAGTTATTTAATATTAAAAGTATGAGATAAAATATTTATTACATACTCCTTCCGTCCAACAATATCTATTCATTATTCACTTTGTACACTTATTAAGAAACTATAAATAGAAGGATAATTTTATCATATTACCCTTTGAATATAATAAATATAATATCTTGAAAAATGTAATAGAGAAATAACTATAATTAATGATAAAGGTAAATTAAAAATTGAGTGTAAAATTATCTCTTAATTTCATAAACTTGATAAATATTTGGACATCTATTTTTAGTATAGTAAACAAGTAAAGATGGACGAAGGGAGCAGAAGTAACCAGTTTCAACAATCTATTTTTATTCAATTACTTGATGCATGACTTGGCATGAAAACTTTAAGCAAATATATATTTTACTAAATTAACCTTATTAATATTGTATTCAAATTTTAAATTTGATTAGTATTATTTTATTTAGTTATATAATATTGAGAATCTAAAGAAAAAAATATAATTGAATAAGATTGAAACAACCAAGAGTTAATAGCCTGTTTGACTAAACTTATTTTTTTTCTCAAAGATGCTTATTTTTTCTAAAAAATATTTATTTTTAAAAAGTAAGTTGTTTGACCAAGCTTTCGATAGAAAATAAATGCTTCTAGGGAGTAGCAGAAACTATTTTTAAAAGTTTGGTCAAACACTAATTATTGCTTAAAAGTATTTTTTTAAATTTATTAGTCAAACACAAATTGCTTCTCGCCAAAAGTGGTTTTTCTGTCATAAACACTTTTTAAAATAAACTGAATTTAATATTTTTTTTAAATTTTCTAAAATAAAATATTTATGTTTAGCCCAGGGGCTAAGTAAAATAAAACAAAGGAATAAATGAGAAAAAGAAAGAGAAGCGGTTGATGGATATTAATGGTCGCTAATGTCAATATCTCAGTTTTCAGAGACAAAGTAGGGTCACTATTGACAGCTATTGTCCCCACACAACTAAGCAAAGCTCATTCATGGCTAGCTGCCCCAACTCTCTTCACTCTCCCATCACCCTATACTCTTTCTTCACATTAATTAATTAACCACCATCAAACTCTTAGACACTTATTCCAAGCTTTCTACTTTCTTTCTTTCTTCCTTCTTCTGGGGTTTTTCTTGAATCTAGTGTTGATTACACATTTGGGTTTTTTGGGTTCAAAGGACTGGCAAGGATGAGAGGAGCTGGGGTGTCTCCAAGTTTCAACCTTTACCTTCTCCATGTGTTTCTACTGCTTCTTTGTAAGTGTTCTTTCACTTGATTTCTTTGCTTCTATTCTTGTAGCTATTATTGCTAAAGATTTAGCTTGGGTGTTTATTCATTTTTACTACTACTTTATGTGGGTGTTGGGTAGCTGGGTTTAGTACTACTACAGCAAGAAAAATGTTATGATAGGAACTGCACTTCTAGGGTTTATGTTGATAAATTTCTTTTTATGTATTTTCTTTTTGAATGCTCACCAAATGAGCAATGTGTTCAGTGATGCAGATAATTTCCTTTTTTCAGCTGATCAAATATCTACAACATGTATTTAGGCTAATCATCATTTAATTCTAGTCTTCTCCTTTACCAAACTACGCCAACAAAGCCATAAGTGGTGGGTACATGCACCTTCCAGACAAATACATTAATCCTCCTAATTCATGAACTAAGGAAATAAAATTCATATACTTTAGATGAATTAAGTTTATGAACTCTTCTTTTTTTCCGTGATCAGTCAATTGCTTGGACTCGGGTAGAGTATCTGATATAAGTGCGGATTTAGAGGTGGGATCTTTCATGATCTAAATTTTAGATTTGGGGGTACGGATTCAGGCAAGAATACAAGTGTGATTTGGCTAAAAGTAGTTCAAATATCTAAAAATGGAGCTACAAAAATAAGCTTAAATTATGAGACATAATGTGGAAGACTTACGTGTAGCTTGTAGAGTACACTAACTCACTCTTTAATTCTCAAGTTGTCGGTAGCCATCTACAAATGTACACTAGCTTTTCCCATGTCTTCAAATCTACGCTAGCTTTTCTCTTGAGAAATCAAAATGCCGAATCTTATCTCAAATTTCTCTGTATTTTTGGTCAAAGTACCCAAAGTTGATTGACCGGATCCAGTACGTATATGTATATAGTTGTCATGCTTAGTGGTGTACATAGCCACATTTAGGTGGCAGATTTGTAGGAATTGTTCTTTATTTCTTTCCTTGGTTAGCACCTAATGCATTGTATTTTTACGTTGCTTTCTTATTGGAATAATACAAGTTCTCTTCTATATATCTCGATGACATGATATCAAAGCCAAGTCCATCTCTGTTTGGGCTTCTGGTCCACGCTCCCGTAGGGCCTGGGCATGAGGGGGGTGTTAGAGTGGGTTACAGTCTCACATTGCTTGAGGAATGGACTGATGGTTTGCTTATATGGACTCGGGCAATTCTTCTCTCAAGAGCTAATTTTTGGGGTTGAGTTAGTCCCAAAAGCGATATCCTTACAATATCCCAAACCTATACCAATGTCGGTGTCGTGTTGACACGGGTGCAGCACAAAAAATGAAGAGTCCAAGCAACTTAGAATTAAGTTATAAAAAGTAGCCTTGGCACATCAATACAAAGGAGTTATCGGCGTATGATCAGGAGGTTACAGTCTCATGCCGTGGAAATAATTTCTTGCAGGAATGCAAGGTAAGGCTGCTTAAAATAGAACCAATGTTGTCCGTCCCTCCCCGAAACTGAACCATGTTTCCTGGGAAAAGAAAAAGTTAGATTGTTTGTCTAAGGAGAAGAACATCAGTGGATGAGAACTTTCTTTGTGGAGCAATCATAGAACTCTTTCCCACTGGATCTCTCTGTGAATTAGATGATTCAGATGAGGGAAAAGGCCCTCTATCGGGAAGGAAAACCCCCGGTTGCATCAATGGTGACATAACAACATACCCAGTGAAATCCCACAAGCGTCCATATTTTTTATTCTGGTATTTATTAGCCGGTTGTCAAATTTTATTGGCTAGCTACATTTTTCCTTTAGTGTTGGCAAATGAAGATTTTCTTCCTTGCTTTTTTCATCATTCGGAAATAAGCTGGACCCTACATCTTCCCCTCCAAAACTATGCATCAGAAGGAGGTATATCTAATTTCTTGGACAAAGCTCATGTCAATAAGTTCTTTGTTGAACTCGAATTTGTCTCTTGGTATCACCTTCGTTGGCAAATCTGAAGGATTTTCACTCAGATATCGCATCGATTTGCTTTGTGCAATGAGCCCCATCAGATCTGTGAAAGTTCCGTTTCGACTAAATTGCATAAAGATGGGCTTTTATGCGATGACAATGCCTCTTTTAATCAGCATTGCATGGTTTACAGATCTCGTGGTCAAGTATATTGCAATCTAAAGGTCACTGTAGGAAGCAATACGCCTTTTGTTATGATCCAAGTTTTCTTAAAGAAACCTTTGAACCATACTTTCTTCTTGCATGTTTCATGCAGTAATATACTCCATTTTAGTTGCTGCAAGTACGTCACACTTCTGAAACTTAGATTGTCATGTTATGGTTCCCTTGCTGAAGAAGCAAATAGATATCTAATTATGTATTTTCTATGACCAATTTTGGGGTCCAACCCAATTTATTAAAAAGATGAAAAATCAAGGAAGAAAATCTTCCTTTGCCAACTAAAAAGGAAAAATGTGTCTGGCCTATAAATTTGACAGTCGATTAATCAATGCAAAGAAGATAAATATAGGCAGCTGATGTCATCAGTGATGTAAGAGCGAATTTTCCTTTCCCTAACACACAAATAGAGATGGTTCAAAAGAGTGCATTTCTTCTTAGTGTAACATCTTTGAGGACTTTGTGATACTAGGATGTTCACTATTTCACATCTCTGATCTCACTATAATTATATTATTTTGCTCATCCCTATCCGTGGTTTTTCCTTAGTCCAGAAGAGAGTTTCATGTAAGAAATCTTGGTGTTCTTATTTCTTTTTACTCGTTAAAGCAAATATAGGAAAGAATGGGAGCATATAATATTGCTAAAAGCAAATATAGGATGGTTTGATGGGTTAAATTTTGAATAAGTGAAATGTGAGGCAGTTTCTGTTGTGGACAGTAAGATTTAACCAACTCAGAGACACAAAGTGAAACATGAAGTTCTAGAAATACTGGTTCTCTAGGTATACAACTTTTCTGAATCTTCAAAATCTCATTAGACATTGAGGATGTTAAGTCACATCACTACTGTTTTCTTTGGGTGACTATGTTATCTGAGGCTCTAGTGGTTTCTTGTTGTCCTGTTAACATCTTTTACGTTTAGTGCATGGGAGCACAGGCCCACAATGGTGCTTGTAACTTTGATCCATATGTAACTGTATGTATGTGGTTGTAAGCTTTTTTGTAGTTGGTCATATCCTAAAAGTAATCAATGCTATTTCTTATTTCTGATGGAATTTCTGATTGTCCAGACCTCCAGGACTCCAGTTGCAGTTCGGTGAATTCTCTTAAGGGTTCTTTAAAAGTGGACAGAAAGGAGGACGCTCTGTTGCCTGAGATCTCCCCAACTGCTTCTCCTCAGCCCTTTCTCCCTCTTCTGGCACCTTCTCCGTGGGCACCTTTCACAAACAGCAGTTTACCAAAATTATCGGGTCTGGTTCAGTATTTAATTATGATTATCTCTTAGGCCTGAGCAAGATCAAAAATTTAAAAAACTGGGTCTACTTCAAATATTAGAGCAATTTAGAGTTGAAAAACTAAATACAGCTCAGATAGATCTTGATTTGCTCTCAGCTCAGTCAGTGACTCTTCCTTTCATACTCTTCAGGACTCTGTACGCTGAAATTTGATGCTGTGGAAAGCATGATGGGTGTGACATCAATTGATTGTGTTGCTCCATTTGCACAGTATCTGGCTAATGTCATGTGTTGCCCGCAACTGGAAACAACTCTTGTTATTCTTATTGGGCAGTCCAGTAAATACACAAATACGCTTGCTTTAAATGGCACACTTGCAAAGCATTGCCTTTCAGATTTTCAGCAAATTCTGGTGAGCCAGGGTGCCAATGACACCTTACAGCACATATGCTCTCTCCATCCATCAAATCTTACAGAAGGTTCTTGCCCAGTCAAAGATGTTCGTGAGTTTGAAGCCACAGTGGACTCATCTAGCCTACTTGCTGCCTGCAGGAAGATTGACCTTGTGAATGAATGCTGTGAGCAAACTTGCCAAAATGCTATATCAGAAGCTGCTAAAAAACTTGCACTAAAAGCATATGATCTTCTGAGCATGGAAGGCGCTGAGGTGCTGTCTGACCACTCGACTAGGGTTAATGATTGCAGAAGTATTGTACACCGTTGGCTGGCAAGTAAACTTGATCCTAATGGTGCAAAAGATGTTCTTAGAGGACTATCTAATTGCAAAAATAATAAAGGTGAGGAATACATGCAAGTCTTTTTTCTTATGCTCATTGCTTATTCATTATTCATTATTCATTATATATATTCTTAAGTTTAGCGTTGGTGATGTAAAAGATCATTTGAGGAAGCATGTACTTGCATTTGTATATGAACAACAAATTTTAAGTCTTAATGCATATGTAAAGAGAGATACTTAAATTTTCATAAAATAGGAGATGGTAGTATGCAAGTAAATGTTCTGAATTAAGGTCCAACGAATTCACAAGAATGGATTTGCTATTGCACGGGATAGGATAAGATTAGTAATGATCATGTCTTACAGACAGTTCAAGTAGCCCACATAGTGGATATAATGAGGAGAAGGTAGCTTGATATGGTTTGTCTATTTTCTACTGACCTTTTGCTATGAGGATTTAATGTGCTAACAGGGGAAGCTTATTTATTACGTGTTGGAGACATAATGAAGTAAATAAAAGGGTGTCTCTCGAATAGCTTAAACTTTTAGTTGAGATGATCACGCACTTCAACATAGTATCTAAGTACCAGAGCAAGCAGAGGTCCTGGGTTTGAGTGTCACCACCATCCATTATTGAAAAAAGAATTTCCACGTGCGTGGACCATGAAAAAGAATCAGGCCTGCACGTGAGGTGGTGTATTGAAAACATAATTAAGTAGCCACTACGACTATTTTGGGTTGAGGTATAGTTGATCGCTTGATTGGACATGGTTTCAAAAAGGGACTATGGTGGACATCTGTTTTTATCAATTTAGTTGGAGCCTTTTCTAAGAAAACAACCTTCTTAGGATGTCTATAATATGTAGTCTAGAATTGGTATTTGTCATAAATCAATGGCATTACACTCTCCTATTAACCACTGTAGATTTTTTTTATCATTAATTTTCTTTGCTAATTAATGGTGAATAGTTCTTCACTATTTCGGGCTCTAGGAGAGAGAGAGAAGGCCGGCTGACGCCTGACTGTGTACTTCCTAGTCAAATGTTCATTGCCCTTCATGCTGTTTGAAGGGGGGAAATGGAGAAGGAAGGCAGATTTTTGCTTTCTTGTCATTTCTTACTTGAAATAGTTTCTAAGTTAGTTTTAAGCCACTCTATTTTAATCTAAAACCAGGTTGGACAAGTACCTGTTCATTTAGTTAATCTCTTGCTGTCCTTCAAGTGTCACCCCAACCAAGCATATCTGTACTTATATGATTATCCTTGAGATAGCTACTCATCTTACCAAAATTATCATGCACTCATGCTTGCTAAAGGAACTAGAATCTCTTATATTGTTTTTTGTCATTTTCTATCTTGGGTATACTATAGTTATAAAATTAGCAATCTGTTTTCCTCCCCTTCAGTGTGCCCTCTTGTATTCCCTAATACAAGCCATGTTACGAAGGCTTGTGGAGATGGGATGAATAACCAAACCACATGTTGTAATACCATTGAGAGCTATGTGTCTCACTTACAAAGGCAGAGTTTTGTAACCAACTTGCAAGCTTTGGATTGCGCTGCTTCACTTGGAGTCAAGTTACAGAAAGCCACCGTGAGCAAAAATATATACAATCTTTGTCACATTAGCCTCAAGGACTTCTCTGTGCAAGGTAAGTTATTATTTAAATGCTGCATTTTGAGTATTTTGTTGCCTGCAAATCTACCAAGCTAACTTGGAATTTCTATTTTGTCATATCCATCCTGTCTGGTTTTCTTCAAATGACTACAACAGTCGCACCCGAAGGTAATTTTACCTACTTGCGTATTTTTTAATTCATCTCCGTGCCCTATGTTTTCTTCCGTCCCGTATCACTAGCATTTTTTGAAGCATCTGGTCTACCTTAAGAAATATAATTTTAAAGTCCCCCCTCCCCGCCCTTCCTCTAAATGACTTTTGTTGAAGTATCAGAAATTCAATTATGGGACATGGAAAGAAGTTGGTTAAGATATTCAATTACATGATCATGGATTAAAAGGGTATTATTAGTTAATATTGCATTGGATGTATTATTGAAGATCAATGTATTGGACAAAGGAGCCGACTTTTGAACCTAAAGTAGTCCACAGTGACTCTGTGTCTGTAAGGTCTAGAAATTACAATACTGTCGTTTCATGCCTGAGAAGAAATCTACATTTTGTGTTGGAAGACATTGTTTTTGTCAAAGCACTACATGCGTCAAACCGTCAAACTACTACATGTTAATTTTCCTCCTTTGGGTGAGGTTCCTTGTGTGTTATATATCATTTAGCTTACCTATGCCACTTTCCTTGTCATAGTTTTAATTAATTAAGTTTTTTTGATCTTCTCGTGGGAGTAGTTTCTGGGTGTCTTTTGCCTAGTCTACCATCAGATGCTGTACTTGACCAAAGTAACGGGATCAGCTTCGTCTGCGATTTAAATGATAACATTCCAGCCCCTTGGCCATCTCTCTCTCACCTACCAGTTTCGTCATGCAATAAAAGTATGTCAAATCTCTTGCTTCTTATTATAACCTGTGACCAAAGTTTATCTTCTTACATAACTAACCGCTGATCTTTATTACGGCTTTCTGCTATTGCAGCTGTGAAAATTCCTGCACTTCCTGCGGCAGCGTCTGGCCAGATCAGTAAGACTATCTACCTCTCACTTACAGTTTCATAGTATGCTGGTTTCTTTTTGTGCTTCCGTTAGTAATAAGTTTAAACTTCTCCGGATATGGACAGAGGGGTAAAAGAAAATTTGGAAGCTAAAATTGTTTTCTATTTCCATCGTATTTCTTGATGGAAACTTTTATCATTGTTAAGTCCCTCATTGGTTGCAGAGTGAATTGTGGTCTTCTTATATGGTTTTTGACAATCCTTTTCTTAAGAGCTAGGTTTGGGATTAAGTTAGGCCAATGACCATATCTTGACATGGTATGAGAGCCAGACCCATCGATCCTTGTTGTTGTGTTTCTCAATGTTGGGCCTCCGTAATCCATGTTCTACTTGAGTCCTGAGCATGTAAATCAGTTGAACTAATGAGTTGTGGTTTCCTTATATTGTCTTGGGAAATCCTCTCCTCATGAACTAGTTTTTTGGGTTGAGTTATATGTGTAGTTGTATAAGATATGAGGATCGTGATTAGGCGATATTTTTGTGTATTAGAAGTTGCAACAATAGCTAAATATTGATTGAAGCAAGTGATTGGAGTAAGAATTGGAATATTTGTAAAGAAAAGTGACCTTATGCTCATAAGAGACGTCATTTGCCCCGCTTTTGGTGGAAAAGCATTTTGAAGCACTTTCCACGTTCAAAGTAACGGGACACTGGAATATATCTTCCACGAAACATTTTCAGCTATACCAAAGGGGAAAATCATCATCTTGCATGTGTTTGTAGAAAGAAACAGAAAGATTATGCTTCTTTGAAATTCCCTGGGGCGAGATCAAGAATTTCGTTGACCAATGGCAAGTAATATGCTTATATAGATGCACAAGGGAAGAAGGATGGATATGTAGAACATCATGAAGCATCATCTTATTAGGGAAGATACACCAAGCCTCCACTTCCATTGAAATGCTTTTTACCATCTTTTTAGTATGTATTATTTTATAAATAAATAAAAACTATTTTATAGTATGTCCTGAGCACTGTTGTCCTAAAGCAAAATTAAAGCTACTTTGGAGGATCAAGTGAAAAGGTTTTAACAAAACAAATAAGACTTCAAATGCCATCTAAAATTAATCTCTACTCTAAATGAATCTATACTTAGATGCAGATTCACTTGAATTTGTCGGCTTGTGAAAGCGTGATAGTTTATCTTTTATTAAGGTTGATATACTTCTCATTGATACATTCTTGTTAATTTGTCAGGTCTGAACAGCTTAAGCATCGGGTCTCATCTGCATCTCTTGGCCTTGACGGTTCTTGGAAGCCTCTTTTATACTTAATGCTGCCATTCCTGCTCAATTAACCCTTATGGTGAGCAAATCTTATGAAATGATGATACGAGTAACGAATCACTTTTAAGTTAATAGTGCTGAAGGTTCTGATTTTCCTCAAGTCTAATGTGTACAAAAGCTGGAAAATCATGCTCCTGAGTAAGAATCCCAGCTGAAGAAGATTCCAAGATTGAGTTTTCCGAGCATATTTATTCCTCATCTTGCGTAATAAGAAAATTTTGTAAAAGTACTCGAGGAGGAGGTTGAATTCCGTGTAATTATCTCCAGTTAGAAAAACTTTGCCTTGTAATGTATATGTCTGAATTCAAAGTCCTGAGAAATTATTGTCATTAACTAATGCATTAGGTAGGTCTGTATGAGTAATACTCTATAGGGGTTGGGATGTTGTTTTTCTTTGTCATTTTTCTTTTGTATGCATCAGAACTGTTTGATGCTTCAATACCAAAATTGTACTAGTATCTATTCCTGTTCAGTAGATAAAGGTATTGCAAATTGCAGCACCTTCAAGTGATAATGCATGTGCTCTTTTATCAACTTCCTATTTAATTGGCTAGACAGTTATATATTGAGAGATCTATTACACTATCTTTCTAGTTTATCTTGTGATAAAATGTCAGTTACTACGGAAGTTAATTATCCTATCATAGATATTTACCTGTATTTTACCTTATAAACAATCTGATTATGTAAGTATTCATTGAATTAAACATTTGTTAAAAATAAATATCCACTAATAATTGCGTTATTATTAATATAAGGAATAAAAATCTTGTTTTACAATGGAAATAACGGTACATGACCATGTTATTTTACAGTAGTGCACATTTAATTTACAGAGTCGAATTCTCTGTTTCATATTTTATTGGTCCAAATAATTGTCACTTGGTTAAGATCAAAATATTGTGCACTGTGCAGTGCATCTTTTTATATTATTTATTTATTCTATTCCGGACTATATTCCGCATCTTTAGGGTTGCTGATTGATTTTGTTATTTACTTACATTTAACAAAATTCGACTGACACGAGTCCAATTACTGGTACCACACGTTAGTATTCCTATCTTTTTGTATAATTTTTTTTTAAAAAAAAGGAATATCGAGGTGAAAAACAGTGACAAATAAACGAGTTGAATTGAATTTTTGTCCAAGACTTCTTCTTTTCGAACAAAAAAAAAAGCGCCATTGCTCAGCTCAGAACTGCTGCGAATTGCACTGGAGAACCCAATAATTAACGGGTACTGTTCTTCTGTTCAATATCTCTAGTCTTTTGTTTTTTTCTTTGAAAATGATTCATATAGTCGATTTAAAAATAAACTATAGTTTAATCCCTTTGCGCTGCATAAATAATGAGTCTTTGCTGTTATACACATTTTTCTCATTCATAATGATGGTCGTTTGAGAATTTATTGCATTGATATTTTCCTTTTAATTTTCTTTCCCTTGTTTTTTTTCATAATTACAAAGAAGGAGAAGATTTTAAGAGTGTGATGGAATAATATTATTATTACTTGGAATTAAAGTGATTAAGGGGAAAATATTAGTACCAAAATTAAAAAGGTGGCTTTAAAGTTGAGCAACTATTAATATGGCATGATTGTCGTTATTCTTTTGGTACATATCCCTTTTCTTTCATCTGTCACATGCCCTGAGCAGCCAGCGTGTCTGAAATAATAATACTTAGAATTAGTTCAGTGCATTGTATATGTATAATAAAAAGAAAAAAATTTAATTTAGAAAATTATTTGAACTATGACTGTTAGTTCAATAATAATTTAGCTTTTTGACTATAATGTAAAACAATTTTAATGTGAGTAATGGTTATTATTCATCAGCAAGAGTGTGTAGTGAAGAGAAAACATGGGTGACTCAAAGGGGCCACCTCTCTTAGAACCCAAAGAAGCAACAGTTATGGCTGTGGAAAATGTAAGCTCTGAGCTTGAAGACATATTGTGTGACACAAGTTTATCCAATTTTCAGCGGCTTGGACGGGCATCTGTAGTAGAATTTAGAAATCTCTTCCGCCTAGCAGCGCCAGCAATCATTGTTTATTTGCTCAACAATGTCACTTCTATGTCTACCCAAATATTCTGTGGCCATCTTGGTAATCTTGAACTTGCTGCTGCTTCACTTGGCAATGAAGGTATTCAACTCTTGGCTTATGGCGTCATGGTAAAACTTCTATCACCTTCTTTCATAAATTTGTTTATCCTACTTTACATGGTACTAGTGTGATTTGCTACAAAACTGAATGAATCATTTTTCTTTTCTGGAACAGAGTAGTACTATTTTACTAACTCGATTGACTAAACTTGTACAAATAGGCAGTAGAATTACCTTTCCTTGTTGCTAATCGACCTAGCATATGAGCAGACCTTCTTTGGATTGCTCAAGTTTCATACACTCCCTTTGTCCCAATTTATGTGTTATTGTCGAACTTCGAGAGTCAAACCTCTTAATTTTGACCATGAATTCGAGAGGTACTATAAGTCAATATGAAAAATCACGGTCAGGACTTTCGAAATCTGAAAGGTGCCACATAAATTGGGACGAAGGGAGTAATAATTTTAAATTTTACTGAAGAAATAGTAATGCTTGTAGAAGTTAATGTGCTAATTGTCAATTCTATTGGAGCAGTTAGGGATGGGGAGTGCAGTGGAGACACTATGTGGGCAGGCATATGGAGCTCATAAGTATGAAACATTGGGAATATATCTTCAAAGATCGACAATTCTCCTTATGTTATCTGGAATACCAATCATGGTGGCTTACTTATTTTCAAAGCCAGTTTTGATACTATTAGGAGAATCAGAGAAAGTTGCATCAGCGGCTGCATTATTCGTTTATGGTCTAATTCCTCAAATATTTGCTTACGCTGCCAATTTCCCTATCCAAAAGTTCTTGCAAGCTCAGAGCATTGTGAATCCTAGTGCGTATATAGCAGCAGCCGCATTAGTCCTCCATCTTTTCCTAACATGGATTGTGCTTTATGTATTTGAGTGGGGATTATTCGGAGGAGCTTTGGTACTAAGTATTTCATGGTGGATACTAGTCATTGCGCAATTTATTTACATATTGTGGAGCGATAAATGCAAGAAAACATGGAGTGGATTTAGTTCGCAAGCATTTTCCGGGCTGTGGGATTTCTTTAAGTTGTCTGCTGCTTCATCTGTGATGTTGTGCTTGGAGGTGTGGTACTTTCAGATTTTGGTTTTAGTTGCTGGTTTGCTTCCGAATCCTGAAGTGGCATTAGACTCTCTAGCTGTTTGGTCAGTGAATATCTTGTTATCAATTAATTACTTCTGCATTTTATTTCCCTCTCTTGGGTTAATGTCCAGATGATATGGAATTTGTTTTGCAGTAATACAATTCTTGGATGGGTGTTCATGATATCTGTTGGGTTCAATGCAGCCGCAAGGTTAGCAATCTATTACTGAACTACTGCATAATCAGAGGCGGATCCAGGATTTTTGCTTTAAAAGTTTTAACATTGAACCCGTTACCTTTCAACTTCATCTGCCCCTGTGCATAATTCTATAATTTTTCATGATTAACACACTAGAAATTGTTCCCAAGTTGTAGTTAGTATAGGCTTTCAAAAACATAAGTAAGGGCTCCTCTTCTGTCTTTTTTTCTCCTTTTCAATTACATTAGGACAGTGGCAGAGCTACAATGTCCCAAGGATGGTCAGACGAACTCTGTTAAATTTTATAAAATGTAATTTTGAAATTGCAGTGTGAGGGTGAGCAATGAGTTGGGAGCAGGGCATCCGAAATCGGCCTCATTTTCAGTTTTAGTGGTGACATTAAGCTCATTTGTGATTGCTGTAGTCATTGCCATAATAGTAATGATGCTTCGCGATGTGATGAGTTATGCATTCACCGGAGGCGAAACAATTGCTAAGGCATCTTCAGAACTTGCACCACTCTTGGCTGCCTCTATAATTCTTAATGGCATTCAACCTGTTTTATCTGGTCAGTCTTCCATCAACCTTTCTGTTTTTTGGGTTAATTTCACCAATGTAACTTAAATTTTATCTTAGTGCATTAGTCATTGAACTATTTTTTGTAATATAAATTACTTAACTTGTGTTTAAATAATACAGAAAGTACTAAATTATTTTATATAACAAAAAAAAAAAAATCACTCAAGTTTGTCTTACTATCGTAGAAAGACACTAGACATTTTTGTTTAACCAAAATGTCTCTTTTGAATCTCTTAATGACTTTATGCAATGCTTAGCATATTTGATTGACTTTTTAGTTACAAAAAATTAGTTCAGAGATTTTTTAGTTACATAAAATAGTTTAACGACTTTAGTGCAATAACTTAAATTGAGTGATCATCCATGAAATTAGCTCTTTTATTTTATGTCATAGGATTTCGTAAAAAGTAAAAGAGAATTAATGTATATAATTATTATATACTCCAGTAGATTGTATATATCTAGATTCACTTTATATGTTTAGGTTAAATGTATAGACTATTAATTGGAATATCATTAACATTGTTTTGAAAGTATAGTAATTAGGAAACCATTTTTAGTCAACAAAAATGAATGCACTCTGTACTCTGAATAGAATTCAAAGAAAATTAGGTTGGACACAGTCCGACTCAACAAGATTAGGGGCCTAAAGCCAAACTTTAGAGAGAGACTCTAAATATATTTATAAAAATAAAAAATAAAAAAAATCGCCATATATATTTTTATTTAAAGTCTGCTTTTCTAGCTTTTTTAAATGCGAAGTCATTAATTACTTTTTTATAAACGATTTGTTCTAATAATTCCTTTTCAATTGATAATAGAGTCAATCCATTCAATCTCTCTTGAGACATTGTTGATCTTAGATACGATTTTATCATTTTAATTAGTTTTAAGAAGCTTCTTTCGGCTGAGGCAACAGTTACATGAAATGTTAACATTATTTTATAAGCAATATATGTATTTGGAAAAAAATCAAGTCTTTTTATTTGATCAAATATTTCTATTAGATCATTATCTTCTACTTGTATTATTTCTCTTAACAATCTTAATTCAAAAATAAATCAAAACCATCAATATCAGAATAACTATTATGTGTTAAAGAAAGTTCAAGGTTAAGACAATATTTTTTTCAAATTTATAAGTTCATATATATATTTTTTAATAAATATGTATAAGTATATCTTTAAGAAAAAATAAGGCCCTAATTTTTTAAGGGTTCAAGCGATTGCTTTAGTGGCCGAATGATTAAATCGGCCCTAGACTTGCACAGTTCTTTTTGCAAATTTTCAAAAAAACAAGTACAGATATTGGACGCAGACATGAAAGGACAAACAGTGGGGGAAGACCGTGCAAGTATTTTGATTTGCATGTGACTTTTGTTTGGATATATATGCTAAACAGAGTTTTAGAAAATTGATTTGACAGGGAGAACAATATTACAAGGAGAACAAGACAAATATTATATGGCAGGCCGTACCCTATGTTTTTTAAAGACTATTTATAACTAGAATTCAGTCGAGTAGACCATCTATCAAAAATAACCCCTTTGTCCCACAAGTCATAATGATAAATAAGAATTTGTGTATGATGTCCTATCATTCTCAGAATTCAATTATAAGCTTATATTAGATATGTTATTATTGTTATTGCATTTAACTGGACAAATAATAGAGAGTTTCAGGAGAGTGAGGAATAGATTTGGTTGAAATTAATTAGAAAAATGAAATTTTTAATTGAAGGTGAAAATGGTATTTAGAGATGTATTTCATATTTTCATTTGATTCTTTTTTTGTTTTTGAAGTTTTATAAGTGGAAAAAGATATTTAACCAGTTTTTCAATCATCTTCAAAAACTAACTAAAAAATCAGTTCGATGTATAATTAAACAATATTTTTTCTAAATTTTTTTTACAAAAAGGAAAAAGTTCTATGTCCAAATTAAACGGCTCTTAAGAAATCTTTTTAATTTCATGTTGTACTATTTGGTATGAAAAGAAAATGGTAATCATGTGTATGAATGATTGGTACAGTTAGTTACAAAATGGTAGATGATCCACTTATTGGCTTGTAAGTTGCAAGTAGTTTTACACCATATTGATCTTATATCTATGATAATATAATTTCCAATTTTAACTGAAAAATAATTGGTATTTGTACAATAGCTGAAAGATATTTATTTAAGGCGCAAATAAAATCTGAATACTTTCTTGGAGTTTGAAAAAAAAATAAAGAAGCGATTTTTTGCGCAGGCTTATTTTCAAATAACAATGGTTATAATTTCTGAAATTTTTGCTATGTTTAAAGGGGTGGCTGTTGGGTGTGGATGGCAAGGTTTTGTGGCATATGTTAATGTTGGATGTTACTACGTTGTTGGCATTCCATTGGGTGTTCTTCTTGGCTTCCACTTCAACCTCCATGCTAAGGTATATTTATTTTTTACTTTCTTTTTGTTTTTCTTGAGATGTTTTATCTTTTTTAATCATCTGAATATAATGTGGAAGATTGGATGAAGGTTGTTGAGATTTTAGTTTCTATTATTGAAATTAAAACTAATTTGGGTAATTAAATATGTAGGGATTATGGCTGGGCATGTTTGGAGGAACAGCCATGCAAACTCTTATCTTAGTATGGGCCACTTTTACAACCAATTGGGACGAAGAGGTACGTTTTCATCCCTCTCCATCGGTTAATTCTTGAATACTCACTTTTCTATTCTTGAAATTTCATGGCATTATATATCATAGAATTGTAATTGACGTTCAGATATTTTTGCTTGAAGTGCAACCATTTTGTCCCAACTTTAAGCAGAAATGCGACTGAATTCCAATCATATGAAATTCTTCCGACACTGCATGACTAAAATTGTTCCGAAGTTGGTCGACGTACACAAATTTTTTAAAAACTGGGTATAAGTCAAATAGCGATGTCTGAATCGATCGGATACCTCGTGAAATTTGTACCGACCCTCTCTCTCACAACGGGAAACTTTTTTGACTATTTTTACCTTCATTATAGTCTGAAGCAAAGGTGAAAACTCCAAAATATATAGTAACTATAAGGAAACGATACGAATTCGAATTAATCGGGCTCCTGAATATAAACTATCTTGATGGTGATACTAAATAAAGTTTTAATTAATGCTAGCTCTAGAACATTTATAGTAGTTTTCTGTTATAATAAGTTTCATTTTGTTTTCCTTGTTATGTTAAAAAAGATCCCTTTCTGTTTTGTAGGTGGACAAAGCGAAAAATCGATTAGTTAAGTGGCAAGATAGCAGTAAAAAGCCATTGTTGAATGAATCATGACAAGGAGCGTATTAATTTGACTAACCATGTCAGCTTATTGAGGGAAAAAAATAGGAACAAACTAGTGGAAAATTTTGTCATTTTTTTTTTTCCAATTCACATTAATAATACATGTGTCAGAGATACATATTGGTTGTATGAACGTATTCTTAGGAGTTTATAATAATTTTGAGTTATATCTTAATATTTTCGGATGGATGTTCAAGGTCTTATATATATACTAGAAATGAGTTTAATTTTATGTAATCAAAGAAGAATGTTAAGAACCATTATATGCCAACTGCACTTATTTCTGGCAAGCATATATTTAAGTATACATAAGTAGGTACTTATTATATTGTTTATGTAAACACAATAACCATTTAGTGCATTTTTTTTTATGTCCAGACGTAATTCCTTTCAATTAATTAGATATTATTCCATTTTTTTAAAAAAAAAAATTGGGGGTAGGAAGAAGGAAAATAGGAGAGAAAATTACAAGGTGGGAAATCGAACATTATTCCCTTTTTCTAATCTATAGGTCAAGTTGAATTAAGGATTGATGCACATCTACTTTCCCAATCGACACAATCTATCACCAAAGGAACAGATTCTAGCTTTACGGTGGGTTTGGTATGAATAAATGCTTTTCACGGAAAATATTTTCCTAAAAAAGTACGTGGCTTTTTTTTTTTTTGTGTGTATGTTGTAAGTAAGCAAAAAAATAATATTTTCAAAATATTTTATATATTATTTATGCAAACATTATAGGGTGGGGATGGGTTGGGATTCAATTTTTGAAATGATCTGAGATAAATGATATATAATCTGTTACTTGTGAAATATGTCACGTAAAAATCCCAAATTGGAATTTGTGTACACTGCTGGACGCTGGTGCTGGCCAATGTAACTTGGGAGTTGTTTTTCCAATGAGAGAGTTTGATAAAGCACGCTATTATTAAGGAAGCAAATTGGATCTTGAAAGAAAATGGGACAAGCCCATGGAACCCAAACCTATGTTCAAACATTGCTCAACAGGGGTCTTTTAAAACACCAACAAACATATTCGGGCGCCACAAAGAACGGGCGTCGCGTCCATTATGGTCGCGCCAGTATTCGTTTTCTCTTATCTCATGCTCTTTGATGCTTATATTTCAACAGATATACAAAAAGTTTCCAATCATCAATCAATAATAAATGAATTTAAATTATATGCATAATTAGTGTAATAAATCTTGTTTCTTTGGATATAGTATTGCCGTATACACAGCAAGCAAAATTGACAAAAACATAAGGGTATCAATTGACTTTTAGAGATAAGACGTGGGATATATCGCTGCATTGATATTCATGTAAAAGGATTGGTGATGGTGAATATTGAATAATTGATCTCAACTCAACAATCCAAGGGACAATTATTGATTAGACTTTTAATTCGTGTCATTTATCAATCAAAATCTTAAAATGACATATTCGTACGTTATTTAAAACGTGTATGAATAGATAGATCATCGTAGTACTACATATATCGAGAAATTCTTTATCAGTGATTGTTATGATTTATTTTTTCAATCTTGATTTTGTAGAAGCAAAGCCTGAATAGTTTGAAAAATAAAACAATTTGATTTATGAAACTTTATTTTTTTTTCAAGGCGGGGGGATTTTCCTATATACAAGATTTCATGGGGGAAAATTAAAATACCATATAAAATTACTCATTGTTGCAAGCTTGAAGAAGTGAGTCTTGAATTTCAAATATGAAGTCATTTGAAATTAGTCGTTACTGTTGAAAAAACTTGAAAATATTGACAGAGATGGAAATTAATAATTCAAATTTCAGAAAAACTACTCTCATTTTGGAATATATATGTTTGAAACTTTAGACATTGATAATTCAAATTTCAGACAAGCACGTCTGAAATTAGGCCTTGAAAAGCCAATTTCACACGCATATATACTATGGAAATTTAGTTGGCAAGCAAAATTTCATATACATATGTTTGAAGTTTGACGTTGACAAGCTAGACTTTTGATGCATATGCCTGAAGTTTGCTTGTATATATAAGCAATACACCAAATTTCAAATAAAATTTGTAATTTCAAATACAAATATTTGCTACTCCATTCCAAAGGAGCTATACTTGTGAAAAAATAAATTATGAACTTAGACTAGCATAAATGGGGTCCCAAAATTGGCTATCTGTACACTTGCACCAATTTAAAAAGGAATAGAAAAAGAAAAGAGGAAAATAATTTTTATAATACCACACAAGAAGGAGGTCACCAAGTCCCCAAGATGATTGTGATATGTTATAAACTGAGAAATATATTCTTTAAAGAAAATGTTGACTGCAACAATTACTTAAATTAATTATTTTGCTTTAGCTGGTGAGGTTTTAGGATGAGACAATGACCTAAATTACAAATAATCCTTACTTTTCAGAGACTTAAAGAATGGATATTTATGACTCAGATCCCATGATGAATATTCTTAACAAGTTTTTTTGAATCAAATTATATTATAAAACTTAAGTTTGTCTTTTTTTTTTTTATTTGGCAGCTGATTGAGGGTTGCGTTATTTCTTTTTTTCCTTTTCAATCACATATTAAATAATGGACATTTGAATAATTTTATATTCGACCTTATTTATCAATATTGTATTAAGTAATTAATTAATTAACTACAAAAAAGGATTAATTGAGTAGCAATAAAGGGGTGAAACACCTACTGTTTCTATTTCATTCACCTATCTTCCTTTTTTCTCCATTTTCTTATGTCCCATAAAAAATAAACACAAATTATATATAGTAAAAAAAAAATTAAAAGACTTTATTTTGGTAATGGGGACCTGTTGATACTTTGTGCAACAATGAATTATTGACATTCTTTTGATGTATAAAGGTTTTGTTTAGACTTTTTTTTTCCTTTTCCCCACTCCTATATACGGTCCTTTTTTGCTACTTTAATTTGTATTATTAGATTTGGTGTTTTGCTATGTTTTTTTCTCTTTCAAGTAGTGGCTCCAAAAAGCATGGGAAATTTATATTTACTAACAATCAATTGTATCAATCAAAAACTAATAAATACATATGGCATGAACCCTTCTTTTGTTTCAATTTTTCTTCCCCCACTTAACCAGGGTAAATCGAGATGTGTTTTGCACATAATGTTAAATAAAATTCTATGAATATAAAGAGTGTGTTTGGTATGAAAGAAAATATTATTCTTGTTTGATTGATCAAAATATTTTGAAAAATAACTTTTTTAAGAAAATATTTTTTTTTATAAATTGGAAAATGATTTCCTCGGTGGAAACAAGAAAAAAAAAATTCCCAAGTATGATCCTACGCTAATTGTCTCTTTCTTACCCCCAAGAGCCTCCAGTACCACACTCAGTCCCAAACCCAACCCAATTTTTTATGTCCTACATTTCAATCTAATTTTTGATGGGCTGAAATGACGGGGGCTAAAATGAATTGAACTAATAAATGAGCGGGTTCTTGGGCAGGTTGAGCAAGTCATATTTTTATGGATCAATTTTGTCACTTCTAATTTTAGTTCATTAATTTAAGATCAAGAGAGTTTATTGGCCCTTCCAAACATGAAAAGGGTATTATTTCCCAAATCCAAAACATTAAGGGGGTTAAGTGAAATTTAATTATGATTCATAGGATTGATCCATAAACAAAAAAGTGAAAATTATTTGGTTGAGTAGAATGTGCAGGTTATAGAAGCTTGAGTAGTGCTAAAAGGTTTACTCATTTCGGAGCAGTGGCGAGGTACGTAGAACGAATAGTGGTCAACTGAATACCCTTTATCGAAAGATTATATTTTATGTATTAAAAATTATATTGTATATAGGTCAAAAACTTTTTTTTTTTATATATATACATATAAAATATTGAACACCTTGAAGAATTTTCTGATTTGGCCATTGCTTTGGAAAATATATTTCTGCCAATAATTATCATTGTGGAATGTGATTCTTTAAGATGAGGACCAGTCACTTCACTTTAATTTCTTTGAAGATTACAGGTTCCTTCTAGCTAAATTGGAGATTACACCTGAAAAGTGTTGCTTTCGTGATAAAAAGGACAGCACCCATTTAAAGCGTCGCAACATATAGGTGAATAATCTCTGCAAAGATCGTATGAGTGTAACTATAAAATAAATCGATTCATTTTTCATTTTATATCTCCAATACACAGATGCCAAATGCCATCATTTGGCACACACTTAAAAATGTAGTTTTTTATATTTAAAGAAGAACGCTTTACAAGCATTGCCTAAACTTTTCGAGGGTTGTGGTGAGTTATATATAGGTAAAAAATATTAATATTTTGTTTCTTAAATTTTATGTCCAGTCAAATACACTCAAACAAAATGGAAAGAATGAAGCATCATTTAGCGGAAAGGAAGTTAGAAAGAAAGAAAAAAAGGCGTAAATGATTTTCATAAGATAGAGTTAATTACTCATTTCTTGTCTTCCTCTTAATAAGGTACATCTGATCTCTGTGACATATTTTCACATGAGTTACCATGCTCTATATATCAACAAGTACTGTACAAATATAGGTATCTTTAAAGATGTCATGTAACAACTTCAACTATATACTGATTAATACATATATACCATTTTATATTATATGCCCAAAAGATACTTTCTCTTTATTCTACATGCTCATTAGGATGCTAGATTATATTCCACAGCTTGATTGAAGAATAGTTGATTGATTGATCGACTGATTAAAAGGCGTTTCGTTGTATTAGTGTATACCTCAGATTTTTTTTCTCATGTTGTCAAAATGCTAGTAGCGCGCACTTTTCACTAGATTCTTTAGTTTTAATTTGGAGAATCTGATGAAAATCTGGACAAAGAGTTAGAAAAAAAGGTGTAATTTCGTATGGAAGAGATATATAATTCCATGTTTCACAAAATGACATACATTAACCTCTCAAATCTCACATGAAACCTCAAGAAGACATCTTCAATTAAGTATCTTTTATATGCCAAAAAGTTTTTTTTTTTCTTCATTATACATGCTCATTGACATACTAGATTCTATAGCTTGATCGAAAATAGAATTGATAGATTAATAGATTGATATAAAGATGTTTCATTATGTTACCAGTTTCTGTGTCAAAGATTTTTACTCATTTTGTCAAAATGTTACTAGTATTTTCTCAACGCGATTTTCGTACTAGATTCTTTAGTTTAGTTTGTAGAAGGTGACAAAGTGGACAAAGAATTAGAGAAAAAAGGTGTAATTTCATATGGAAGATCAGTTATGCATTTGTTTGATATATATCACTCTTTCAGAAAAGGAGTACTGCCATACTGCTAGTGACAAATAGAGTTGCCATACTGATCTACATATCAACAAATACTGCACAAGATAAGTATCTTTACAGATTCCATCTAACAACTCCAACTATATACTGTTTGTTACATACCATGTATTAATTCAATTCTTAACAAAATGACATTCATTATTTACCTTTCATTATCTCACATTAAACCTCAAGATGACAGCTTCATCTATTATTTATATGCCTAGAAGTTACTTTCATTTCATTCTACTTGCTCATTAGCATGGGAAAAACTATAGAGTCTGAAGCTGGGAAGCCCTTGTTGGCTTCTCATGGAGCGAGCTCTGAGCTCGAGGAGGTGCTCTCCGACTCCCAATTACCTTACTTTCAACGCCTTAGGTCCGCCTTTTGGATCGAATTCCAGTTGCTTTTTCGACTTGCAGCCCCTGCAGTGGCTGTGTACATGATCAATAATGCTATGTCCATGTCTACTCGAATCTTTTCCGGTCAACTTGGGAACCTTCAGCTTGCTGCAGCCTCTCTTGGCAATCAAGGCATTCAACTGTGTGCTTATGGCCTTATGGTATACTTTTGTCATCTCTGAATTTCTTTCCCACAATGATCTGAACATCAATGAAATGCTAGTGGAAATGTTGCTTATATTTGTCCATTATGGTTAAGCAATTTTGCTCCAATTTTCAACTTACTCCTTTGTGCTAAACAGGAAAAGCAGAGGACTTTTTTATGACAATAAAATATCACATGTATAACTTTTCAAACTTATTTTTTCCTTCCTTTTTTCCCTTATTGATTGCAGCTAGGAATGGGAAGTGCAGTGGAAACTCTTTGTGGACAAGCATATGGAGCAAACAGATATGAAATGCTAGGGGTCTACCTACAAAGATCAACAATAGTACTTTCCATAACAGGCATCCCACTAGCTGTGGTATACTTATTTTCCAAGAATATACTGATCGCTCTTGGTGAATCGAAACTAGTTGCATCACAAGCAGCAGTATTTGTGTATGGCCTAATCCCTCAAATATTCGCTTATGCGGTGAACTTCCCAATACAGAAGTTCTTGCAATCTCAGAGTATTGTAGCCCCTAGTGCCTTTATTTCCCTAGGAACTCTGTTTGTGCACTTATTGCTCAGTTGGATTGTTGTATACAAAATTGGACTGGGATTGATAGGGGCATCACTGGTGTTGAGTCTTTCTTGGTGGATTATTGTGGTGGCTCAGTTTATATACATATTGAGAAGTGAAAGGTGTAAGACTACTTGGACAGGTTTTCGATGGGAGGCCTTTAGTGGATTATGGCAATTCGTGAAGTTATCGGCTGCTTCAGCTGTTATGTTGTGTTTGGAGACATGGTATTTTCAGATACTGGTGTTGCTTTCAGGGTTGCTCAAGAATCCTGAGCTTGCATTGGATTCTATCTCAGTTTGGTGAGATTTTACTTTGTACCTTCTATTTACTTGTATGCTACACGATCCCATAAGACTAGTTAGTTATCAACTTATCGTACTGGCAAAATCAAGAAATTCCACTCTAAAAGTTTAATTAAGATGTTAAACAGCTATGACTTGATCTTCTTGGCCACCAATCGTCGTGGATTTACACCCGTTGTCTTCTACTCGAACTATACATACATAAATTTTTGATACGTGTATTTATACAGAGTATTGATCCTTCGTCACTAAGGAGAAATGATTGCAATGGTACTCTACACGCATCCACTTTTTTTTAAAATTTTGGACCCGCTTCTGTTGTCTTGAATAGTTAAAGTGACTTGCCAATGAACTAAAGACCATCTTTTTACTTTTATTTTTGTAGCATGGCCGTGAATGGGTTGATGTTCATGGTTGCAGTGGGGTTCAATGCTGCTGCGAGGTCAGTTTTTCACTAAAGTACTACTACTTTTATTTTCTTGATTATCCTCCATTAACCATTCATTTTTGTGTAATATTCTATTTCTAGATACAATGACAGTTTAAAATATTTTTACGCTACAATAGATTTACTTGTCATAATATGTAAGCAACCAAGCCGAGTGTCCATCTGAAACAGTCTCTCTACCCCACAAAGTCAGCTAGAAGTAAGGTCAGCGTACATTTTACCCTCCTCAGATCTTACTTATGGGATTACACCAGATATGTTGTTATTGTTATAATATGCAAGTTACCCAACCATGCTTGTTATGGAATATCAGATATATTTTTAAGTGATATGATTGTACAAGAAACTTTTTAACTGTCAGAATATAGAAGTTAAACTCATTTAGCAACTGACTTTCATTTGTAAACATTGGCACAATTGATCAGTGTGAGAGTGAGCAATGAGCTAGGAGCAAGACACCCAAAGTCAGCAGCATTCTCAGTGTTTGTGGTGACATTCATTTCATTTCTCATAGCTGTGGTGGAAGCTATAATTGTGCTGTGTTTGCGCAATGTTATCAGCTATGCATTTACCAAGGGTGAAATTGTGGCCAATGCAGTCTCTGATTTGTGCCCTTTCTTAGCTGTCACCCTCATTCTCAATGGTGTTCAACCAGTCTTATCTGGTAAGATATTTTTCTTATCATAATTAATCTCATTAATTATAGGATCATACAAGTTATATATATACACTGACAAGGTAAAGTACTTTTATAATATTTGTGTAATCTAACATGTCGTAGCAAGTCATTTGTCTTACTCTTCATGTAATTAATCTCGCTTATTATGAGTTATCTTCAGTTATACGATCAAGAGTATAAAAGTTAGACTCAAAAGTCGCTAGGTTTTCTAGCTTTATACCAGATATAGGGGTGGACGGACGGTTGGTCTCCAAATGAAACCAATACTTTTTATGCGGAGCATAAATTTATATATTAAAATTGCAACAAATAATAGATTTGAATCCATAATCTTAAAAATAGAATAAGTTCAATATAAAAACCTTAAAGATTGGATCCATAAAACTTAAACTTTAGATCCGCCTTTTGACTAGATATATCATGTTTAATATTATTACATATTGTTGCATGGAAGTTGTGTTGCAACCACATATGATAAGGGGTGATGAATTGAATATCCTTCTTCAAAAAAATTATATAATCTATATAAGAAATTATATTAATTATATAGATGAAAATTTACTTATTTTTTAAAGATAGTCTCTTTGTTGCTTTCTATTCAAAGAAGAGCCACATGTGTAAGCTGATCTAATATGATGATTCCTACTTTTGCAAATGGAGTAGTTGGAAGGAACTTTGAACTTTGCTTAGAACCCTCGGGGGTCGTTTGGTTGCGATAAAATGAGATATTCTAAAATTAAATTTGAGATTAAATTTATATATTATTGTTTGATTGAAAATATAATAAAAAAATTATACCTTAAACTTGATGTTATTTTATCCATTTAGAAGGTGGAATAAATTAATTTTAGAATTATGATCTCAAAATTATATTACTTGAATAACTTTATCCGCAAATCAAATGACCCGTAAGGTCTGAAATGTCCAAATAACTTTTTTGTTGTTTGTTCTCAAGTTCTCAAGAGGTTGACATCACCTCCTTGGATTACTTTCCTTTCAATACAGAGACTACACATGCTCATGTTTCACTGTTAGATAGTCACATTTTTTTTTTAAAAGAAAAGGTTGTCTTCTTCTTATATGATTTTAGATAACTATCATATTGTAAAAAAATAGTAATTTTTTCAGTTAGGTTTTTAAGGACTATTTTTTTAAGAGCTGAATATATCATCAAAATCTATGATGAGTTGGTAAGTACCTTTCTTTCTTGTCCGGGGGTTTTGAGGTTTCAAGCTCTCAAAATGAAGTTGCTTTTGATAAGAAACGACTTTTCATCGTGAATCTAAATAAGTCGAACTCAAAACAGATATTGAACAAAAGGGTGGGAAACCAATAATAGCCAACTTTTGTCTTTTCATACGATTTTAGACAATCATCACAGATTGAGTTAAACCAAAGGCCAATTTTCTCATTAGAGAAAATGGATCAAAGACTTTATAGCCAAAGGCAATGGTTGCACCCCACCTGTTTCATCCAAAAAGCTAATCAACTTGCCTGAGAATGATAAAAGTGACAGCCGCTCTTTCTCTTTCTGAGATAAGAATGTGAAAGGACAACGACAACAATATATTAGTGTATTCTCACAAAGTGAGGTCTGGAAAGGATAAAATTATGCGGATCATATATTTATTTCAAAGATGAAGTAAAAAAGTTGTTTCCGATAATTGTAACTAGCAAAATGAGATAATCTAGGAGACTGTACCTAATGATTTCACTTCCAAATTTTCTTTTTTCTTCTTTAATTTCCCTCTATTCACCTATCTCATCTAATCATTATCCAGTTAATTATTATCATGCCCCTCTAATACAAGCCTTTTTCATTCAAACATGTTTTCCTTTGGCAATCAACAGCTTATTTGACTTGCATAACAAACAAAGTTTGAAGTGAAGATTTGAAGTTTATGAATTTTGAATATGTTATCAAATTTATAGCTTGTTTTAATTATTGGTTTCACTATTAAAAAATTATATATATTTAATAAATTTCCAAATATAAATACAAAATCTAAGAAAAGTTATTGAGTTCGTCTAAACTTGTACATAGCATGGTAGCTCAGGGGCAGATCCAAAGGGTTCATTATGGATTCACATGAATCCAACAGTTTTTGTCCAGAATATATATATCTACAATTAATTTATTGTAAACCTAATTATTATTATTATAATATTAGTTTGAGATTGCTGAAGGAACCAATAAATTTCAAATCTTGCATCCGCCTCTGTTGTAGCCCCACTCCTGATAACTAACTTAACAATAGCATGTGGAAAATATTTCATCCAAGTCCAAATTGTTAGTATATAGGTAGAATTGTGCACATGCATGCATGTCCGTAGATGGCCTAGTACCAATTAATGCTTTCCCTTGACAAGTTCATGTGAACATATTTCTTTGTACGTAGATTAAAGTGGTTGCTAGATTTACTTCACACAAATTAAATCTGTAAAAGTTTTTTACAATTTTTTTTTCTTTTCTGAATTTTCAGGTGTTGCTGTTGGCTGTGGATGGCAAGCATTTGTTGCATATGTGAATGTAGGGTGTTATTATGGTGTAGGAATTCCATTGGGATGTCTTCTTGGCTTCAAATATGACCTTGGTGCTAAGGTTTTTCAATTCATAATTTTTAGAAGCCTCATATATCTGTAATATTTTAGAACAAATAATTAACTAGATATAAATTAATGGTAGGGAATATGGACTGGGATGATTGGAGGGACTGTGATGCAAACCTTCATTCTGCTTTGGTTCACATTTCGTACTGATTGGGATAAAGAGGTAACTGACTTCTTCTCAATTACTATTATAACTTCTAAAGTTTAAAGTCAATAGTTCTTGTAAATGAATTTGGGATTCCTTTTTTTTTTCTTTCTTATTTTCAGGTAGAGAAAGCTAGAAAACGTTTGGACAAATGGGAAAATGTAAAAGAACCTCTAAACAAGGAATGAAGAGTAAAAGGGGGACATGAAATTCCAAGTGCAAACAAGTTATCAACAGTTCACATCAAGGGGTTTCTGGCGTTATCTACTAAAAGAGAGTCGAAATCTATCATGGAATAGCTTACTATTACTAAATTTCAAAAAACAGATAAAAATAACTTCACCTATTATGTGATTTATTAGTATTGTATCTTACTTGGTATCTAAAATATTTGATTCAAGTAGACAAAGTGATGGTTGAATCAAAAAAAATTTGCTTGAAGTTACTTTCAAAATCAATTAATCATACGTAAAAACCATGGTCTGTATCTGCACGTTTCTTAGTTGGTTGTGTTATAGAGAGGGTGATGTCAACTTCAATTCTGCAAATATCCAAATGAGAGCCTAAGAGAGAATTTAAAAAGGCAACTGCATTGCATGTATGCTAAAGGGTCATTTGGTTACCGGAATTAGAAGAGCATTTCCTAATATAAACTTTGGTATTATTTAATCATGCGTTTGGTTGACATTCACGATATAATTTATACGAAAAAGGGCTAAAAATACCCCTGGACTATTTGAAAAGGTTTTAAAATACCCCTTGTTCATCTATTTGGCTAAAAATACCACTCAATCCACCTTTTTGGTCCATTTTTACCCTTAAAACTAACATCCCTTTTTTCTATTAATTTTTATTATTACATTATTTATTACGTGGCAACTCTCTATTGGACAAAATTAAAACCCCAACCCACCAAACTTTTCCCTCCTGCCCCGACCCAATTCCAATGCTCCATGACCCAAACCCATTTAAAAAAATTCATAAGCACACAAAATTATCTCTTTCACCTGAACTTGATCCCACTTTTTTCTTCTTATTCAAAGCTTAAAATTCAGGTATTTTGAAGGCTAAAATTCTGGCTCAAACATACTCCAAAGCTGATTTACGTTTAGAGAGATCCTGCGAAAATCTGCAACACAATACTGATAATAATGACCCGAGAGCTCGAAGAGAGACCAAATACATGTGATATCAATGTTCTGATTAATCACTACTAAATATTTACATATGATTCCATTCTTATCTGAGGTAGCCAAAGGTTTACCAAGATCACTCCATGGACAACAACGTATTATGGATGTGTGTTCTTTCAATTAGCTTACCATTTTAGCATTGATATCGACCAAATATGAACAAGTCCATCAACAGAACCAGCAGTAACATAACTGTCATCTGCAACGATACAGGATCAGCTCCAATTAGATGCAATTCGATTTGCATTTGCTCCGAAAGTGCCACAAATTTCTACCATCAACAAGACCGAAACGAATACTCTTATTGTAGTAGAAATCAGGACATTTTAGCCGAATTTTTAGCCTTGAAATTGCTGAATTTTAAGCTTTAAAGAAGAAAAAAATGAGATTATATTCAGGTGAAAGAGAGATGTATAATTTTGGGTGCTAATGAATTTTTTTAAATGGGTTTGGGTCATGGGGGCATTGGAATTGGGTCGGGACAGGAGGGAAAAGTTTGGTGGGTTTTGGGATTTTAATTTTGTCCAATAGAGAGGTGTCACGTAATAAATAATAATAATAAAAATTAATAGAAAAAAGGGATATTAGTTTAAGGGTAAAAATGGGCCAAAAAGATGGATTGAGGGGTATTTTTAGCCAAATAAATGAACAAGAGGTATTTTTAAACCTTTTCAAATAGTCCAGGGTATTTTTAGCCCATTTCCGTAATTTATACAGCACTTCCAGTATTATTTTATACCTGATCCAACAAGGGATGACTTGTACAGAACTTATCTTTACGGGGATAGAACACATCAGAGATCAAAATAACTTTGATTCATCTTTCTATTTTATGTTACTTAACAAACAAGGGTAAATTTGCAAACATTTTAATCATAATCGTACATCCCATTTTTAACAACATACCAAAAAATAAGAAAACATATGCACCAGATAATCAAATGATATCTTTATCCATGTGTTACAATTGTTGCATTACAATTCTTATTTAACTTTATCCGCAACCAAAATAACCGCTGAGGCTATTGCACTACTCACAACAGGGAACAATCAAAACAAAACGGATGAAAAAATCTTTAGTTTTTTCTTAATGTCCAAGTACAGAATGTTTCCAGCATGTGTTGCCTCCTATAAGCTGTTAAAAACTACAAAAGCAGCAGAAACTCTGCACATAATCAATTTATATTTTTGAGGCCACTAAGATAACACAATGACTTGGGGAAGTGAATCCAGATCATGAAGAACGCAAAAATTTGCATAGACAACAAATGAGTACCCAAAATAGAGAATGCGATTTGATTCAAGTACCGGAGATAACTCGCAATAAGCCTTCTCAGCCTCAATAACAATTAATCTGATCATTTGTCATGCCTGCTCTCATACTTGTCTCTGATGCAGCTTAATCTACATCCATGTCATCATCCCTTTTACTTCTGGGGTCCGAACCTGAGCCATTGTCAGTCTTTTGGGGCGATGCCTTGTGCCTCATTACATGCTTACACATCCTGAAATTCGTTTCACAATATTGTTGCACATCAGGCGAAGAAAAAGTTGATGGTGCTCGATAACACAAAAGATGCAGCAAAACCAATAAGCTGCAGTTCTCTCAATTGGCACTTGCTAGTTGCTAGGATCTTCTAATTGGGTCTTGACCATTATTCAAGAACCAATCAGTCGAAAATTCTTACTACTTTATTAAGGAGTAAGACTAGAGTTGCTTTGCTTTCAGGGAAGTGATGCCTCTTCTACGTGTATGTGATAAGTGTAGGCAGTTTAAAATGATGAATACGTTCTCTAAGTCTGAAAAAGAGTGGAAGTATAAATGTGTGTGGATGGGTGTCTGGTATACCTAAATACATACCAACATATATAGATACACACACACACACACACACACATATCTAGGATTATAACCTTTATCATGTAAAATTACTAACAGGGACTTTGGTTGTGTTTTTCTATACCGAAATTAGAGATAAACTCAAAAGTCACTCGCATCTAACATGCATTTACTGATTCTATTAAACCTTGAACTGCTCAGAATTTCAACATATAGTAGTAACATATATTTTTTAATTTTACATCCATTAATCATTTGTAGAGAGGTCCAAGTGGAGCAAAATGAATGTTGAAGGGATTGAGACAGTTGTTCTTGTATAATTTGCAGACACTTTAGATTATCTAATTCTGTGGGTGAATGAAGTACGGAAACATGCAACCATAAGATGTCTAACAACCGTGTGGGGAAAACAAGATTCATATGTCAATTAGGCAAGCTTTTAAGATGATGAACATACGCTTCAAAAGTCTCAGTCTTTCTCTTGATTTCACTAGACCACAATACTGGATCAGCATTTCTGGCCAATGCCTCCTGCTGATGGGATTTCTCTCGAAGCCACTGCTCTGCTTTATGGCATTCGTTAATGACCTGCAAAGAAAAATTTGAGGTTAATCACAATGTCAAAAGGAATCGTGGTCTGTAACATGTTATATAGACAAGATCATACAGCATCTTTCTCACTGGCTGGAAGTGATCCTGCAGCCATCCGATGTTCAACAATGCTATTTAATAGATGTCGTGTTGCTTGTGCCCGCGTCTCTTCTTCCTTATATCGATGCTCCACGGGGTCCACCATCTTATAATATAAGGTTGGTTGTATCACTTTCAAAAAGTTTATAGGCATTGGAAAAGAAAAATTAAATTCTGCAACTAATACCAAATGACAAGAACCTTTTTAAGATCCTCTAGCTTCTCCGCATACACCTGTTCAGACTCATCATCTCCATCTTCATAGAGCCATTCTTCAGTCTGTTGTAGATTACAAGAGATACCCTCCCTCTCCGAATCCGTAGCAAAGCTCCGGTAGGTATTCAAAAGCTATTCAAATAGATGCATAAAGTAAAGGAAATGGACCAGATACTGATAACAATTAACTAACCAAAACCAAAATTAGCAAATGGTGTATTTGAAACTATTTGGAAAAGGACATAAATTTCCGTAACAAAATGACAAGGTACAAAACAGTGATAAAGAAGTAGTACATATCAACTCCAACATGTGTTTAAAAGTTATGAGTGTCACATAGTGGTATTTTGCAAAACAAACTTACTCAGAAGGACGACCTAAAAATGCAAGTGATACTGCAAATCCAACGGCCCACCAAAAATTGAAAGAATGTGACTTGTAAAGGAAAGGATAATGAGAAAGTAAAATTTCACTTTTATGCATTGATGCATTCATCACTCGTCCTCAACCTTCCAGTTTGAAATATTATTTTTTTAAAGATGAAAACGTTATATCCTCTAAAGATATATTCTTAACTTAAAAGTGTGAAACAAATTAGTTGAATTAAAGTCTTTCAAGCAAAGATAATTCTGAGACTTGAAATTTGATGTTATACCTTATTACGAGTTTCATAGACATATGCCTCCAGGGTGTTTTTCTTATCTTTAGTTCGCTCCACCTCTATGTCTTGCTCAGCTAACTGGTATTCCCTTTCCTGAGCTCGGGATAGCTCCATTAGGGTCATTCCACCATCAACACTTTCAGTGACAGGAATAACCTGTCTCTTAACGGCCTTACTTTTCCTTGTATCATCTCCCTGAAAAAAGAACCACAGGGTTCCATTTACAAGTAGCCAAGTACACATTTCAAATAGCCAAAAGGTTTCAACCAAAGAACAATAGCACACAAATGGAATAACAACTCGCTGACGTCCTAGTGTCGGGTCCTTGTTTATGACCAAATTATCTAATCAGCTGACATCTGATTAGTATACTTCTTTTCAAGGAAAATAAATACTCAATTACCCTAGAGATGCCCTAACTAAAGTAATGACGACACTGCAATATCAATGAGAAAGAGAAAGAGTGAATATGCAGTTTCGCCACTTCCATAAAAGCAGATTCTTCCATGAACTAGACATGTCTTCAGATATTCACAACAGGACCAGCATAAAAGCTCTTGGAAACTTTTTCCACTTCACCTTTAGTCTTGCCCAGTTGTTCAAAGTCCAAGCCATCAATTACTAGAGATGAGAAGAAGCAACATGAACCACTCTGATCCTTTCATTCTAAATAATTTTAAAACAGAATCTGGCGAGCTACCATGACTAAAAGTAAAAACAAAGTGTGTTTACTGTGTAAATAATTCAGTCACAAAAGGTCAAGCACCTCCATCTAAAACATGGCTACTGAACGAGTACGATGGTCAATCATCAAAATAACTGTATATATTATTCAAAATGCAATAGCTTGAATCCTTTTGTTTCTATAATTTAAAATCATTATCTTCGTAAAAGATTGTATTGTATTGCCCAAAAATTTAAAAATGTCAAATAGAGCATTTAAATGTATCAGCATCTTATATCTAGTTGTACGAAGAATAAAAACATATATTCTACTAGCACTAACGAGTTTAAATTGAAAAGTATGCAACCTTTGGGGATCTCATTTTTTGATAGAGCCTTTCAAAACCAATCTGAGTTAGGAATGTTTGCTACTTCGTGTCAGTGTCTTTTAATAATACTTACCTTGCTACAGATACTTTAATTTATGCTTTCAATTTTAGGCCTGGTTGTTTTCTGACAAAATTTGAGTAAAACAAATTGAGCTCTGGTCTTCATTAAATATTAAAAAACAACAGCACGTGCAGATCTATGAATGATTTTATGGGACTCTCTAATTTATGTGACTCTAATTCAAAAGTTTAAAAGGATGATTTTATTAATTTATTTTATTTAGGTCTACAACATGCCACCTCACGTGCAGATTTGATTCTTTTACGTGAGTCAAGCACGTGGAAATATTTTCCTTGACAGGTGGCAGCGAGATTCCAATGTATGATTTCAGCCTGCTCTAATGGCATGTTGAATTATGCAAACCGCCTCATTTAAAAGCTTAAGCAATTAGAGAGGGGATGCTTTATTTATTTATTTATTTAGGTCTATGGCATATATGGTTTCTTCACATTTTCTACCAATTATCTAAAAAAATCTTTAGCAAATTCAAGTATAAAAGTATGGTTAGGCCTCTCTATAACAGCCACTCGCTACAACAACATTTCAAATATGTAAGTTTATTAAAAGAATGTAGAGCAGTAGAGTCAGGTATTAGAATGAAGTTGATCGAGCCACTTGTTGCTTTCACCATGTAAAGCTCTGGCTGCATTCAGAACTGCTTGAGCACTTATGCTAGGGATCAGCTCTCCTAATGCTTTTATCTTTGAGGATTTGTGCCCTGATTGTTGTCGACCATTTGAAGTCACACAAGGCTAAGGTCCTAGAGGAAGACTACTTCGCTTGGCTAGGAAAAGCAAAGAACAAGATGAATCTCTCTTTTATACGATACTTCTATTTAAATGACGATGGTGCCGAAACCAGCTTCACACCTCGATTAAACCACTGAACAATCTACAATAGCCTACAAGCATAAGTATTGGGTAATCCTGCTCAGTGCTCACTCAGGCTAGAACAGATGGCTCATGTTGAGTGTTACAGCTTGAATCCGAATCTAGAATATTCAGGTTGTTACTCTTATGCTTAACAACTCAACCAACAATCTCCATGGGACAAGTGCAAGATTAATATCTTTTAAATAAAATTATATATTAAAAAATACATAAAAAGTATTACATCTACAATTTTTATAGTTAAAAATAATGAAAATGTTTGACAAAATTGTAATAAAAGAAAGAAATGCTTGAGTCCCGATATAGTAATTGTGTCATTTTTTTTAGAGAGAAGGGACTAATAACTTTGAGTGCCCAACGAAATACAAGAAGAAAACCACCAGTCCTCATAACACAGTGGTCCAAACAGACTTCATCAAAAAAACAGTGATCCAAACAGAACCAAAAAAAGACTCAAATTAAGCAGTGATTTCAAGAAGTGCCAGAATATTCTAGAACAAATAGTCAAGGGATAAAATAAATAGTCCTAGGATAACACCAGAATGTAATGATGATAGTTAAGCATAAGAGTAACAACCTGAATATTCTAGATTCGGATTCAATAAATAGTCCTGGGATAAAATAAATAGTCCAGGGATAAATTTTGGTTTCTTGTTTGGTTGCCAAGTTTGGGATAACTTATCCCACCATTTATACCATAGTGAAGGGATAAGTTATCCCATATACATGGTGGGATAAGTTATCCCGGGATAACTAATTTCGGGATAATTAATCCCGGGATAACTAATTTCGGGATAATTAATCCCGGGATAACTTGTTTCCAACCAAACGACCCCTAAGTTCTAAGTAATAACACAGAAGAATATGCAGAGTAACTATCATCATTACTATGCATAACACCAGAAGCTTCACGAGTGCTTACCTCCATATTTTCTGCATGAGTATCAATATTGTTCTCCAACGTAGAATGACTTGTTTGATCTTCAATCAGCTGAAGAGATGACAAAATACAGTAACAACTTCGGGTTACATCTTCAAGTAAGTTTGATCAGCTGAAGGGATGACAAATTGCAGTGATGAATTTCCATACTATGAAAATTGGCACTTACCCAGGCCGATTCTACTGTAACAATTCCGTGGAGGTTTAATTGGATTTTGACTTTGATCTTTGCTTTTTCAGAATGAGGAATCTGGAATGGGCCAATCTGACAAAAGAAAAAAATACAGAGTGAGCTTAACTGACATGTTGATGGAGTCAACTTGGCATTAAGGATGAGAGTATCAATTTCAAATTCTTGAGACACTTAGCAACTGCATATCTCTGGCATCAATTTTAGTTACTAGAACTGCCCAAACTAAATTATTTTTACAGGTAAGCGTTCTCCTCAAACTGTTGCACATTAAGATTCAGCAAGGAAGCAGAAGGTGGATAACCTGCCTTCTTATACAAGGAAAGAAACAAACTTAATGCTACAAATTTCCTCAGCTTCTAGACCACCAACCAGAGAGATTTGAAAAGACACAGATATTTGATAACTCCTTTTACAGCATAATATCAGATCCTGGTAGATGCATGACAGCATAAAAAGACCTAAATAAAAGGCGTCCTTGGATCATATCAACATGAGAATAACATTTAACATGCAACATGTTAATGAGCTCTCAGGGAAATAGGCTAGCGGAAAGCCATCTTCCTATCCTCCAATGAAAATTTTGAAATCCTCATAACAATTATGGTCTCTTTTCTTTTGTTATTGTTGTTTATACCGTTTTGAAAAATAATATAACTAACTAATTAAAAATATGTTTTCTCGAACAACTTAAGCTTTTAAACAATATGGTCACACAATTTAACCTAGTATCAGGGCCAGACTCATCTCTATTCATGGTTTACCCGGAATTGGGCTCCTATTTATGTTGTTCAAGCTCCAAATGTCCAAGTCAGCATGCAAAGGGATGTTAAGGTATCCCACATTGGTTGAGAGAACTGGTTGTCTCATTATATGGCTTTGGGCAATCCTCACCTCATAAGAATCAAAAAGAAAAGATCCTCACCTCATGAGTTACCTATTGGGATTGAGTTAGACCCAAGAACATTTTCTTAACATGCTTAAAAAACTATCACAAACATTAACGTAACTTGCCAGTTTTTGTGTAACACTAACAAAAATCCTATAAATTAGTCTGTCTCTCAGGTGTCCGGAAACTTTCCCGAAAGAAAAAGGCCCAAATGACCTTATCTAAAAGAAAAAGATTTAGACCCTGAATGCTACTTTCCTTCTCTTATCTTATACCTTGAAGCTATCCAAGTTAGACAACCGAGAGAATTCTACTGATCTTTGAAATGGTAAATAAGGGCAACTAAAAAGGGTGTTTCGCAAGTTTTCATTGTGGGAGCCCACAAAATTGCAAGTGCATAACAATAGGCTTTGAGAACATATTTCAGTTATAGGAAAAGTATAACATTTGTAGGTAAACCAATAACGCTCATGGTCAAAGAGTTTATAGTGAAACTTACTAAAGCCAACTATTTAAGAAAGTATGGAGGTTGCATCACTGCTACAATTAACACCAATACATCTTTTTGCATCGTCCCTCAATACCATGTTTATTTAAACACTGCACACGATATTCCACCAAAATTATGATTTCCAATTTACTGCACTTTTCTTTAATGTCACAGAAACCACCTAAATGTGTTTTTCCTGGGATACAAAATCATTCTTGGACAGATGTACACATACGTTTATTTGCATAAATCATGATACAACGTTTTCTGGTATCTTAGCAACTATATCTTATTCTACCAATTAGAAAAGAGAGTGTATTAGCAGAACTCAGTTCTCCAAAATATCAAAAAGAAATTATCGCTTAATGATAAATCATCACAGCTGCAGACATTCAGTCACTGTAAAGCTTATCAAAATTACATTTCCTTCATAACAATGACATCCCTTTTTTCTTTATCCTCTCATGCATGATACTAATTTAGATAATAACAGCGAATAGGAAAGTTCCTTTCAACTAAATTGGAGAAACTGAAACCTTGCAAATTATAGTTGACTCTCTAGCTCATCTTCAGTGCAAAAGACTGAAGTTGCAGTACAAACCGTGCAATGGATCAGAGTTTTACGTAGTGGCTCACCAGCAATATCTAGTTTTGAAAATCTTGAATCCCAAAATTAGCTGATGTACATTAGCTATGAACACATGTAGTCCAGTTTTATACCCTAGATTGTCCAAATTTAGCAGAGAGATTAAGTTTAATTTTCTGTCTTATTTCTGGACATTGGAGGGAAAAAGTCTATCGAAACAGCCTCTCTAACTTCCAAGGTAGGGGTAAGGTCTGCGTACACACTACCCTCCCCAGACCCTACTTGTGGGATTACACTGGGTATGTTGTTGTTGTTGTTGTACATTGGAGGGAAAAACTGCTTCTGGGACTGGTTCAGGGAGGACGTTTTTAAAGTGGGCTCATACGATAGAAAAGATCACCAAGATTTTGCGATATAAAATATGCAAAGCTACTGGGTAGTGCATGTAGTTATTTAAACATACAATGAAATAGTACAATATCTAATATTACCTTTAGACATAGTTGGCTTATTGAATTTTACCTTTTCTTTTGATGTCTACTTACCTTTTCAGAAATATGATATACAGATGAATTGAGATATCCATCAAGAGGAAACTTCTCTTTCAAGGGATGAATTATTGGGAACAAACCAAAAAGGAAAGTGAACAAGTAATTGGGTTAGAAGAACAAGTATGTAACAAATGATAAAACGGTCTGCTGTACGTAAGTTCTCAAAGGTGGTTTCATGGGCTTCGAAAAACTCGGATGCTTAGAGATCTTTAAGTCGTCACCTCAGCAACTAGAACTTTAGCTACAACTAGATTAGAGTAATCCAACTATCGAGAATCATTTCTAACATAATCAAGAAAATTAGATCAAATGTGATATAATACGTCTAGAACTCCCAAACAAAAGTTTTCCTATTAGTTAAAAGGCACAAAGTATATTGTACCGTAGATTTGTTTATTTTATCAGATACACCAGGAGGCAACTCATTCTGGTTAGTGTAGAATGCTTCCAAGTGGAAACTGCTGCTCCTTTGCAATGTGAGCACTTTCATGCTCGGAAAACTGTGGCCCTTTGGAAACAATATGCCATTTGATAGGGTGCAAACTGGGCCCTCATCAGATGCAAACCCAATGGAGAAAGGAAATGAATCCTGAATCTGCAAATGAAAGATTTCCGAACTCAAAATAATGATCAAACCAATAATCATACCTCAAATAATTAGATAAATAAAATGTCATGCACTAAACAGAGTTCATGCCAAAGTTAGGACTTGGTACACTTATGTTCTGTTCCTATTAATCACTGGACATTGTTTTGTATTGTTGCTTTTCAAGATAGTGGTTGTGAGATAAATTTTAGGCTTTGGGTACCTATGCATGACAACTCTTAAGCAGTAAAAGGCATAATTATGACACAGATGTACTAAGAGATCCCAAAGCACAATAATTCTTTCTCTTTTTAGTACTTCCCAAGAAAATCCTCTTTTTAGTTCTTTCAAATGTACTTCTAGTTTATTACAAGAAAGAAACACTAAATTTAGCAATGGAATGATCTTTAGAAGCCTATCCATATTGAACTTTTAATCTAATTTGGGCAAATTAAAGCAAACAGGACTAAGAAACAGAACAGAATTCACAGCCATATTGATCACAAGTATTACTGTATTAGTTTACATCACAAACCTCATACTCTCTAACACGAAATATAGGGCTGAGCATTGCACATTGAAGAGCACATCCACGTGCAACACACTCACTAGCATTTATTTTCCGCCCCGGTTCTTTTCTGAAAACAGAATTTAAAATTCTTCCCATAGCTGGAATTCGAGAGCCTGATCCTACAAGCTCAAGAGTATGAATCCTGTCCACAGTCAAACCAGAATCAAGCAAAGCTTTACGACAAGGAACGCTTATCTTCTCCAACAAATCTGATGAAAGCTTCTCAAAGTCCTCTCTTTTGATGAAACCTTTTACATCTTTCTCATCCATCAAGCACTCAATATTAAGCGGAGCCTCTGGATTTGCACTTAAAACTTTCTTCAGTTTCTCACATGCAGCCCTCAATCTTATAGAAGCCCGAGCATTTGAATAAACATCAATATTGTACTGTTCCTTGAAATTTGCAGCAAAATGTTTGAATAAAACTTCATCAAAGTCTCTCCCGCCCAAGTCGCTATCAAAAGCATGAGATAGTATCCTCATATGACCAGGTTCAAAAGATGCTACAACAACTTGTGTATCACAATGACCAACATCAACAAACACAACATTTGTTGGACCCCCAGCTGAAAAATCAGTCTTGTATATACCATAACCCAGTGCAGTTGCAGTGCCGTCATGCATCAATCTCAAGGGCTTCAGCCCAGCGATTTCTGCTGCATATAAATAAGCACGTCTCTGTAAATCTGTGAAGTACGAAGGTATGCCAATAACACAATCCACAACATCCGTTTCAAGATTCTTCTCAGCAATTTGCTTCAAATGTGCAAATAGCATCGCCATAATTTGAACAGGAGTGAAACTCTGCTTCTCATCCATGTACTGCAAATTAATCAAAATGCCACCATCTGGTCCCTCAGAGGTCGCAAATGGAAGCAATTTCAGGTCCTTCTGAACAGCAGGCTCCCTATATTTCCTACCAATCAACCTCTTAACCTGTGAAATAGTTGATTTCGGGTTCATAGTAGCCGATGCAGCTCCAGCCGAGCCAATGAACCTTTGTTTCTCACCAAAAGACACCACTGCTGGTGTCTCTCGATTCGATTCATCATTTAATATTACATCAATACCACGTTGCTTTGCAACTCCTATAACACAGTTTTCATTTCCAACATCAAACCCAACTACACTCATTTCCAGCAGAACTTAGCTATATAACCTTCCAAAAATTCCAACCACAAACAACAAAGCTCTATCCACAAATCGAACCAGCCCTAACACCTATCTCCGAATCATCACATCACATACCACAACACAATTTTCCAAAATAGACCAATCAAACCTGGAAAAAAATTACAAAAAAATCACAATAACCAAAATTCAACGTGAAATTCACCAAAATTACATCGATGCCATCAATGAACGAAGCACTTAAAGCTGAAAATCAATCGAGCAACCAAAGAAAAAGAAAATCAACAAAATATAATACGTATTACTTGTTAGAATTACGTCGTTTCGAATTGTAACATCGATGCGAAGCTAAGAATGATGGACGTGTATGAAATGAACGTACCTGATTTGAGAAAGAAACAGAGGAAACCCTAACAATGGAGAAGCTCGTGGTCGTCAATGGATGAAAAGAAAAGAAAAAAGCGAAAGTCTCCGAATTGTTTGTCAGATGAAAGAAAGCGGAATTTTTGAAAATATATTTCCTTTATTCGTTGTATACAACGCATTACGCTTTTCACTCTCACGTTTTTTTTTAAATTTTCGGCAATAACTTTGGGAAAAAGAAACAATGTATATCAACCTTTCATATTTACTTTGAGTTAGAAGTACTGTATTAATTATTCTCCTTTTCTTCTTCTTTTTTCAACTATTTTATTCCTTTTCTTAAGTGGAAAGTCGAAGGTGAAAATGAAAAATTAAGAAGGCAAAAATATGATTAAATTGTGGAAAAATCCTACTAAGAGAGTGCTAGAATACTTAAAAGAACCATCCAAAGCTAAGCTAATTAACCAAATTTAGAATGCTCAACATTATGATCAAAGATGAACAAATATATTTGCTGAAATTCAAATCTTATTGCACATTTACAAGGCTAAAATGATGATCTTTTGATTACTATAATTTGAGTGGACATTTCCTACACGTTTGTTAATTATGTAGAAAACATAATTGGTCATTTTGCAATTTGTAGGAAAAGACCAGCATTTTGCAATTTGTTAATGTAACAGGGTCAATTTCGAATTTCTAATAGTGATCATTCACGTGCACTAGTGTAGGGGTTCATTGCTCAACGCAACAATGTCCGTAAACCAAAATCAAAGTAGCATAAAACCAGTAAAATGATCCGAATTGGCATAAAATGTGTCACATTTTATTTCAGCCAATTGATGCTACTCATTACACTGCCTATTATTATCAGTTAAAAGTCTGACAGTTGTCCATTGCCGTGACAAAAAGAAGGAAACACTGAAATCATTGAAAAGCTAAAGCCCATTTGAAGATTTATGGGTTACAAATCCATGAGGCCCAATGAAAATTATTGGGCCAGAAACAGAAAGTAGTCAGCTAGGTGGAGCATACATCGGCTTCATACTTGCATAGTAGTACGAGGAAGTGTCCCTAAAGTGAGATCTAAACTTCTACCTCATTATCCATTGAAGGTATGTCAAATTTTAACTGATGAAAGTGTGATCAGTCCAAATCTTGACAGGTTTTGTTCGAAAATTAAAGAAGCTATAAAAGGAAAATAGAATTTTACTTTAATTTATCGCACAATCATTTTTTTTGGTAGAGAAAAAACAAATGATTAAACAAACGTTGGAAAAGTAAGTTCGAGTTGAACTGACAGAACTATAACCATAAAACTTAATCCGTCTTGATCCTAATAAATTTGAAAGTTGGTCATGATCAATTTATTAACTGAGTACTAAGCTCTACACTATTGTCACAACTCACAAACAGAAACCACCCAATTCAATTAACTTTCTCCACAAGCACGTAGAGCTGAGAAGTTGTTAGTTGTGTTCACAATTCAACAAATTAAGAAAGAAAAAGTATAAAATTGATTAGACGATTCGGTGTCAATTTTAACGTTAATATTGGAACCACCTAAACCCATGTGGCACATGATTTTAGTTAAGGGGAAAAAAAAGTTGGTTTAATTTATTTTCTTGTCATTTATATTTGCACATGACTGAGGATTTTAGAACATGGATTATGGATAGTGTTGGCAAAGGATTGTGATAAATGGGAGCATTAATTAATGGGGTTGGATGGTAATAAATGGGTAAGGAGTAGGTGAATAATGAGAAATGTGTACGGCTGTACCCACTAGAGCAAAATTAATGTACGAAGGGGGGGAGGGGGGGGGGGGGGGGACACTGATGAAAGGCCAAAAAACTTAGCTGGAAGGATTGTTGCCCTTGCAGCTTTGGGTCCTATTGGTACTGAGTGTGAACTGTGGAAGTTGATCTATCAACTCTTCTTGGGTGCCCACGTTGTTGCTCTAATTATGCAAACAAAAGAGGTGTTGAAAGTCACCTCCGACACAGTGGCGTATCCACGTGTAGGGAACGGTGGCCAGTTGAACACCATCGTCAAAAAATAATACTCTCTCCATTCTATTTTAGGTGACACTCTTTGATTTGACATATTGTTTAAGAAAAAAAAAAGATTTTTGAAACTTGTGGTCCAAAATAATCTTTGAACATTTGTCTGGTTGTAAGTCATTTCATTAAGGGTAAAAAAGGAATTTCAAAGTTATTTTTTTTTTCTAATTATAAAAATGTGACATTCTTTTGGAACGGACTAAAAAGAAAAGTGTGCCACATAAAATGGGACGGAAGGAGTATTATGTATATAGAATATTACATAAAGTATATAGGTTAAACAAATATTTTTCATACGTATATATTAAATCTTGAACATCATTAATGAAATTTCTGACTTCGTTGCTGCTCCGACAGGCCACCCCAATTTTATTTTATTTTTTTACCTATCTCGGAGGGCAAATGGGAAGGAAATTACAAAGCAGAAAAATGAATTCTCACGTGAAAATTCAACCAATTGACTTATAATTAATTTGAAAAGCATATTTGTTATTAGATCAACAATTTGTGTTTGACCAAGGTTCCAGAAGTGTTTCAGGAGAAAACTATTTTTTTAGCTTTTGAAAAACTTCTATTAATACTAATAAAAAATACTTATTTTTTCTCTAAAATCTAAACTTTCCAAAATAAGCCTTTTAAAAAATGACTTTCTATAAGTTTGGCTGAACATGCTAGAATTCTTCTTATCAACTCTACACATTGTACGTTTTGTGGAATGCCAACACTGTTAATTCTAGAGAAAAGAAAAAAAAGACATGCTCAGCATTTGCTATATTGCTTTTGCTTCTATTTCTCTTGCAATACATGATGTTTAGCATGTTACATTTTTCATTTTTTGGTACAAACGTGGATCATTATATTAACCAAAATGTCATGCTTTTTTCCTATGTTTTCCCCCTTCATTTCATCTGAAGGCCAAATGTGGTCTGAGAATAAAATAAATAATAGTAGTAGGAAAAATAGCTTTGGAGAATAGGGAAAGCCAACACATATAATAGGTACATGTGTTTTCACAAGTTGGAACTAATCATGGAAACCATGTTCTTGTTTCTCTTTCAGCTATACTAGCTATTCAAAGAAAGTCAATATATTAGACCAATTGCCCAAACCTTTACTCACGGCACGAAATAGCTAGAAAGTTTCACCATATTCTTTTCGGGTCTATCCGAAATAGACTCTCTACCTCATAAGGTCTCCGTACATCCTACCTTTCTCAAACCCTACTTGTGAAATTACACTGGATATATTGTTGTTATTGTAAGCGGATAATATATGCAGATTAATTAACTAGATAATTTATCTCATTAGATGGAAATCTAACGATATACATATGATGAATTAAAAATAAATTTGACCAAGTAATTGCATACTAGACTATCTAAGAAGTAAGAGCCAAACAAGTGTGAGAATTTACTTGTGAACTTAAATGGTTTAATGGTACTGATATAATAGTATTTGATTAAAAGAAAAAAGAACCAATTTACCAATTGGCTCATGTTCCTACCAAGTACAACAAACATGAAAAGAAAAAAGGGCAAAAGCTTGTGGTACAAATTAACAAGCAAAAGGCACCAACAACTTCCAAGTTCCCAGTACTAATATATTTTGTTTCTTACCATGAAATGTTCAACATGCCCCGAATTTATTTACCTAATTAAAGAAATCAAATTAGTAAGCCCCAAATATTGACTGGGCAACCCATTGATGGGGTAAGAAAAAAGAAATAGACCACTGCTGTTTCATTGGCTGCTGTTTCTTTTTCTTTGGTATGAACAAGAGTGGAGCTAAAGTATTAGGTAGGGGTTTGGACAAACTTTATATTAAGAAATCCATTAAACATTAGTAAACATTTCATTGCAAACCCTATAACAAAAACGAGTTATGAATTCCGTGGTAGATTCAGAACACATAAATTTTAAATTCTGACTTCACGTTTAGGTTTGAACTACAATGAAATTATTGCTCTTCATCAGTATTCAGTATTCCCCATCAAAATGAGGGTGGGGGTGAGGGAGAGTGAACTAGTTTGACATATTAAACTTCAAATTTAACTTAAATCAACAAAACAGGGCAAACTAATGGAATTAAATTTCCAAAATAACATCAGGAAAATTGTATTGAAAACCAATAGTTTCAGAAAGAGTGAAACCATGTATTTGTATATATGTGTATTAATCATGTCTCACCATTCTCTTGTGAACAAACATAAGCCAAAAAAATAAAAAATAAAAAGGCTCTGCTCCCTTTTTGATTCTTTTCTCATTCATTTTTTTTTCCTTTGGGAGCGACGTGAATATTAAGATTCATACCGTCGACCTCAACTTCAAGTGAATATTGGTGGAAGAGTGTTACTAACCATAGTCTCTCTACCCTTAAGCAAACCTTTCCATGATTTCAATTGTGACATAAATTGCTTGTAAACACCACCCCTAGTAACAGAAAATGTCAACAATATGCTCTTTCTAAATCTCTTCAATCTCCTCCCAATCTTGATCTTCAACTTACACACTCTCACTTTTAGCCATGGCTGCTTTCTAACAGAATCTGATTTCTTTAGTGCCTTGTAAATCAAGAACTGTGCTTTCCTATGTTGCATCTCTTCAGGGTCATCAATTTCCATCTTTGAGTAACCATAATATTGTTGTTTACTCAAAAGACTATTCATGATTATTAATTTCTTTTCTCTAAGAAAATGAAATTGTGGAGAGGTGATAGTGAAGATGAATGAAATGAGGAAATATTTATATAGTGGAAAAATTGGTGTTTTGTTTTTGGTGGGGTCAAGAAAGGAGTAAGGGTATAATGAAAATAAAACAGTTGCATGTGCCATGAAGGTTTCTTTGAAGTTTAACTTAGAAAATAATAATTGTGTTTTTTTTTTTTGTTTTAAAGAAAAACATGGACTGAGCTGGAATTAGGAAGAGCATGATGGAGGTGCAGGAAAATATTGCCCATTTTGTCAACCCATTAAGACTGAGTAAAAATAAATACAAGATCCTTTTCCCTATGCACATTATATTGCAGAGGATGGTAATACACAAGTGCATTGGGTCAGTTCATGCATATTACTATTACCGAAAAAAATAAATCAACTTTTACCGAATATTTGTTATCTTCTATCGACATACGTATCGAGTAATTAAATTTATTTAATAGAGCAAATATGAAAAAATTTCCGTCCCTCTCAAATGAAATAATATAGACTGGAGTAGTAATATACTCCCTCCATCACATATTAAAGGTCGTTTTGGCTTATTTCACATCCATTAAGAAAAATAACAATTAAAAAGTATAATTTAATATGTTATTATTATTTAATAAAAATTAGATCCATTGTGTTCTCTTAAATATTTTATGTATTTCTTATTAATATTAAGGGTATAGTTGAAAACATATCCAATTTTAATTTTGAATTCTTAAAGTGATAATTATTTTGGATCGATTTTTTGAGCTAAAACAACAATTAAAATGAGACTAAGAAAGTATGTTTTAGTGCACTATTAATTATCTGAAAGCAACACCTAGCACCCCTAATTAATTAAGAGTTGTGTTCTCAAGCATGCAATTTGTTTTAAGGACGTTATGAATCATGATAAACATAACAAGTTAAATAATTATAAATTAAGTCTACAAAAAATTGCAACATTTGGTTTAGAAAATTAAGGCGGTTGAAAGAACTCATTATATAGTTATAGTGGTAGACTCATAGGTGAATAAATAATGTTATATTCAGTAACATCTTACGTGCAATAAGTCCCATGATGACCTAGTTAGTTAATTAAGTAAGAAAATAATATATACTAGTAATTGTTTTCCCAAATATATAATTCTTTTAAAACCAAACGGAAACGAAGTTCGAATGTCATTATGGTTCTTGCAAGGGGCCGCCGACCTATATTAGTTTTAAATATGGATTGACATTTTGTATTTATATACCATATAAAAAATGTGAAAAGTATTAAATATAAAAAGGTTTTGAGTCCTATAATTTCGAGAAATTCATAACAGTAAAATTTACTCACATTTTGTGGTTACACCATATAAATTAAACTTATCATAGTCAATTAAATGTTTTAGTAACATATAAAATGTTCTTTGTTTTCTCCTAATGATTTGTTGTGATACTAAGACAAAGTTGAGTAATTTTTTGATTGCCAAAAATAGTTTAGCAACTTTTGTGATACTTCAATAAAATTAAGTGGACTTTTTCGTTACAAAAGAAATAGTTTATCCATTCTAATTGAAAGTTGAATAATTATCTATGAAATTAACCCGTTAATTATCATGACTCAATAATTTTAATCTTTTAAAATTTAAATTTTAATCCGTTTTCGATTCTTGAGTACATAAAATCAACAGTACATCCAGTCAAAATAATGTCCTGAATATTCAGAATCATGTCTTGTCAAAGGGTGAAACAATATGGACCTCTCGTCTTTGTGTGATTAAAAATACAACAAAAGAAACATAAATGTCTGGCTATATATTAATTAGTATTTAAGAGTAGTAGTGGGGAACTGTCACAGAAAAATATATTCCACCGGCGAAATGCAATAATTGGATTAAAAAAAGTATATACTATAAACTTAGCATAAGCAGCATATAGTGAGGGGGCAAGTCCAAGGCCAACCATACTATATTTTTATTTATTTCTCACGAGTCAACGATTATGTCTGTTGGCTTTGTCTTCCAATTTTCTTCAATTTCTGCGTTTCTTGAAGTTATTCAAGAGTTGCTCCTTTCACCTTTTAAAAAAGGCAAGTCAACCAATTATGCTTGTCGGAGAACATTTTTTGTGTCAAAAATAAAGCTTTTTTTTTTAAAAAAAAATCTGGTTAATTAAAGCAAGGTCAAAAATCAAGTGGAAAATTGATAATATTAAGTAGGTGTTTGGATATGAATTCGATGATATTAAAAAAAAATGATATTTGAAGTTAAGTTTAAAAAATGTATTTGAAAATTAAAGTTATGTTTGAACATCTATTTCATTTGATTTTCTTTTAAAATTTTGTAAGGGGAAGAAACTATTTACTGGGAAAAGTGGTTAAAACCATTTTTCAAACTTGAAAAACTAAACTTCAAAATTAGAGTGTAGAGTTGACTACAATGTATTACCGAACAACTTTTTGATAATAAAAAAATTGAAAAGAGAAACAGAAAAATTGTATGCCCAAACTGGCTATAGAATATGCTTCCTTCATCTCATTTTACTTGACTCTTATATTAATTTTTTTTCTTTTTACATGTTCATATTATCAAATCAAGATTTTTCTTAATACTACTATCATTAAATAACTACATAAGATACTAGTGATTAAATTTATATTTTAAAATATAATTAATAAAATTAATTTAGTAATATAAATTATTAATAAATATTTTCTTAAAAGAAGTGTAAGTCCATATGAGTCAAGTAAAATAAAAACGGAGAGTATATATCTGCCTAATGTCGCCTACGGGTGCATTTGGGATTGTGTCAGCAATAATTTTAAAATACATGATGGAGAGTTGGTGACCAAGTGACTTGGCAATAATTACATATAAAAATATTTACTTCACCATATTAGTATTTCATTATTAATGATCAATTTCAGATAATTATAAGTAATGGAAATAATGAAGGTACAGAACCCGTTAATGAGTGGTTTGACAAACAAAATGAATTGACATTGCCATCGAGCAATCCACCTCTTAAATACTCTTTTAGGCAAGTACTGGTGAAGGCAAGTGTGGATAAGTTTGATTTGGGTTTATTTTATTTTCTCTTGATTGATCAACGCGAGCGAACTGTGATTAGACGCTTCGTAAAACCGCACCGATCTACGAGAGGAGCTGATAGATGAGTAAGCTTCCCCTTTCGATTCACGGAATGTGATCTGGAACACGATGGGAGTTTGCGTGTCTCGGTAGAAAAGATATCACAGGAGTATAGCACAAGATCGCCTTTTCTTGCTGCCATGGGGTCGACCTGTGAACAAGGTAAACCCAATGGGAACCAAAAAACGGGGGGTACCGCATTGGGCAGAAGACAATCCAAAAAGCGAAGGCTCACCCGGCTGAAGGAAGGGGGTGAGATAGGCAAGAGGTAGCTTGCTTCCAAGCCGGCCCGGCCGCGAGGAATCAAGAGATCTTTAGTATAGGAGCTAATTACTTTTCAAATCACTAGTTTTCAATATTACATATTATACCACTAAAATAGAAATTGGATACATGATTAAGGCATTCGGATAACGTTCGGATACATGGTTCAGTCACAGTAGATATATGTATCTCAAATACATGCGTATGTATCCGCATGTATTCGGGGGTTACGACATGTATTCGGGAGATTGCGGCATGTATCCGCATATATCTGACAGAAAATTATTAAGAAGTGGATATTATGTAAATTAATTTAAAATAGTGAGAGAATAAGTAGATATGGTAACGATGTTCGGTTATGTTGGTAGTTTCTCTTTTTGGTTCAATTATTACGGTTTGATTTTGACAATTTGGGCATATTCTTTAGCTTCTGGTTTTCTTTTGTTTGTCCTTTCATCAGCTTGCAATTATTCTATATTTCATTTTCAAATTTAGAGTAAGATAAGTAATCATTAAACAAACTAATTAGAATTAGAAAACTTATTGGCTTGTGAAGATTCTTGAATACAAAGTACTCTAAATTCGGTAAATGCTTGAAATCGAGTGTTTATATCAAATATTTATTGGTTCGATGTAAACATTTGATGCAAATTCGATTTTCCATAAATTTCATATGAACATTAAGGACCCACTTGGACATAAATTCTTTTTCCTTTATTTTTCCAAGTATTTTTAAAAAACTTTTTGGTATGAACCAGTTTTTGAAGTAAAAAAAGATTCTTCCACAAAACTTCTAACATTATTTCAACTTTCAAGTGAAATGCATATCAAGATATAACTTCAACCTCCAGATACCATATTTCAACTCGACTTCAAATATAGAGTGACTCCTTAATAATTGACCCCTAAGCTCGGGGAATCGAAAACTAATGTATCTTTTCTAAAGCAGTATTCTCCCTTTTATCTATTTTTGATGATTGAAATTATGGAACTTTCTCAGACACAATCAACTAGAAGTCATGGAACTGTCAAGGATGGATTAAGAAAAGGGATCAGAAGATAATGCCTTGACAGATTATTTACATGAAGTGTAAATAGCAAAAGTTTGTGTATGATATACTATTACAACTTTACAGATGACAAAACCAATGGCTACAAAGTCCAAAATTATCACACCAGCAATCAGCTTTACTAACCAAAGTGAAAGGTGTGCTTAACCTACAGATCCTTCAAGCTTCAAGCTCATTAATTGGTTAACCTCAGCACCAAATTCATCAGGGAGTTCATTGAAAACATCTCTGCAAAACCCAGAGATCATTGCAGCCATTGCTTTCTCATAGTCGATTCCTCTCTGCTGGAAGTAGAACAACTGATCTTCACCAATCTTTGACGTTGTGGCTTCATGTTCTATCCGGGCAGAGGGGTTCTTGGCCTGTTATAATGGTGCCATACATAAATATAGAAACGAAAATGCAAAAACGCAATTACAGTAAATTCTGAGTTCTAATTAGCACAGGAGTTACATATACACATGCAACAGGAGTATCAATGTGTTGAATTTAATCTAACTAATTCCGGTTACCATGATAACTAAAAAATTCATGTAGCATCTGACTTGGAGCTTAAAAACACACCAACATAAACAAAATGTTCTCTTCTCTTGATCCCTATGCACTAATCATTTCTACACAGAAAACTATAGAAGCCTTCTGAGAGATCCTAAAATATAGAAGTATAGGGTAATCCAATCAAGAATATTAGAGACTATAGACTGCTTTTAATATTAGTTTGCACTAGTTTCTCCAAAAGATCACAAGGATGTGAGTGTGTTTCCTGCGGATTTTACTAGAAAACTATCATATCCCGAATTTCATGCGGGTGAAGTTTCCTAGAGTTAACAAAATTTAAGATGTGTGTTCGATAGGAAGGAAAACATTTTGGAGAACATTTTCTAAAGGAAAACAAACTCCTTAAAAATGAGGAAAATGACTTCCCTAATGAAAGTAGGAAAAACAAGTTGCACTAGTGACATTCCACATTAATATGTGTCCTCCCCACCCTTCAACACACCTCATCTTCACCCCCACCCTCATTCCCACCATCCCACACCCCTACCTCCCCACCCCCATCTCCCATAGTATTTGTCTAAATTATATAGAAATGATTTTAGGATAGTATTTTTGCTTACCTACCGAACACAAGAAAATAAGTAAGAAACACACTTATTTTACTAAAAAAACATTTTTCAAGAAAATATGGAAATATTTTCCTGCATACCGAACACACCGAGTTAGACTATATTTCATTAGCAAATGTACTTCTTCTGGAGTTCTGGATCAAGCATAAAGATAAGTTGATCAAACAGATTAACATGCAGTTTGCTGCTTGTTTAAAACATACAACACATCCATAACAATTACTATTAACATGTTTTTACGTGCCTAAGTACACACTAATCTTCGGCAACGGAGGTTTAATTCACCGAGGCTTAATTTGGATCCAGAAAAATCAACACACATCCACACTGTCATGGATGGAGAGACAACAGTCGATGCTTTTCATCCAACACAGCATCTATGGACATATCAAAAGTTAAATAAACACATCTTCTCATGACAATGAACTTCAAATGAAAGTAAGCAGTACCCTTCCCCCACCCCTATTTTTCATTTTTGATTCACCACAAGTAACATACAACCCACTAGTTTTATGGTGTACATGAGAACATTCTCAAACAACAATGAAAGAGAGACTATTTATTGACCTGCCGGACAGCTCAAAGATTTCCAAGACGGTCCCAGCATGGACCTAATTAACTCGTTTTAAAAGTAACTAACAACAATGTGTACATTTGTTGAACCTTTTTCTTCTTAAGCTCTTATAGAATGATTCTAATTTCAAGGTGGAATTTCTTACGTCTTCTTTTTTCCTTTTTCTTTTCTGCAATTGGAATAGGGGAGATCTTGGATTGGGGTGGTAGATTAAAAACATTGCTCCTGTACTATGAGAAAGGTAAAATGGAACTCAATGATACTTTTTTTTTTTGGTAAATAAAATTTTCATTAAAGATTGGAACTTAATGGGACCAGCATCATGCATAAATCAGACCACAGAATACAGTGAAGTACCCTGTGATCACAGAAAGATCATGCTTTCCACATAAAGAGTAACAAGGCCATATGTCACAATTAAACATTGTACTTCTAAAGGTAGAGAGAAAAAGTTGCATCAATAATTATTTTATCATGCGGAGACAGAAAGCAAAATTAAACTTCACAGAGATTTAGTTACCTGAATATATGGATAAGTGTTGGCTGCAGCTTTATCACCGATGAGCATTGAATCACACTGGGAGGAATTCCGAGCATTCTCTGCATTTGATAAGACCTGAACTAGTCCTCTGTAACAGTTTCTAGAATTTCCTGCTGAAATACCCTTTGAGATAATCCTACTCCTTGTATTCTTCCCTTTGTGTATCATCTTCGTTCCTGTATCTGCCTGCTGATAGTTGTTGGTCAATGCCACGGAATAGAATTCACCAACCGATTCATCACCCTCCAACACAACACTTGGATACTTCCAGGTAATAGCTGAGCCCGTCTCCACTTGTGTCCATGATATCTTGGAACGAGCCCCAGCACAAAGTCCCCTCTTCGTAACAAAGTTATAAATCCCTCCTCTACCTTCCTCATCTCCCGCATACCAATTCTGCACCGTGGAGTACTTAATCTCTGCACCTTCGTGGCAATACAGTTCCACCACAGCAGCATGTAACTGATTTGTATCATATGAAGGTGCTGTACACCCTTCTAAATACTCCACAAAACTCCCTTCATCCGCAACAATCAAAGTCCTCTCGAATTGTCCAGTTTCCATTGCATTTATTCTAAAATAAGTAGATATTTGCATAGGACACTTGGTGTTCTTGGGTATATACACAAATGATCCATCACTAAACACAGCTGAATTAAGAGCCGCGTAAAAATTGTCTTCCGGGGGCACAACTCTAAACAAATACTTCCTGACTAAATCAGGATACTCCTTAATTGCCTCAGAAATTGAACAAAAAATCACACCAGCCTTCTCTAAAGTCTTCCTATGAGTTGTAGCAATAGAAACACTATCAAGAACAGCATCAACAGCAACATTTGCTAAACGATTCCTTTCATTCAAAGGCACACCCAATTTATCAAAATACCTAACAAGCTCAGGGTCAGCCTCATCAAGACTATTCAAAGTTGGTTTCTTTTTAGGTTCTGAATAATAACAAATATTTTGAAAATCAATTTCTGGGTACTGATTATCAGACCATTTAGGCTCTTTCATTTTAACAAATTTCTCATAAGATTTCAATCTGTACTCAAGCATCCAATCAGGCTCATTCTTTCTTAATGAAATCAACCTTATTGTTTCCTCAGAAAGCCCTTTTGGCAGTGCAAAAGATTCAATATTTTCATTGAAACCCCATTTATAATCTCTTTTCAAGAATTTCTGAAGTGGGTCCTCCTCATTTGATATTGAAGGAGATGATTCTTTACCTGGAGGTTCAATAGTGGCCTTGGCATCAGCAGCTCTAATCTTGAAATTACCTGAATTTGGGGTTCTGGGGGCAGGTGAATTAGGCAAAAAGTTGGACCCTTTTGGGGGTTTAGGTTGCTCAGTGATGGATTGAGGACAGAAGGGTGAGATTCCGTTGGTGAGAAGAGAAGCCATAGCCGATGCTTAGCAGTTGTGGGAAGATAGAAAGAAGCAGGAGGAAAAGCCAAACATAAATTTCATCTTTTTTTTTCTTTTATTGTTTGTGGTGTCTGATATTAGAGATGTCCGTATGCTGACCACGTGCCTCTTCTCAAAACCTAAATTTACAAACAAGGTACTAAAAGAAAAGAGAGAATGTTTTTTTTTTTGGGTAATAAAGGATCTTATTCATTAAACATAATTAAGAGTCATTACATAATGAGACTAGTCTAGGCAACATAGTACCCATTCTATCTCTATCAAATACAAGAATAATAGGTGTGGGGGGGAGTGGGATACATCATCAAGCTACCAAAACTATCTAATTTGCATCCTTCTTTTGCTAATTGGTCCGCAACTCCATTAGCTTCTCTGAATATGTGCTTGATTGATGCCTTTCTTACCTTAGTTAATAGGTACCTGCAATCATCAATTAAGTTTTGATAGGAGCAAGAAGTGTTAGATAACATATTGATGAGTTCCTTGCAATCAATTTCGATTACTAGGGGTATAAAGTTTTCCTGTAGTGCTATCTTTAGTCCATGTAACAAAGCTAGAGCTTCCATGTAGATGTTGGTAGCTATGTGAATTCTCATGTTGAAGCCCATTAGCCATTTTTTGTTGTGATCCCGAAATATGCCTCCGATTTCTCTTTTACCAGGATTAGAGATGCAAGCACCGTCTATGTTTAGCTTATAGACATTCGTATCCGGTGGTTCCCATTTCACATAGATGAGGCTTTTCCTTTTGTTAAGGATTTTTTTGTTAGTCATGAACTTGTACTCCAAGGTTTTGTTATACACTAAGCTGATTTGTGAGGAGTTATTATTTCCCCTAAATATTATGTTGTTTCTGCTAATCCAAATTTGTCACAGTAGAAAGGGGATTAAATCTGCCCAACAGAGGTGGCCATCCCATTTTTCCTTTGATTTTAACTGTTTCTCTAACCAGTTGATCATGGTATTTTGATCATTAGTGTGGAAAGGGTACTTATGGTCTCGATTAGTTTGTTCCCGTAAAAGTTCTGAATGTTTACATCTGAAGAACAAATGTTCAATGTCTTCTTTCTCTTTCCCGCAGATACTGCATGTATCGTTGGGACATATATTCCTTTTTCGAAGCATATCGGCAGTAGGGATTCTATTAAAGCAAAGAAGCCATAAAAACTATTTCAGTTTGTTTAAGGTATTTGTTGTCCATAGCCATGTTAGGTTCTTCTCCCTCGTACTACTAGCATTATTTTTTGATACAATCTCATATGCAGCTTTTGTCGAAAAGATATTGTGCCCTATGGTGTTCCATTTATAGTTATCCTCTTCTATATTATTTTGCATGGTCCTAATACCTCTAGGGTGATTTGTTCCAAGGAGCTGATTTGATGGGATCTAGGATCAATGTAATCTGTATTATTATCCCTTGGATTAAGGGGTTTTGGCTGGTTTAAAGTGATAGATTGAGTTTTTTCCAAAGGTTTGCTAGCTGTTAATTGGCTGTTTACATTTAACGAGGGGTATGGGGGGTAATTTGGGGAGTTGCCTGTAAGGTTATTACCCTTTGAATAATATTGGTTACTGTTGGACATGTTGGTCAGTTGGTTGTATTTTGTTTTCTGATGGGATTTTCCTGCTATTCTTTTGTCCTCCTTCCTTACGATGTTCATCGACGGTGGCCAAAAATCGCCTTTGTTTCTGCCTTTGTTTGTGCTTGTTTGCTTTTCTTTGGTTGGGTAGTTGAATTTTTTCTTTCTCTGATTTGTGACAATGGTCCATTGATCAATTCTTTTTACTATTTCCTCCACTTTATCATTTTTTCCAGCGTTTGTTGAGTTAATTTCCTTTTGTTCTTGTATGGTTTGCATCTGTTTAGGGCAGTTCCTCAGGTTGTGTCCTAATTTGCCACAAGAGATGCAAAGCATGTTAAACCCTTCGTAGATAATCCTCTGTATGTGTCTTTCAATTATCACAAATGTTTTGAGTGGTTCTTCTATGGGTACAAGGATACACACTCTAGCATATTTTCCTCTTACTGCTGAGGATGTACAAGCGTCTATCCGTATTAGTTGTCCTAGTTTTCCCCCAATCCTTTGTAGAATTTCATAGTCGTAGAACTCCGTAGGCAACTCCGGTAGCCTAGCCCAAATGGCCGAGTAGGTTAGCGTTACTTTAGATGATATAAATCACGGCTCCCATTTCCTTACTGTTAAGAATTGGTTCCCTATGAACCACGGTCCTTCGTGTAGTTTTTTGTTGTAGTTTTCTTCTTTGGAGAATTTAACGAGATGATAGTCGCAGCCTAGATCTATTACGGTGATGTTTTCTGAGGGCCTCCATGTTGCAGTAAGTTTTTGTTATAAAAATTGGTATCCAACTCTTCTGCCAAGTATTTTGACAATAAGAGCAGTCGACCAGTTTTTATAGATACGATCTTTATCCGATGAGCTTAGGGGAATAAAGTTATCGGTTCTCAGGGGGTTTATAGTCTCGTCAAAAGACTCAGATTCTTCTATATTGTCTTGTACTATTATTTGGTTTGTGGTCCGGTTAAGTGTAGAAAAATCCTTTACTTTTTCTAGGAATGAGGCATTTTTTTATGTTCTTTAGCGGTGGTTGTTCGTAAGGGTGGGCGTGAGTATTTTCTTCTTCCTCTACAAGGTCTTCCCATGTTCTTTGTTCATATGTTTCCATATTGATCATTTCATGGTATGTGCTTTCAGTTTGTTGTTGTTTCATTTTCCCCTTTGTTTGTGTTTTGAGGGGTTGAAAGTTGATTAAGGAGAGGGAGGGTGTCGGAGGAAAAAAATTTGGTTTGTGGCAGCTTAATGGGAGGAGCCCTAAGGTTAGGGAACCCTCATTCTAGAGAGAAGGGGGACTCTCTCTCTCTAATGTTAAAAGTCATGTGTTAGAAATTTTAATTTATAATTTTTAACTTATATTTATTATTTTGTTTTAAAATATTTTATATAAATATTATAAAAGTGATTAAAAGTTATTTTGACTTAAAGTTATTTAAAATAGGTTTATTTAAATAGTCTCTTAAGTCCATTTTGATTAGTTAAAGTCATAAATTGGAGCTGCGAAAACAGTCTCTTATAAAAATATAAAGTAAAATTTCGTACAATAAACCTTTATAATCTGGCTTTCTCCAATTAGTTTAGCACATAGCAATTAGCAAATACTTAATACACCAGATTGTGCCTTTTGATGTATTCCAACTTGGAAATGTTCCCACAATTTCTCATTGTTATCGTATTATCAACGTGTCTTAGAGATATATACATTTGATGGTATAATATAATAATATTGATCTAGTTTTTGTAAAACATAATTTCTCATTGTTATCGTGTTATTTATGTGTCCTGAAGGAGATAATTCCTCTGTTTTTTATTTGAAAATACAAAAAGCAAAAAGATTGATGACACGTTAGAGAGGGAGAGGAGGAGAGAGAGGCGTGACAGAGAGAGGGAGAGAAGGAGAGAGAGAGAGACAAAATAGTGAGAGGGAGAGAAGGAGAGAGAGAGAGACAAAATAGTGAGAGGGAGAGGGGGGCAGCAACAGCAAGAGAGGCGAACGAGAGGGAAAGAGATTTGCTAAAAAAAACTTTATAATTATGTTAGATAATATTCTAAATTATAGATAATATTAAGTATTTTTTCCTTTAAAATAAATAATAGATGTTGTGAAGCTACATAAATAATTTTATTAATATTAAAATAAATATTTTAAAATTAAATTATTACTAAAAAAATAAAAGTATGTCATTTTTTTTTTGCGAGAACACTAAAATGATATAAATTGATAAAAGGTGAGGACCTTTGGGCCAAAACCAAATTCTTCTTTGCCGAATGCCGATGGCGTTGCAAACAAGGTATTCTCCATTAACGCATTTGCAGGCGAGTTAAATTCCAGTAAGGAGATCATTGAAATTATGTCACTGATGAGTTGCCACGCTCCCCCGAGGATGTGCTCCGTATTTGACCGAGTAGATGCATAGTCGTATCGTGTTGGATTTCGTGGTATGCCAATGTTTGTTCTGATTGGAGTTGTTTCCCTATAAACTAGCCGTTGATCATCATCTGCGGGTATATCGGTGATGAATGATTTCCACCGAATCGGTAGAATGGACTGGATAACTAGGGTTTTGCCTCTGGGAAACGAACGGACATTGCTGATACGGAGTGAAGAAGGAACTTGATCAAGCTTACGCTTGTTGATGGTGGTGCTGCGGAGGTTGTAGACGGTGGTGGTGCGGCGATTGTAGAAAACAGCTCCGGTCAAAATAATCATTGGCATAGTAATCCAACACGGTACGATTATGCATCTACTCAGTCATACAAGTTAGATTCCATTAACGGGGAAGGGAATTATAAGGTGGGGAATCGAACCAACAAGGTGAAAGTTCCAATTGAGCTACTAAGATTCCCCAGATTCCTTTGACAGGTAAGTTTAAAGTTGCTAGTTTTCTCAGTGTTTTCCCCTGTTGTTAATGCATTCGAGAATTTTTTATTTTTATTTGGATTAATTTTATGAACAATTATATAAGTGGTGGATATCAGCAGTTGCTATGTTATATGAACTCTTTGATTTCTTCCAGCATTCTTTTTCTTCGGCTATCTGCTGTCGTAAATTAGTAAAGTGTCATGTTTCTTGCAAGAACATGGTAGGACAACTAATTTGTCCAAGGAATTGTTTTCTCACAGTGACCTTCATAAAGATAATGAAGAATACTTGCTAATTACAAGCTGGAAAATGCAATCCCTATTTAGGTATATCAGATTTGGGGTGGGGATTTGGGAGAGGAGCACAATAAACTATTTACGTCTAAAACTATTTTTCTCCTTACAACCAAACAGTGGAAAATGTTTTTCATTGACGAACCAAACACAAGAAAATAAGTAAGAAAATCACTTGTTTATTCATACCAAACAACACCTACCATGTTTGCTTATGTGTACTAAAATGAAGCCTCAAGTTTGGTATCATGCTTATGTGTTCTTATTTGCTTCCCATATGGCTTAAAGTTGTTGGTAGGTATAAAATTTTGCCTTCGAGAAGTAAGGATCAATTTTTTCTGAAAATTTAACTGGATCAATTTTCTCTGAAAATTTAACTGACTAAACCACAAGATTTCCTGAGTTATACTGTGAACCCAAACTCACAGCTACAGGAACAAGTAAATACAATCGCAGTTCTTGCTTTCAACACCTTTGGTACTCTTCAGAGGGACACCTCTCCTGTGCGTCTGTCACCTAATTATCCGGAACCTCCTCCTGCTAATCCGACAGAAAGACTTAACCAATGTTGCAGAGCAACCAAAGCAAATGAGTACTGCTTTTGTTAAGGCTGCCAAGCAGGTAAACCTCCCTACCTTCACATTTTCTTTCTACTCAATGCTCGTTTGCATATTGATCAACTAATATGAGCATGCCACAGACCAGGCTATATGGATAACCTGCATGTACTTTGAGAATATCCATGATTCCGAGAATAGGGAATTTTCCCTTTTTCCATGATCAAGATGAACTTTTTACTTTTGTTTCATTTTTTGTGTAAACGGTGTTTTGTAAATGATGCTGAGCAGTGATAAAACTCATAGAATCCCTTTAAGAATAGGAAGGTGTATCCTTTTGTTCCTTGTAAATACTTTTGATTGCAGCACCTTCTTGGTGCTATACTAATAATACACTTACCATTCCTAAAAAAATTCACTTACCACGTGACTCCATTTGGATCCCTAGAGCACCAAGGAAGGTTTGTTTCTTTGTATGGTTGGTGGCAAGGGGTGTGATATTAACAACGGAGAATCTGAGAAAGAGGAGAATTATCTATGCTAGTTGGTGCTTCATGTGAAAGTGAAGGCGAAAGTGTGGATCATCTTCTTTTGCATCGTAAGGTGGCTAGTCGTTTATGGAGGGTAGCCCTAACTTTGTTTGAGACGCAATGCGTTGCCGGGTACAGTGAAGGAGGCCTCGCAAAGGAAAGCCGGAGGGCATGGTGCGTTGCCCCCCTAGCAATCATGTGGGTCATTTGGAAAGAGAGGAATAGGAGGGCTTTTGAAGGGGTGGAACTTGATTTTGTAAAAATGAAGAGTAATGTTTTGTACCTAGTTTCTTTTTGTAGTACTAGCGAGGTCCCAATTTGTATAGAGAATTGGAACTCTTTTGTTGAGAACCATATTTTGGTGTAAGTTCTCTCTTTTGGTATATGACTTGTATATGGGGTTTCCCTCCAAATGTTAATAAAACTATTTACCTTATCAAAAAAAATTCCTGAAAAAGAAACATTTTTGGGCAAAATAATGTCTTTTTTGTCTTCCTTTGACTAGTCTGTTTACTTTTTGAAACGTCAAATCTTTAGATTATATCACAGGTATACTTTATGGTTCTTGGTCTCATCATATCTAATGTGCACACCAGATAACATTAAGTCTATGTTTGTTGAGACTTGAGACCAGTGTGGTTGAGTTCTAAGAGCTTAGTCTTTTGTCCTTTGTTTTAACAACAAATACAATAATGCCATTAGCATCACCAACTACTGAAATTTAAACTTTGACTGAATTGCATAATGGTGGGCAAATTCCAACTACTTGTTGGACAGAATCTCATACCTCTAGGGATTCTAAATTGAGAACTTGATCTTTAGCCTCTCAGGTCCGGAGACTGTGACATCTAGGCTAAGTCTCACCGGGTAAACCTTGTTCCTCAAAACCGGAAAACTGAATTCTAGTTTATCGCCCTTTAGCTGTCTTTATTGAAATGTATATGGACAACCCTGTCATTAGTTCTAAGGTGTTCAAGTTCACAGTTATATTTCCCTTGTTTTCTTCTAAGGTTTTCAGTATGGCTTCTTCACTACTGTATTTGCTTTACATACTTGATTTTTGATATGCTTTGCTTGAGCCGAGGGTCTATCAGAAACAACCTTTGTACCTTCTCAAGGTAGTGGTAAGGCTGCATAAACACCACCCTTGGGAATGTTGTTGTTGTTTGCCTCACAATCAGAGGCTGTCTAATCTTAGCATCCTATCAAACTTAAGCTGCACAGCCCGCACTTGAGAGTATCATTGAAAAAAGATTGTGTGGCTCTAAGTCAGACCAATTGCAATGTGCTCCTAAAGTGTAGCTTTGCTACAACGTCATTGTATTGTTAACTACATATTTTCTCTTTTTTCCTTTTTGGGCAGTTTGATGCATTGGTTGCTGCTCTTCCTTTATCAGATGGGGGTGAAGAAGCTCAATTGAAAAGAATTGCAGAACTCCAGGTATGGCTTCTCTGTAAATAATTGATGCAAATAACTTTTTGACATATTATATTTGAATAAGTTGTTGTCTTCCTCTAATTCCAATGTCATATTCTTACTAAGAAACAAAAGCTCTACAGTAGTTAAATTAAAAAATAAAAAGGTAAATAAAGATTAATCTGTCACTATGTATTTTTGGGGCTTAGTGTTTTGTCTTGCATTATACCCAAATTCTTACTCTGTTATGTATGTATATAATGTAGGCTGAGAACGATGCAGTTGGCCAAGAACTTCAAAAACAACTGGAAGCTGCAGGTAAGAATTTGTTCTTAGCGTATCTGACATAGCTTTGGCGTGGGAATAGGCATACACTCCCCACTTGTGGGATATACTGTGTTGTTGTTGTTGGGCTCTATACACATATAGACACACACACAGAACAAGATGGTTGTGAACTTATTTTAGCTACTACTTCCAGCTTATCAGCCTTCCACACCACTTATATCCTTTACTTGACTGCACAGTTGGTGGTTGAGGAAAGTGAGCATTCATGTATTTGTTTTTCCCTTGTTTCTTTCTGAGAGATAGTGAAAGTTGCTGTATTTAAGCTGAGGTCCGAATTTCCATATACCTTTTTATATTATCAATTTGTTGTATATCTGAGACTCAGTTTGCTGATTTTGGTGATTTAGAGAAGCTGCTAAAGCAGGTCCAGGAGCTGTTCAACCAAGCGATAGATAAGTGCCTGAACTTAAAGAAGCCAGAATGAATAAGGTAGTAGATATTTCAGTTTGATAGATTTAAGGAGCCCATTCTTGCTGGGATATACCTTGGAGGAACAACGAATCAGCTGTGTCAGTACATTTACCAACTGATTATATTTAAACTAGGCGTTGTTCTGACATTTCCATTTCAAGTTCTTGGCCACTGCTGGAGAAAAGAATTCAGTATACCAATGTATCTGGTTTAGATCTTTGTTTATTTAGATTTAGAATGAAGAGAGGTAGGAACGATGTGCTTTAAAGCAAAATCAGCAGTTATTTGTCTCTCCGCGTTCCTTTAATATTAGTGTCTTCTGACATGAGTACTATTTGGAAGTTGGTTAATTTCTCTGCTCCATCACTTGTGGTATCAAAAATCTTGCAATTACTGGACTGCATCTTCCTAAACATGTGATCCCAAAACATGGCAACTTGTATATATAAGCACCCACTACCCAAACGAATTGATGGTTTTAATTTGTAGATATTTATTGGGGGTTCACAATCTTGTTACACTACTAATACTCTGTGTGGATACTTGGTGTACAAAATCCAGTCATCGCTAGATTACGATATTGAGTGCCCTTCCAATATTTTTTGATTGGTTTGAAAATGGAGGTGTGCTGGGACTGAGGCATGGCAACTCCAATTACATACCCAATATTTAGAAAACCTAGAACACCCGAGATAGAAGCGGCAGCCATGAAAAGAAGAATTTACAGGCATTCACTCATTTGTCATCCTACTACCACAACGAAAATTATGCTGGACATGTTCCATTCAGTTGAAGTTTTGAATTAGCTCAAAATCCAATGGCGTTTTTTCTAGCAGTCCAAGGGGTTTTGTTAAATGCTACAATTTAGATCGAATGCAGGTCCTATTATTGCTGGTTACAAGACTGGGTACCTAACCTAACCACGGAAAGTTTGTCCTACAACAATACATGACATTAACACAGGAGATGCCCAAACACTCCAATTCAGTTCAGATATTAATACAAAGCCCAAGGACATTTTATCAAAATACAGCTGAGACGGCAGTCATTCAACCATGTATGCAATAATTTTTGGAGAAAACCATTGGTAAAAACTGGCTATCGAAAGGTGAACAAACATCAAGCAACCAGTAAAATAAAGTGTCGAGCATTGTTGGGATAGCCAAAAAGCACAAGTATAAATACATGCCTACACTTCTCCGAGGTCTTAAAGTATATCTAGATCTCATATCTAAGTACCAAAATGGCAACATGAAAAAAACAAAGAGCGCACACAGTCGACCATAATCATAAAATGTATCCCCAAGAAATAGCCTACAAAAGTTTTCAACACCCTAAGATTGTGAAATACACATCTGGATTACAACTGATAATCTCATGTGCTGCTTATAACATCAATACATAATCATGCAGGAAGCACTCAGCCAACTCCTTTGACCAGCAGATCACTGCAAAAAGAAAGTGCAATGAGTATTCAAACACATCATTATTTTTTAATTAACTGTTGTCAGTTTAAGGATCCGTTTGACCATCAAAATTAGTGTTCAGCCATGAAAATTCCAAATCCAACTCACTTTTCACTTTTGATGTTGCATTCAAATACATTCGGGCATGAACATCATTTCAAATATTTTTTGCAAAAAAGTATAACCAAACACAACTCCATAAATTACAAAAAAAAAAGTGAAAAATATTTGGAATCTATGGCCAAATGCTTTACTAATTAATTCTTCAATGAATCTATGGCCAATCTAAGTTTCAAATTCTTCAAGGAATAATTTTGTTCTCCAAGTACTACTAACAAAACATGGAGAAAAGATTAAAAGCAGTAAAAAAACTCAAAATATATTAATAACCTAAAAGTAGGTCACATTCATTTCCATTCCAAAATGGAGATGTGGGTGTTAAGTAGCTTTAGTTAATAAATAAGTTCAAAGGGTTCATCAAACCTGGGGATGCTGCAACATTTGCTGCTGCTGTTGAGGTTGTGCATAGTTTCCATATCCAGCATAGCCTGCATAATACTGATTTGGATCCTGGGCAGGGGGAGCATAACCATAGCCATCATATCCACCAGCTGTATACCCATAATAACCACCATATTGGTTTGGATCAGCCTGAGGCTGCACAAGCCAGAGATGGAACATAAAATTCAGATTGGTATCGACTGAGAAGTGCCAAAACCAGAAATTATAATTTCCGCATTACTTACCTGCTGCTTGTTTGCTGGACTACGACCCCAGGAAAGACGGATGCTTTGTCCACCCAGCTGAGTTCCATTTAATACCCGTAGAGCTTCCTCAGCACAACTTCTGTAATAACAAGGATGGACAATTTGTTAATTCTCCAAGCATTGAGATTGATCATCTTGAGAAGGCTTATTACTATACCTGTCAGCAAACTGAATAAAGCCACATCGCTTGCCTACTGGTATTTTCACATGAAGCAACTGCCCATAATGTCCAAAAATCTGCCTTAGATGTTCATCCGTTATATTGGAATCCAAGTTCCCAACAAAAATCTGCAATTAAATTCATTTGGATATGAGACAAGCTAACAGAAATTCAAATGATGCCAGATTGAAATGTACTGACAGTTGTATTAGAAGGGTCATCCTCATTTTGAGTTCCAGGTGAACTTTGATACGAAGCTGCAAATGAGAGAGGAAAATGTGAGGAGAAGGTGGAGAACTTTATGCTCCATGAGTAAGACGAAGTACATTGCATGTTTTTAGCAATGATAAACAGTAGGAATATGAAACTACAAGGCAAAGGTCAGTCAGATGACTACCACTTTCAGCAGTAAAACAAATCAGTGTACAGGTTCCTAATCAGAGAACACTATTAAATATGATTCAAGAGATAAGACTGCACTGTCATTTCACAATTAAATAGATCAAGCATCATACTGATGATTGCATTGCTCCAACCGTGCAGAAGGATAATAACTTTTAGCTCTTACAGGTCTCAGAAGAAGCAGAATATGCATGAGTTAAGAACACAAGCTGACATACATTTGACTAAAAGGTTTAAGAAAATCAGGAGGCATGTCTAACAGTATAGAGAGGCAATCAAGCATTCAAGAAATGGACAAACTTTTCAACTGTTGGATCACCAAACAAGAGGTTCTTCACATACAACAATTAATATATTCAGATTGTGCTTTTGGGAGTTAGCAAGAAAAGATTTATGATCAAATTTGTGAAGGATGGGCCATAAATTGGCAAAGGGGCAAGAGGAAGACCAATATATGAGTAAACAAATAGAAACAATATTTACAAGATGGATGTACACCATCAGATAGTCCTGCGATTTCTGAATAATATCATGAACTTGCCATCCCACACGGCATTATCTTATTACATACTATCTCATGCATCAAGATAATTTTAATGCTTTAGCACGTGACTATTAAACAAGAAAGGCGAGAAAAGGTAGGAAAGGGGTGCTAGTTCCCCTAAACAATGCAACACGTAACTGTATATACAGCTACCAGAACTCCAGCAGATAAAAAGTCTAATCCTTTTTTTTTTATCCAAGAAGATATTAGTATTGATTTTTTAAAAAAATCATATGCATTTGGGCATAGATTCTTCAAGTTTCTCAAATAAAACCAACAGATTATCTGAACTATGTAAAAAGTATTTCAAGTCACAATAATTCATAATTCAAAAAAAAAAACATAGTCAAAGAAAAAATGATTACCAAGATCTTATACCAACAAGAAACAAATGATGGCAGCACTAGATTATAATCGTGGCAAGAAACTTCTCGCCCCTGTGAAGGGGGGTTTACTGAACAGGTTCACGAGGTAAATGGAGCAGAATTAAGAGATGAATAGGATTACTAAATTAATGAATGAGACTGCCACAAAGCATAGAGAGGTATACTGAACAGAGTGCAACTTGAGGCAGGCTAACAAGATATCGAAGTTAAAGAATTAGAAGGCTGAACATAATACTAAAGTGAAATGGCTGAAATGTTAACTCTAAATTGAAATGGCTGAAACATAATGCTAAAATGAAATGGCTGAAACGTAACGCTAAAGTGAAATGGCTGAAACGTAACGCTAAAGCGAAATGGCTGAAACATTATGATAAAGCGAAATGGCTGAAACGTAATGATAAAGTGAAATGGCTGAAAAGTAATGATGAAGTAAAATGGCTGAAAAGTAATGATAAGTAAAATGGCTGAAAAGTAAAGATAAAGCAATCTGACTGGAGTACGGAGTAATGGGAAAAAATTGCAAAACTTAAAAAAGGATTAACGTCAAGAGGATCCTACATAGAGAAATTTAACCACATTTAAATGAACTGACTTACGCCACACCACGTCCTAAAAGGTATTCATTTCAGCTGAAACAAGCGTCCAGGCCCTTAAATCATAGAGCCTCCAAATCATCCTGCTTGGAGACAAGCGGAGTTTTATGAGATTTAATATTTCAAGGGAAAGTTTTTAACTACTGGAACGAAATGACGTTGATAGCTGGGTACTCATCATGAATTCAAGAGCATAATGGAATGAAAGGGAACATAACGACACCTGCATAGGCAAGCAGAATAAATATAGACATCACTTTACCCCAAATTAAAGGAACAGCATCCTCGAGCTATCAAAATCGACCATTAAAGAAATTTATGAAAACTAAACACAAGACAAAAGATCCAGAATTTAAAAGCCAAGTGAAGTTAGCAAACAAGCTGCAAGCTGGATTTGTTTCATTTAACCGCTTCAAAGATTACCACATAACACAACATGTACCAACTAGGTTGAGGCATACCTTGACTTTGACCACCCATACTCTTCTTGTTAGCTGCAGGACCAATCCGCATGGGCCTGGTGGAGCAAAACTGTCCATTCATCTCAGTCATAGCACGTAACTGCTCACTTTCATCCCCAAATTTAACAAAACCATAACCCTTGGTGCGCCCTGTGGCCTTATCTGTTACAACCTTAGCACCCTTCACGGAAGGATAGTTAGCCCTAAATGTCTCCTGAAGCATATAATCAGAGACATCGGCTGCCAAGTCGCCAACAAATATTGTATATTCAGGACCATTATCAGAACGCTTTTCACCGGAACCAAGTGAAGCCCAGTTAAGTCTGAAATTTTGCTCAATATTAGGCATCAAGGTCCCATTAAATGCTTGCAGATTCCTTTCTGCAGCAGCATGACTAACAAACTCAATAAAGCCATAACCCTCTGATTGTCCACTTTGCTTGTCACGGATAACTTTAGCAGAGACCACCTACATAATAGACAAACAGTTTATATTCTCTAAAAAACTAAAGGGCAAGTGAAAGGGAAAGAAGACTGTTAATAGTGGTAACAATACTGCTCATACAGTTCAAAAGGCGAGAAAGTTAAATAGAAGGGGTGGGGGCAAGGATTGGTCATTGGGGATCTCTAGAAAGCCCTTTTTATGAAATTTCTGAGAGGTCAACCGGGGTACGGATGCTTTATTTATCACCAAGTAGAGATGAATACTATATGGCAGCTGCAGGAAATAGAAACAAAAAAAGGGGGGGGGGGGGCAAAAGTGAGTGTTCTTTTGTGTGTTTCGGCAAGCATGCATCTAAAGGCAACCATCCCACAATCATTAAACACGAACAAATTTGCACAAAGATTTAGGCATGGATTTATTTATTAAATTCATAAGGTTGTGTAGGGATTATTAGCTCCCTTCTTTAAAAGCAGGTAGCAGCAAGTATAACCACCACCTATTAAGGATAAAAATTTACTAACAATAACAATTCAATTATTAAAAAGCAACCATTAACAGCAATAACAACACACCCAGTGCAATCCCACTAACACCATAGAGTTCCAAATGATACTATTTAGAATCCCCAGCAACGGTTCAACTAACTAATTACAACAAAGGTAACATTTATTTAAAAAACCACAAATTCCCAGTTAATCTTGTCTCTATGCACAGCGAAACTATGTAATTTTACCTATGGACACATCTTCACAATTGCTGGTGTGTGTTTCTCTATAGTTACCTCTAACCACCCTATCCAAGAGTCAACAGTGACCCTTTTCCCACTTAGCTCCCTGTGTGATTTGAATCCAACATCTTGGCTAGAGGTGGAGAGTCCTTTTTACTAGCTTACTTAACCTTAAAATGTTTCAGGAAAAACAGTAACACAATACAGGTTGCCGAACACAAATTACAGCATACTCACATCCCTTCAGGCTTCAACCGACGATGTAATACAAGTTCATGTATACAGACTACACAAATTACTGAATACAAACCTCAGCATATTTACATACTTTTACCAACTAGGTTATACAATTTAATGATACAAACTACAGCATATTCACACATCTTTTTACCAGACAGTCCAGCAATATAACAAAAGTTAGTGAATAGAAACTACAGCAGATTCACGGGTCTTTTACCAACAACATACCAGCATATTGATACATTGTATACCAAAAACATAACACAAGTTTAAATACAAACATCATATTCACATACCTTTTACCAACAAAGGTAATACAAGCCACTGAACATAAACTACAGCATACTCTCATACCTTTTACCAACCATGTAAGACAAGTTGCTGAATACAAATTACAGCTTATTCACATACCATTTACCAACAATGTAGCCCAAAAGTCACTTGTTATGAACTACATCATATTCACATACCTTTTACCAACAAAATTACTAAATATAGAGAACAGCAAATTCACATTACTCAAATAAATATTCAGTACCAAAAAACAAATATTTTGTACCCCGATCAATTTTTCGAACTAATTTCAAAAACTTAACAAGAATCTATATCAAGTTGTACATGAAAACAACAGTTTTTTGGTACACGTAGGATACCTCTCCAGTTTGTGCGAAGCAGTTGACAAGGTATTGCTCATCCATCCAAAACTGTAGATCTCCGATCCAAAGGCTTCGGATCTCATCAGCACTAGTTGGCTGAACAGAACCGGCACTAGCAGCCAAACCGGATGCGTTGTAATGAGGTTGTTGTTGGGGTGGAGGAACTCCGCCTTGCTGCGGAGGTTGCTGGTAATAATAACCCGATTGCTGCGGAGGCGCAACCTGATACTGCGGCGGCTGCTGAGCCATCCACTGCTGTGTCTGCTGCTGGTACTGTGGTGGTGGGACCATTGAATTTGCTGGTTGCATCGTGGTGGGTGGTGTGTACGGCGGAACCCTAGAAGGATGGATGTATGGATGGGAGAGGGGGAGAGACAGATGTTAGGAACACGGAAGTGTATGGATGCACGCGTCGCTTTTATTTGATGAGATATTTTCTGGCCCCTTTTGGATTTTGCCTTTGTTAAGACTTGGAGAATATATATATATGGAAAAAAAATATACGACGAGAATATATAGTATACTCCCTTCGTCCATCTTTAGTTGTCCACTATATTAAAAATAGATGTCAATTAATAATTGTTCAATTTATAAAATCAAGAAATAACTTTATATTTAGTTCCTAATTTATCATTATCGTTAATTATAATCATTTCTCTATTATATTTTTCAAGATATTGTATTAATTATATTCAAAGGATGATATGGTAAAATTATCCTTCTAATTTATAATTTCTTAAGAAATGCACAAAGTCAGTAATAGACAAGTATTGTTGAACGGAGGGAATATTAGTTAAAAAATATACGAGGAGAATACATAGTATATTAATCAAAGCTTACGTGCAGGGGTGGATTAGGGGAGGGAAAGTATTCACCCGAAACCTCTGGGCAAAAAAATTATATCATATATATATAGCATAGATTTTCTATGTTCATGTTACATAATATAATTTTAAATTTGCTAAACAACATGCAAAAGATTGTTAAGCCATTCAGGACATTAAAATTTCACCCCAACATCTATGGTTCGATTGTTGGATTACATCGCTTTTTAACTTTGTATTTTTGAACCCTTTGAGTGAAAATTTTGATTTTTCATTACTTACGTAGGTTTGACTCAATTTTAAATGAAGTTCAATTAAGCTCATGGGGCTTATCAAGCTCGTGATCTAGCTCGAGCTCATCAAACTAGTATTGTTCCACTTGTTAAGACTCGATTTTATCATGTAATTATTTTTTAAAAATGAAATTCATATTTCCATTAATCTTAATTATTATGTAAGCTAGTGTAATTAATTCAAATATTAGGATGATCATTTAATAATTACTAGAAAAAATCTTATTTATTAGAAAAAAATAAAGAGTAATTATTATGTTATCTTGTTGTTTGTTACTACATATTACTTCCTATCGTCCCTTGTAGTTTTATCATGTTTCTTATATCCTGTATCTTTGGTACGTCCTTTTTAGCCTATTCGTAGACTGTTTTTGTCTTGAGCCGGGGTCTATCGGAAACAGCCTCTCTACCTCACTTCTGAGGTAGTGGTACGGACTGCGTACACTCTACCCTCCCCAGACCCCACGTTGTGGGAATACACTGGGTATGTTGTTGTTGTTGTTGTTGTGTAGTGTAAAAATTTCAACAAAATAGTTTGGAAAAAATTGAGAAATAATTACTTTAGCCTCCTTAAATGATAAATAATTACTATTACAGAGTTAAGGTTTTTACATGTGAAAATTTATGATAATTTGATTATCTTTTAGAGATCGAGGAACACTGAGTTAGACTTATAGAAATGAAAGAGTTTGAGTTTTATTTGTTTCGCTCGGTATATATTTGTTTAAAAATGTATTGATTTGCTCTTCGACAAAACTAATAAGTACAAAGGGAATTAATACACTAAAAAAATGAAAGTGTATATTAGAAGGCTAGGCCCAACACTAAGCCCATTCAGCTTGATCGACAATGATCTTTCGATTTCCATTTCCTCACAGACAGAGTTCTTGTTAGTGTCAGCAGATCTTGACTCAAAGTTGACTGTTGTGTGTGTATTTCATAACTAAAGATCACAGCTTTCTTCTTCAATAAAAATCAAGAATCAAGGTGATATTGCTACTGTTGTTTATTTTCTGAAGCATTTTCCTCTGCATCTTCATTTAGCTGGTAATTTCAGGAATACCCAGAATTTTATTTTCCCTCTACATTGTTTCTTGGTACTGTTTGGTGGAACATTCTTGATGTAATGACTTGGTACTGTTTGGTGGAACATTCTTGATGTAATGAAGTAAGAACAACAATATTTCTTATTCAGTTTCTGGGTTTATTCATGAGAATGGTAATATCACATAAAAAGGGGCAGTTCTTGTGCTTGAAATATTTCTTGCAGCTTAATGCATTTTCTGCTTGAAATTGGTAGTGCATTTGTTGCATTGTTCTATTTATCCATGGTGTTTGTTGGTTTTATTCAGGAATTCAAGAGAAAAGAAAGTCCATTTATCCTTGTTTGTTGGTATTGTTTGGTATAGCATTCTTGATATGGTGAAGTAAGGACCACACTTTTTCTTATAGATTACTATACATTCTTCTGCTTGAATTTGGTGCTGCATTTGTTGTTGTTGTTGCGATACTATGCATAGTGTTGGTGGGTTTTATAGAGCTATGTAACATCTAATTTGTGCAGGTGTCATTAATTAAGATGGATGTGCATTTGAAATATGCATTTGGTAGATTTCAAGAACAGTTTGGGTCTGGACCTGGACTTGGTCCTGGATCAGGAACCAATCTTATGAAGATAGATGGTGTTGCACCACCTTTCATCAAGTCTATATATAGAGCTGCAGCAGCTCTGTATCGGACTGATCCTTGGAGGCGGTTGCGCCCAGGTCATCTTTTCGGGGTAAAAGTTGGGAAGGATTCTGATTGGTCTGGCAAAAAACAGCTGTTTTCTTGTATCCAATTTATTGGTGGGGATGGTGGGGATATAGGTCTTTATATGTTTAGGTCAGAGAATGATGCGAAGAAGATGACTGGTCCTAGGGAGACATTTCGGGTTCCAAATGTTGAGGTTCTGCGGGTTACGTATGAACTGGACTCTGTGATGCTCCCTTCAAATAAGAAATTTGTTATGTCACTGGCATTGGAGGTTTCAGATGAAGATCGATATCCCGTGATTGATGTTGGTCGCTGCACAACAACTGGTGAACTTCAGTTTAGGAATCCAACACTTGAAGAGCTTAGATTTCTGTATGCAGTTATGAAAGGAGCTTCTCTTCTGCACCCTTTGCTTCAGCAAGATTACGGTGCAGCTCCAAAGTGGTCTAGAGTGATATATTTCGAACCTTTTATTGAAACTGTTGATGTCCAATGGCCTGCAGAAATGACCAAAGGAAACGATCTTGTAGCAGTAACAATTTCATACCCTCCTGGTCGAGGATATCAGGAGAAGTATAGCTCGTCATCAAGTTCTACGCCCACCAAGCATTCTGAAGTGCCAAAGGAGGAGACATTTATTGATGTGAAATCAAATGCAGCTGTTTGTATTAGGCAGTGCATGCTGTGTAAGGAAGAGGTCAACAGAGAACAGTCGGTTTGCTGTGGTCATTGCTCTGCAGTGGTCTATTGCAGTTCGCTCTGCCAGAAGCAGCATTGGAAGGAAGCGCATAAGGATGTTTGCGGGCTTTACAGGGCCATGATGGAAAGAGAAGAAGAGCTGGCAATGAATATCTTCATCTTTGCTTGTTCTGCTGAGCAGCCTTGTAAATGGCTTGAATCACTTGGTATTCACCAGAAGGGCATGTGGAGAAGAAAATGTAGTTGCTATTCGCATTGTCCATATGGTCTTCTTCCTGTTCAAGGTGGACTTTGGGCTTCATGGGGCGGCCTGGATGAGAATGAATACCCTCATGATTCACCCTTTCATAATCATTTTAGAGATGGGATATCTAGCTCAATCCTTCTATCTGGTTGGCTAGAGTACTACAACCTCCGGTCATTACCGCTAACAAGTCCCGTGGCAGATATTCTGTCTCATCCCTTGACAGTTTATTACATATTGACAGCACTCAGCATCAGCTCAAAGAATCTGTTACAGAAGAACAAAGAGGTGATCCTCCACTACCTCGGGGCTGAAGGGGAGTTAGATTGGATGCCAGCCTTTGCTGAGATTGGTCATCTACTCCATGGGATGGGCAATATACAAATAATAATGGTCGGGCCAGAAGTCCCAACTAATTTATCAGGGACGACTTCTGGAATAGGTAGCCGAGTGAGGGTAAACCTTGTAAGGGGTCTTTACCAGGATGAAGCCAGCTATCTGCCAACTCCTCATGTTATCGTGGCTTTGAATTGTGGCTTGGGAAGCTATTCAAGTTGGGGTAGAGCTCTTGACTTGATAAAATCCATGAACATTCCAGCTTATTTTACCAACGAGTCCGAGCTTTCATGCTTAGATGGTAAACAGGTTCTTCGCTCTGCAGGTTTACCTATTAGCTATCCTGTAACACCAAATCCTTTCCGTTCTCCGGTGAGGATTTTTGGCACTTCCTCCAATTTCCCATCATATAGCAACTGCTTTTTATTAGGAGTAAATACATGAATTAGGATGTCCCCTAGAGCACTGTTGATATTGTTATTCATATGTCTTGCACACTGTTGTAAAAAATTCAGTTATATGTTGATCACCTAAGGGGTATTTTGTTGGGGAAGTGCCTAACTGTAAAATTGCTTTTAGTCTATATGAAATATGGCTGTTGTTTCTTTCATCAAGTAATTGCTATTTATCACCTTAACATTACTAGTCAACAATAGTAATAACTAGTTATTCTTTAATATAATCATTTTACACGATATGAATAATCTCTTCACCCCGAGCATGAATTATTATTTTTTTTGAAAAAATTAAAATGATGTGCCTTTTTTTTAACAAAATCTTATGAGTTAAGTATTATATTTAAAAAAGTTGAAATCATGATTTGGAATAGGGATTTGAAATCATGATTTCAAATCACATGTCCAAACGCTGATTTAAAAACATAACTTCATATAGCATGTTCAAACTCTAGCCAAAAAACAAATTGTAAGTGACCTAAAAATTCAATTCTCCATGCCACCCGAGTGTCCAATTGTCATGATTTGGTGTCTATTCGTTACTTCAGAGTTTTTAACTCTAGTAAAATTTACAAACAAAAGAAAAAAGATAACTCTATATATGATGGTGATATGATCCAATCTTATTGATGTCCCTCAACCAGAAAAAAAATCCCCCAAGTAATTGTAAGTAGTGAGAGCTTAGCAGAAAGTGCTAGAACATGGAGACCTACTTTGAGTTCGTGAATTTAAACTTGAGTTTTGAGAACAAACATTGTATTTATATCAGTGGTGTGCGAGTCAACTTGCACACACCTCGATTACCTCACCAGCACCATCAAAATTTTACCAAAATGCGTAACACCAGCATCCAGAACTTGAAACAGAAGAATTTTCAGATCAAACAAATTAGAGAGAAGGATAGAATTACTGAAGAGACTTTAGGATTTAGAATAAATTTTCCTTCCTGTCTATGAAGCTGAAAATAAACTACAATGTACTTCTTGCATAAAAACTCTTAACACGGTAAGCAAAAAAGTACAAGAGGCTAAGATACAGAAAGCGGTATTGGTTTCACAGCACTTCTAATTCGCCGGTATGCAGTCCTAACTCTCTCCTTGAGACCTTCATTTTCACATTCGGCGTCACCAGTTTGTTTGTCCAGATGAGCCACATTCGCATCAACATTGATTACCAGCTTACCATCGTCCACAAATTTCACGTCACCAAACAGAGAAACCAGGAGTGCATGGACTATTTTCTCAGCTTTCTTTGCATCTTCCTGCTCGTTTATGGAAGTTTCCGACTCAATTGATACTTAGGCATCTCCCTGCTGGCATTCAGAACCAATGCCATGACGGAGTCAGATACCATGTCACTAATTGGATCTGCTGTCCAATGAACGGAGAGATGATTCTCTGACTCCTGCTTCACCGTCACTCGTTCATGCACCCGCAAAGTTGGTACAGTACCAGATTCGTCATCTGTTGAGGACTCTACACTTTCATAGATCTGCTTAAGCCTGTGTTGTATAACGGCAAAAAGCACCTGAATATGGGATAGTTATTCTCTGTGTGATATTTGCAGTGGATAGCTGAGAAAAGACATGGAGGTCATCAGGTGCCATGATCTGGTAAGTGAAACCTTTCTTCACAAGTAAACCACTGACAATTTCGCCCACTTCAGGGGTCTTTTCAGCCAGCTTTCCAATAGTTTTCGCCATTTTCTCAGAGTTGAAGTGCATTTCAACTGAATGGCAGTTCTTGGGAGTGATAATTTTAGTATTCCCATCAGCAAAGAGGGTAGTAAATTTCTGCTTGAGCCTTCCCATCTGATCATTAGCCGCTCCGTGGACTAGAATTATGTTGGGAGGCATAAGTTCTGTCAAGAAGGTACTTGTCTGAGCATAATCCGCGTGAGCTGAGAATGAAATATAATGAACCTGCATATTAAGTGGAGCAGACAAGCCATTTGTGGGGGTGACTTCCTTCGGTTCATTGATGATAGTTGTTGCATCCTAACGCACACGCAAGTGTACGCGGTCGTACAAGTAATATAGGATTATAAGTCCAGATATCGTACCCACAGAGACTTGTCGATTAACTATTCACTAAATTGAACTAGTTCTAATTATTTATTCAAGCAGTAAATCTCAAAAGAATATTTATCAACCAAAGTAAAAAGAAGAAGTTAACTAATGAACAATTAACCAAACAAAATATTTTTACGTAATCAATATGATGAAATCGATCTAGGATTATGAATTTGCTAACAATCATGTTAAGTAAGCAATTTCATTGACTTGTTTGTTTATCTAGTTGCTGATTTCGGGGTTGATTTTACAACTATGGTCTTCCGAGCCTCTAATTGCCTATTCAGAATAGCATCACAACTACATCGTTGAGCGGGGATGTGACATCTTATTCCGAACGCATTTATATATCTTCCCGTATAAACCAAACAAGGCGTTCTAGGTATATTCCTATCCTAGTCCCGAACCTACCCTTTACGTTACAAAAGAGAGGCGTTGCTCCCTATATTCTTCGTTCTATCCCAATGATTCTTCTTCCGGGTTCACAAAGAGATTATAGATTTAATTTAATGATCACGAAGCATTAAAATAGTAAGCACAAGAATATAAGAACTACTAATATGATGAACAAATAATCAAATCAATCGTCTACGAAACAATCATTTAGTTAACTACCATAACCCTAGAACGAGAAGTTTAACTCCACATAGACATGGAGCAATTACAACCAATCATCCAAAGAAAAACGTAATATAAATAATAAAGTAGAAGAAAAGATGAAACCAATATTCTCCGGCCTCCACGGCGGCTCCTAGCTCTTCGTAGGTCAAAAAATTTCTAAAATTCGTGATTGGGGATGTATTTATAGAGTATGAGGAAAATAACCCCTTTTCCTACTTGGATTCGGAATAGGAAAAACTGGAAATTCCGTCAGTTTGGTGCCTGGCGCGCCACCCCAGCTTCACTCTGCGGTAGTTTTGGGCCTGGGGCAGCGCCCCATCATAGCCCCAACTTCACTCTGCTGAAGTTTTTGGCCTGGGGCAGCGCCCCAGCATAGCTCCACTGCCCAGATTTTCTTCTTTTGCTCTCTTTTTCTCCCGGAACGTTGCTAACTCCTTTCCAATGCTTTTATGCTTTCATTTTTAGCTCTCATGGGTTGTTTTTCTCCACATTCTCCCTGCAAAGCATCTAATCACATATATTAGCTCATAATCAAGAATATGCAAATACTCATAGGGATATACATCACTTTTAACCCTAAAACAAGGCTAAAACATGGGTAAATGAGGCAAGCGGGCGTATAAATATGCCCAAGATCACCACTGTTGACACCCAATTTTGGCTCCCCGTGCTTAAAATTAACGTCTTCAGATTTCCTGATCGTTAAACAGCACAAAATACATCTTTTACACAATTTTCATGAAATATAATAATTTATTGATAATCATCCTTATTTTAGGAATTTTATCAATTTATTGATATATTTTTATTTCTCACAATTTATTGATAATTATCCTTTATTTTGTAAATATTAGGATTTTATCAATTTATTGTCATTATACAATTTTTGATAATCGCAATATTTTTTACAGTCATCCGCACACGTACACAATACAAATACTACAATTTCAATTATTTAAAACACATTACATTTTATTTTATTTTATTAATCACATACCAATGCACACATTTTTGTACATTATTTATATTCTCTAATACATTCCGCAAGCACAAGAGGTCGGAGCATTTAATTCTAATACGCAGAGCAACGAATCAGTCAAGTCAAGGTCTTGTCATCTTTAATAAAGGTGACATTTGACATGACTGAATACGGCTATCGTCCTCTAGTTAATAACCTTGTGCATTGGTTAATAAGTTGGGTCAAGTCAAGGTCTTGTCACCTTTAATAAATGTGACATTTGACATGACTGAATAGGGCTATCGTCTATCGGTTAATAAACTTTATACATTGGTTAATAGAGTAAATAATCTATCGGATAATAACTAAAAAATAAAAGGTTTAATCTTTTATTTTTTGGACAAAGAGCGGATTTGTTTTATATTATAAAAGGGGGGAGGGGGGCATTTTATTTTGGGAGAGACAAAATATACACACACACACCTATTCTACACTACACACACACACGTTTTATATACACACACACCCACACTTTTTTATCAGCAGCCCCTCATCTCTCTCTCTCTTGTTTCTCTCTCCCCCTCTCCCCTTCGGTCACTGCCTCGCCGGAGGTGGTGACCGGCGAGCAGCCGCCACCAACGCCCCTGCTCTCTCTCTCTCCCCAACCCTTTTTTTTTTCGTTGCTGGCTCGCCGGAGGTGATGACCGGCGAGCTTCTGAGCAGCCACCGCCACCAACGCTCCTCTCTTTTTCTCTCCCTTTCCCCTCCGTCTTGTCGCTGCCACGCCGGAAAATATGGCGTTGAGATCTCCAAATCTGGCCGGAAAGCTCCCTCAACACCACAATCCCCACCTTTTCTTCTCCTTGGCCGGATCTATCGGATCTGACCGGAGATAACGCCTCCGACTGACTGGGTTTTGTTGCGTTAATATGTTATTTGTATTTTTCACAAATCTGGCCGGAGTTGTTCATTCTCCAGCAAAACTCCATTTTTTTTGTCGGTGTTCGTTTACATGTTTCGGGCATTGCTTTTAATTTTTTCGCTACTTGTGTTGCTGCTGTGGTATTTTGTTGCTATTTTCCAGACTGTTTTGGCTAATTTTGTGTCAATTTTGACCCAAAAAAATTCACTCCGGGGATGATCTTGCTCGCTACTGTTTAGCCGATTTTTTGGGCTGGTTGGACGATTTTGTCCTTGCTCTTTACTATTTTTGGTATTACACTGATATCGAACAAATACTACACTACATTGGCCAATGAAAAACTCCCGTCGATTTTTGAGGCCTCCACAATATAAAAGACGGATACATATATACATATGTAGCGAAAAAAAATAAATTATGGGCGATGACAAAATCTTAATATTACAAAGACAAAATAAAAGTTTTATGATTCGTATCTTGGCGAGGTGATCTCGGGTGGCCAACGATGTTTCGCAGCCATGGCGTATCTAAAACTTAATACAACTACATATCTGAGCCCATACTACAATAAAATTCTATTTTCTTATATTTACATACATATATGTATTTCTTGACTTATTTTGGTAAATATTTATTTGTTATTAATATTTTTACTAAGTGTTTATACAGGTACGTGAGGATGCTTCCCGAAGACGATAATTAAAAGGAGTTTGAAGATCTCCCCAAAATTCATTGCTTTATTTATATCCTTGTAACTCTTGTAATTGTACAAAAACTAAAATATAGTGAAAACTTTACTTTTGGGGTGTCGGGTGGGAGTGTCCATTTATTTACTTATCTATTTTACGCGCTTAGGCAAAACTTTAAGTCGTAAATACTTTTATAAACAAATTAATTTAACTTAGATACTTAAGTTAATTAATTCATATTTTTACGTTACGCAAACATTAGGACGTCTTTTCTTTTCTTTTCCTTCTAATTAGTTTACTTAAACTTTACAAATAATCCTTTTACACATTCTTTTGTTAAAAACACTTTTAAACTAATATTCCTTTCTCATTCTTAAACTCATTTTTTCTTGCAAAAGTGAAACAATATTTACATAATGAAAAAACGCAAGTCAATCGATGTAATTATTGTACAATCTTTTCAATGCTCCTTTTACATTCTTTGCTCAATGTATTTAACACACATTACTTACACATTTTCTTTATATATATTTCGTAATAGTATCTACTTATATTTACATATTTACATACTTTTCATATTAACAATATACATTCTGTTACACTCTTTTGTATATTTTTTTACATATAAATTTTCATACATATAAATTTTCTCATACATATAAAAGTACATTTTTCATACTCTTAGGCACATATTTTAAACTATTATACATATATTTTCTACTGTTCATATTTATACTTTTTTACAAAATGATGTTTTACCTCCTCTCTCTTTAAAAATTAAGTTTAGTCAGGTACCACATTTGTGGATTCCGAAGGATGCCTAACACCTTCCTTTCGGAATAACTTGAACCCTTACCTAGAATCTCAAATGGTTTTTCGCAGATTAAAATACGAGTCATACATGTCAATAATAAAAAATAGGTTTCCTTATTTTCCTTAAAAATTGGGTGGCGACTCTGTACATAATAAAAATTCTTTTAGAGTCCATAAGTTGTGCTTTATCTAATCTTGGTAAAAAATAGGGCATGACAACCACCCCACACTTAAACCTTTGTTCGTCCTCGAACAAATCACTACACACCATACAAAATTTCACATCTTAAGATATCAATTGGACAGGTCTACTCACACCCAAGTTAACTAGACAGTTTAATCATGACTCATAATCCACTCAATATGCATACGTCAATCATATTTTCACAGACCCGTCATTGAAACCACACAACCTCTAAAACTGACTTTTAATGAAAAATAAGGTCAATATAATCATGTGTAAAAATATAGCCATCATTAGTACACCAAATTGTCACCATTTTGTGCCCTCATATTTAAGAGAGATGCCCCTTATCCACATCATACATACATATTCATATTTGGGTATATAGATAAAGAAATTCGCTCACTCTCTCAAAGAAAGTTTTATGCATACAAGACATACCATAGGCTTGCCCTTAGTGTAATACTCTATTAACAAAGCATCAAAATTGTAGGATCAAAAGGACTTTTACGGATTGTAATGTTGGCTAAGGGACGGGTAGGAACACTTTGGCCAATAGTGACTACTCTCCCTATGCATTTTAAGACACTCACTTTAAATTTTTTCACTCTTTTCTTTATATCACCTCAACTTCAACTTATGCTCATGTTTCCCTTCAAACTCCCCCTTTTTCTTTTGGTTTATTGCCCTTAACCTCCATTCACTTATTGGTATCAAGGAGATTTTTCTAAACTTTTTTTTTATTTGTTTTCCTCTTCTTACGATCAACATACAAATTATTTTTCACAAGGGCACCACATCTAATTCTTTTTCTTACCACAATAACCTCCCTCTATCTTTTTACCTTTTCTCTTTTGTTCCCTTCTTCCTTTAAGTCTTTCAACTACAAAGTGCATTAGGGACTCTTTGGATCAAATTAATACAGGGTAATCAAATAAAGGCGATAGGCTAAACATGCGGCTAGTCAAAGAAATAGGCTTAAGGCTCAAAGGGGCTTAACTAAGAATAATATAAAGGGTGGCACAAATAATAGTAAAAAAAAAGTGGCTTACAAAGAAATGCCTTGAACATATCCCACAAGTCAATACTATATTTCATTTCATACACACACAGGGCAAGTTCTAGATATCAAGATACGCAAGAAACACAACAAACACTCACCACACATGGCACAATGGTTCAAAAATGGCTTCTTAAGACTTCATATTCACAACACAATCAAATTGAATGAATTAACATTATTAAGCCCATCTTTAGATATTTTTGAGTCAAGTTAAAGAGCCTATGCGTCTCTAAATGAAGTTTCCTACTTTTTATGCTTCTTTTGAGTGAATTACCCATGACGTCTAGTGTATTCTTAGGTGAAGTACCTAGCATTCAAAAGGCTATGGTTTCTAATCTTTCTTTTTTCTATGACTAAATTTCCCTCAAGACGGTCGTCATCCATCCATCGTCGAGAAAATTTCTCTACCTATGACTAAAAAATAAAAAATAAAAAATAAAATAAGTCCTAAAAAAAAACTACCCGGTTCAAAGGGCACCCTCTCGGAAAAGAACCGAAAAGGAAAACCAAGGGGTGAATGAGATATGCCTCTAAAAAATCTTTTTATATATATTTTTATTTTTCAAATAAAATAAACTACTCACCCTAAAACTCACAATTATCGAAAGATTCTCCACCCCACGCTTAAAATCATACTTTGTCCCCAAAACAATTTAAAGTAAAAGATGAAGAACAAGGGTAAGAAATACTCCCTGAGGCCCTCTAGGGTCTAGCTGGCAGCATGTTTCTTCAATTTTATCAAGGAGCGAATGACCCCACACTCAAGCTTAAACCATGATCCTTAGCTTTCAAATTCGGGTACTCAGACTTCCCCAAACCTGCAAAATTAAAACAAAAACAAAAATGTGACACTATAAAAAAAAAATAAGAAGCTACACTACCAATTGGGTTGCCTCCCAAAAAGCGTCTGACTTAACATGGCGGCACGACGCCATCACTTCACCCTTTTCTTTCCATTTAGAACTTATGAATTGCACCCCTAACTTTGCATCAAATTGTTTTGCTCCGTTTAAGGGGTGGTGGTATAAAGATGAAGGGACTAAGCAAAGGATGTCGCATCTTGCACTTCTTGGCTCTTAAGTGAGGAATGTCATTTGTCTCTTTGGTGTGGTAAATTTTAGAATGTAAGGACCTTGTTCCTCATCTACACACTTCTTCACTTGTTCAGACAAATCAATTTTCATGTCCTCATCCAAACATAATGTAGAAAAGTGATTAGAATGCGGTCCAACACGTCCCAACTCAAAACTTGCATTATTTACGACATGCTCACTTTTGTGTACCTCCTCAACATCCGCACTAATAAATAAAGTATAGTTGAATGGTTCGAATTCCTCTTTATGCTCCACTAATTGGGCAGTATCCACAATAATTGGTGATTGGGTATCAGACGCTTCAACCGATTTGTTCAAGTGATCTTCCAAGTCATGAATATCTGAGCCAAATTGGTCTATCTCTTGTTTGAGCTCAACACTTCCTTCTATCAGCTGTGTCGTCATGTATGTAAGATTATCACGGAGAAACTCATGAAATTTAACTTTTTTCTCTTGTTCCGTTAGCCAAGATTGGCTCACTATGTCTTCTTGCTCACAGCTTTCTCCAAGTAGGGACTCACTTTCTTCTTCTACTAGGGGTTCATCTTGGGTATTGGCTAAGACCGTAACTTGCTGATCAATACAAGTTTTAGCCATAGCTTGTATCTCTGTGAGTTGGCAACTTATCCTCTCCGTGTCTTTCCTCAATTTGATTGTGTCTTTCCTCAATTCTTCTTGCTTATCCAGTATTTGCTTCAGCATATCAATGAGATGAGCCTCATGATTCACATCCTCCACTTCATTACCCCTGCCAACATCACAAACAACAGAAGAATCATAATAGGGGCTCCGGGAAGGGAAATAAGAGTGAGGACAACCATTCGAATGACCATCCTGACCGCCACATATAAGACATACATTAAATTCAAGAGATTGGGTAGGTGCACACTACCCGCCCTCTTGATTATAATGGCATTTGATATCCAGGTGGAGTCCTCCACAGTACTGACAAGGATTATCAATATATGGATAGTACTCATCATTCAATCAATATTTATCCCTAGAAGGTGGCTGCGTAGATTAGGTCCTCTTTTAATATTTGTAATACAAATTGTACCATTTAATTTTTTATGAATAAAATTATTGGTTATTTCTTTAATTTTTTTTAATTATTGTCTTTAATTTAATACAAGTCTTTTTTATATATTTCAATTTTCAAGACTTTAACAAACTAATTATAGTTTAATTTATTTTTCAAACTTAAGTTACAAGTTGAAATTAAAAAGGTTTGAAAATTGAAAGTTTGATATAGTTTTAAAAGTTTTAAACTTAAGTAAATAAGTTAGTTATAGTTTAAAAAATTTAAATATAAACTTTAAGACTTAAGAGTTTGAAATTTAAACTTTAAGAGTTTAAAATTTAAACTTTGAAAAAAGTCTAACTTATTAAGTTATACTTTTAAAAGAAATATTAAGTAAGTTATATATTTTGAAACTTTTTCAATTATAAATAATAAGTGTACCAATTCGGGACGGGTACGGCTAAAAGTACTGGTACATCCGGTACCGGTTCCGTTCCGATTTCGATCGGCATGCCCTTTAAAGGACGCCATTTTCGGTCCAATTTTGAAATATTCTGGTCCGATTGTTTTGATTTCGGGTCAGCTGCCAGGCTTACCCCCACCCCTCATTTCTTATAAAGGTGATTTACCCTTATTTCTTACAAACGGACATGTGATGAGCTTCAAAAGAAAAATAACTCATCACCAAATGTTTATATTTGCGCGATTCACTTTACAAACTCACTCATTTAATCCATCTCCGACTCACTCCCTCGATTGATTCATACAAAAATAATACACATATTCACAACTTATACCCTTATATTCTAAGTCTTTCCTTGGCCTCACAACAGATAAACTTCTTTACAGGAAATTTTTGAAGTTTTGATATAAGAAAAATATTTTCTTTCTGCCATCATCTTTTGATCTAATATCAGATCTTAAAATTTATACTTGAAATAATCAGCTAAGGAAGATTACCATATATAAATGCTGGAAAAAAAATCTATATCTGATAAACAGATCACTAATGTCAACGAAAAAGTATTAAAAAATAAGTGGAGCAAAGACTTTAAAGAGTTTAGATTCATGAGAAGCTGGTCATTAAAAAAGATAATAGAAGATGACAAGAAAAGAAAAGAACTTAAAGTGGAGGGGATTGAGATGGTTTAAGTGGGTGGATGTAAAAACTAAGTGTGACTCATTATAAAAATATAATGGGAGGGATATATTTGGACACAAAGTATATCGTGAAGGATATATTTGGATTGAAAGTATAACAAGGGGTATATTTAAACTCTTTCTAATAGTACAGGGGTATATCTGGACCCAAAATATAATGAAAAGGGTATATTTGGACCAAAAACATAACAAAGAATATATTTAAACCATTTCTAACAGTACAAGGGTATATTTGATCCTTCTCCGAATTTAGAATATTTTAATAAAAGCCCAAAACTAAGTGTAAGTCATATGTTGTATGATGAATATTATCTTAACCTTTTTTCTGGTCATATGTCTGAAGTCTGATATATAATATAGGTGATATCAGAATATTTGGCTAGATTTGGCATTAACACAAATAATTTGAACCGAATTAACTCCCGTTTGGTCATAGATTTTAAAGTTGAAATTTGAAATTTTAAGTTTTTGAAGTTATAATTTTTAAAATTTAAAGTTGTGTTTGGACATGCATTTTACTTGAAAAAGATTTGAAGTATTGTACGTGAAAGTCCCAAAAATTCAAAAAATGGTCTAAGCCCGTTGTTAGGAACTTAAAAGTATTTGTAGATCAAATTTTTAAAATCTATGGCTAAACAATAGCTTAAACTGACAATCTATTTACTACCAAGAATAACTATGTCTCAATCCTAACATTTATATGTGCTGGTTTTGTACTCCTTTCGTTTACTTTTACTTGTTCCTATTTTAAAAATAGATTTTTATTTTTATTTGTCATTTTTTACATATCAAGAAAAGATAATTACTTTTTTCTATGTTTTACTCTTAGCATTAATTACTTATTTTTCAAGAGCTAATACTAAATAGGGGTGTACAAAATCGAACTGAAAACCGAACCCAATCACAAACCGAGTCAAATCGAAAAAAAAAACTGACTAGTGATTTGGTTTGACTTGATTTGGTATTCGAAAAAAAAAATCCGACTATAATTGATTTGGTTTGGTTTTAACTAAAAAAGTCAGACCGAACCGTACCAATCCAATACTACATGTATACTATTTTTAAAAATATTTACTGTGATGTAATTTATAAATATTTCTTAAATATTTTCATAGTTTTTATCTTTCAACATATTATTTCAAGTTTAAACTTAGAATTTAAAATGGTCCAATAAGCTTTATAACCCATAGGCCATAGATATTAGTAACTCGCCTAAATCAATGCTACTGCTAACAAAAAAATATTCAATTCAACACTAGGAATGACAATCATGTTACATATCTATTCTTTAATTTTACATAAATACATAAATTAATTTTATTTTCTTGTTTAATATTTAGTCATATTGTTAATACTTATTAGACTTATTTTAGCATGAATTAATACTTTTAAATTATGATTACTTTATTATGACTTATTAATGTGCAATATTTATTCTTTGCGATTTCATTATTTTTTTAGTTGAATATCTTATTGTTATCACTCATTTTTTTGTGAATTTTTTTAAGGAATACCTTAGATAGTTGTATCTTGATATGATTAAAGAAATATTTGAAGCACAAGTTAATTATATGTTTGTATAAAGACTTTATCGAGAAAAATTCGAGGAAACAGAAAAAACTCCAAAAAAATCCGAGGAAATCGAAAAAATCCGAGGTTGAAAAACCCGACTTTTATTGATTTGATTTAGTTTATAAATTTAAAAATCCGACACTAATAATTTGGTTTGATATTTAAAAAAATCTGAACCAACCCGATCCATGTACACTATTACTAGATATCAATTAATATGAGCATTATAGTAAAATAACTTTGAGGCGTGTAAAATTTAAAATGGATAAGTAAAAATAAAGAAGGGAGTGTTTACTGTTTAGTCGTGTCCTGATGATGACAAAATAACTTTTGTCATGCATGTACGCATCCTAACTTAGTCAAGCGTGACATATTTTTCCCTTTAAATTTTGTTGATCCTAATTAGTTGAGTGTTAATTAAGTGAGATATTTAAAATAATAATATTATCACCTTTTTAATTTCTGCAATAAGATTTCACTTAACACAATAAAAGAAAGCTATGGTCTAAAATAAAAATCATAGTAGATATTTAAGTGGCCGCCGTAATCATCTCATGAAAAGAACATTTCCCACTTGTCTAAGTACTCCTAATTATTCTCTAGAAAATATTTTACTATCTTACCTTTAATTAAATAACTTTAAAAAAAGTAATTCTTTAATAATGTAAAATTCCATATATTAAAAAAAAAAAAATTGAAAGAAAAAATTAATTATTTTTAATTACATAAAATACCATTTATTTTAAAATCAAAATGAAAAAATAAAAACACCACTTACTATTTGGAATTTGGAACGGAGTATTTTATTTGATTCTTCTAAAATTGGGGTGGATTTGTCACTTCACTACTTGATACCCAAACTAGCAAGTAGCAACTCACATGTACCTCTTTATCCAAGATAGATATAATTGCATTTTCCCTTTAAAGAATTGAGGAGCCAATCAATTTTCTAAAATAAATAAGCCTAATAAGATCACCAATGCCACCAACTTGGCTAGGCTTATATAAGGTCAAAAAATCAACTCTCTTTTCATCCTCAAAAGCAACCAACCACTTCTCTTGCAGCCAACATTTTTTCCTCCCAAATCCTCTTCTTTTTTCCAAGAACATGGAATTCTCAACTTTCCACCCCTCTACATGGAATTCTTTTTTCACCTCTCCTCTCCTCTTTCCCCATCAGTTCATTCCTGAGAATTATGTTCACTGGAGAGAGACCCCTGAATCTCACATATACTCTGCTGATCTTCCAGGTAAAAAAAAAAACACAAAAAAATAAAAAATTGTTGAACCATTTAAAGTGACTCCTTTTTGGACACCCTTTGTTTTTTTCTGTATTGGGTATTAGTTTTCTTGAATATTGGATGAATGTTTTTTTTTTTCTGGATAGGTGTGAAGAAAGAGGAAATAAAGGTGGAAATTGAGGATTCAAGCTACCTGATAATAAGAACTGAAGCTGCCAATGAAACCACAGAGCCAATAAGGAGCTTTATGAGGAAATTTAGGCTACCTGGAATGGTGGATATGGAAGGAATTTCTGCTAGTTATAGAGATGGTGTTTTGACAGTCACAGTTCCAAGAACACTTGTCAGAAGGGGATTTTTCATTGAACCAAATGACTTGCCAGAAAGGATGGTGAATCTTGGTGCTAGTGCTGCTTGATTATTTTCTTCCAAACAAGATTTGGTTGATAGTATTTTTACTATTATATTATCATTTTGTTGGGAGAGGGAGGGGGGGGTCATTGTTCAGGAATAGACAATGATTTCAAGATTGTGTCCTCTTTGAGCTATGTACATAAAAGTTAGATCAATGGTAATCCTTAAACTGAATTTGCTGTCATTCCAAAAACTTTTGAGCTTGTGAATAATATATTTGTAACAAAAGGATGGGGTGCGGTCTATTTACCCTCCCCCGTTTTTTTCCAAAGTAAAAGAATAAAAACCAGTCATTCCAAAAACTTTTGAGCTTGTGAATAATATATTTGTAACAAAAGGATGGGGTGCGGTCTATTTACCCTCCCCCGTTTTTTATCAAAGTAAAAGAATAAAAACCAAGGGTATGTTTAAGAAAAATATTTTTTTGAAAAATTAAGTGTTTGGTAAGTATACAATAAAATATTATCCTAAAAATATTCATGGATTTGGAAGCCAAATGAAACTTGTTTTTTCTACTTTCATTAGAAAAGTTATCTTTCTCATTTTAAAAATATCTATTTTTTTAGAGAAAATATTTTAATCAATGAAACATGAAAAAAAAATTTAAAAAAATTCATCCGTACCAAACACACCCAAATCTTATGCATGATTCTCCAGGGAAAATCTGGGAACGAATTCAATGCACCATTGGAAGTTGAATTTGGTTAATTAAGAAGAAAACATTGAAAGATGCAAAATATCTTCATCTTTATCGAGGGAGAAGGGAAGGGTATATTTTACATTAAACAAGAATTTAACAGTAGGTGGGTGGTGATATTTTTGGCCATGGAATCTGGAACATAGGTTGGGACGGCAGCCACAGGGTGGGCCCTCCGGCCCCTTTTACTTCACGTCTACTTTAACCAACTTTAGTTTAATGAATTGCAAAAATTACAACTTGCATGATTTTCAGCAAAAGGCTGCAAGTTGCAAAAGCCACACACGGACTATATGATCAATGCAATCAAAAATATCTTATCCAGATTTAATAAGACCCACTAGGCAATTGACCAATTTAGTGGATTCAGAGTCAATAATTAACTATCCTGTTATCATTTATTAATTGAGGTTCATTTCTGTAGATTAACATTGTAAATTTTGACACTATGTCTAACAAATAATATGTAGTAGTCGAAAATAAGTGGAACTAGTTAGCTGAAAATGTAACAGGTATTACTTATCTGCCTAGACACAGCAATCCTATAACTAACAGATGCTCTCAGACAATCATCTAGAGTCCCTAATGGACTAACTAAAAGTCAGATCAATGATGGTGTTAAGAGAATGGGAAGTTAAAGATAAAGTGAAGCTCTCTTCACAATTCAGATGTTAAACTGCAAGGAAGGTTTCTATTCCTTCTTGCTAAACATGATGTACAAATTGCATGTGTAACAACATCAAGAAAGACTAAGGACTCTTATCCAACTAGTAAGAAAATTCTTACACCTTCATAGAGAGTCGTCTAGTTGGATTTCCCATGGACACCTTAATCAATTCCAATATCTCAACAGCTTCTCTCAATCTTTTGTCCACAGGCTCTTTCATTGCATGGGGTTTAGTCCTGCATGAATTATGTCCAATTAGCTCACTATAATCTAATGTATGGAGAAAGATGATTAAGCAACTGGGGTTGGTATACTAAAGAGCAGACCTCTTGTCAGCTTTAGCTCTCCTTGAAAGCTCTTCCACATGATTGTGCAGTCTCTTCAAAAGAGCAGGCGACTTGCGCACAGCTTCAACACCCTTTTTCTCTGTGAATATCTTCTTCAAAAGGTCGGAAGCAATGAAATATCCCTCTTCTTTGTTTCTGAACAAGCATTTGCAAAGCAGAAATATATAAAGCTTATGTTATCTGAAGTACATGGTAAACTTTATTTTAATGCTCAATATTTCAATAGCATACCTTAGAAACTCCGACACAATTGTTTCCAGTGATCCACAGCTTTCAATTAGTACATCAATCAAGTGTGGATATCGGGAAAGGTTTCTGAGAGTGGAGAGAGCAGGTTTAAGAACTTCTTGATCAGGTATGCTCCGGCTGAGAGAGCGGATCAGCTTAAACAATGTACCAACAGCACCCGCAGCAACAAGTTCTTCACAACATTTTTGTGAATGTTGTGTTGCCATATCTATAGTAGGAAAAAGAGGCCCGGACACCACGGTCATCAAAAACAAAAAGAAGAAAAAAAGAGGAAATTATTGCTTTGTGATCCCTAGGTGAACAATGTTGACTGAATGCAAACTCATGAGCTTCTAAACATGCACCGGTCTACACATTTATTCTCAAATTAAAGTCCAGCCTCTATAGAAGAGAGCTGCACAGCAAATAAAAGGACAACACCAACAGGCAAGACTGCACAACTCAGTTAAGATTTAAGAGCAACGAAATATGAGACATAAAGCCAACCTTGGTAAGTAAATGGGCATTGAAAACAAGAGGTGATCAAAGATGTTTGTGCCAGATGCACAAGAAACTTACTCAGAGTTGCACAGATATGAAGAATGTCACTGACACTTCTCATATTCAGTAGTTCTGACAGTGCTGCGACAAGTCTGTTTATTATGCGCATACCATCATCAACATTTGCAGCAGATTTTTGTACTCTCAGACGCAAATCAAGAAGCTGCCCTCTTAAATCTTTTCTTGCAAGGTAACCTTTCATGTATGCCTGCATAGAGAAAAATAAAGCATGAAAGAAGAAAGTTCAAAAAGAAATGCAGATACTGCTGCTTCAACTCCACATAAATTTGGAAATATTCGGAACATAAACAAGAAAGTTATCCAAGAAGATATCTAGCAGACTCCCTATGGTATAGGCACAATCAGTACAAGCTTAATCATGTAACACAGAGCTTCATTGTATATGGCTAAAAAACAAAATATACGGACATATATAGCTAAGACAGTGTAAATAGACATATATAGTTGAGATAGTATACCCTTCTACATATATTCCCATAAGTAATTTAGTTATGCAATCAAAGAACTACCTAAGCATATATGAGCAATACATTTTCTTTAATGGTACTACTTGACCATCCTTCTATATATGGTTAAATGCTACACCCAGTCACCCACTCTATTTCTTCGGACGAGAGTCCTTTTCTTTCTCATCTTTCTCACCTTCATACATTCCCCAATTGCTTTTATCATAACTCTTACATTCACAGAGGAAATTGCTATAATATCATAACAATAATACACCTTTGCTTTCGAATGCAGAGTGGATGGAAAATTGCGGGAATTATATTGAATTCACTACACCAGTTCTATCTGATGATACAAATGCTTTGAAACGTACACATAATGCAGCAAAGCCTATTAAATGCACCCTGCTGCGTTGCAGAGATCTTAAAGATTTTTATTTGACTTGCTCTGGGCCATTCCTGTTATATTAAATAGTACTAGCAAACACATTTTAAGGCATTATCGTTCAACTTTGCCCCATGAACAAAATCGAGGTTTCCAGATGATCTAGAAGTACACAATCAGGTAAAAAATATCTTAGAAAGATGTGATCAATTACAAAGGGAAGATTAGAAACAAATGATTGGATGCAAAGGACATACCCACAATAGGGTGTTTTTCAGATGATGGGTGAAACTTTTTACAATCTGCTGTGCAGGAAGAGATAAATATGAAAGAGAATAAGGAGAAATAGTTCTTTCTAATCTTCAAAACGTGGACAAGAAAAGCTGGATGTAAAATCTAATTCGCCAGCCATTGTCAAAGGAAATAAACAACGCAGAAGAACCATTCTTGCAAAAAAGAATTAATAAAATAACAGCTAACCATGTGAACTTCAGAAGTTGCCTCAAGAATGTTAAGAAAGCACGGTGCTATTAGAGAGATCAATAACTTACTTGGATCACAACAATTCGGTGCTTGTTTCTTGAAACACTTTGCCGGGCTATCCATCCTCGGACATGCGATTGGATGACAACTGCTGATTTTGTCCTCCGTTTATGAAGTAATTTACCTCTCCACCACCTTTGCAACTTTAATACTGCTAGCAGTGTCAGGTGCTTCTTTCTTGAAGCATTTTGTCGGGCTATCCATCCTTGGACATGCAATTGGATGACAACTGCTGCTTTTGTTCTCTGTTTATGAAGCAATTTACCTCTCCACCGCCTTTGCAACTTTAATATTGCTTGCAGAAATTGCTCCTTGTTTCTTGAAACACTTTGCCGGGCTATCCATCCTCGGACATGTGATTGAATGACAACTGCTGCTTTTGTTCTCTGTTCATGAAGCAATTTACTTCTCCACCACCTTTGCAACTTTAATACTGCTTGAAGTAATCGTTCCTTGTTTCTTGAAACACTTTGCCGGGCAATCCATCCTAGGACATGTGATTGAATGACAACTGCTGCCTTTGTTCTCTGTTCATGCAGCAATTTACATCTCCACCACCTTTGCAACTTTACTACTGCTTGCAGTAGTATTTTAAGTTCAAGAGTCTGGTAACCCAATTTTGAGACATTACGGTAGCAAGAGGCCCCTGGAATATCATGCATTATGTTGATTATAGGCAGGAATAAGAAAAGTCAATAATGAAACTTGTGATCGGAAAATAAAGGCACCTAGGAGCCTCTTTCTAGTAATGGCTCCTCTTGCAAACCGTTGTATTTCCAAAGTGGCGTGCTTTTGGCAAAGGAATGCTTTCCGGTATTTCAGGCTTCGAACTGCAGTTTGAATCATTACAACAGCCTCTTTTTCAATGAGCAGTTTTCTCCTTGTTAACCAGCCACGGCAATGGCTCTGGTGCAATAGCATATCACGATAAAGTTGCATGAGATGCTATATGCAATCCTTTTTAGAGTAATTAATGTAGGGGTAACCATAGAGGTTATCAATATAGAGGCCAGAAATGATACAACAATTGACTGTTTGCAAAGTGTGGACGTAACAGCAGCAAGAAGTGTGAAAACAAAGTATTGCACTTGCAACATTTTTGCCAAATTAAGGCAACAGTGTTTAGAAATACAAACGCGATATAAAATCCACTTCTTAGATAAGCTTATAATGCTTCTGGTTTGTCTATCTACGTGTCTCCTCATGCTAACTGGTGCAAACACACTATTTAAGCCTGATGAAACACTAAGCCTATCCACTAGGCTAATGATTCAACAATATTTCGAATTACGATCTGCTCATGAAAGGAAATGACCTTAAAAATTCTGCATTTTGACTTGTGTCACAAACACTTTGGAACCCTGCACCCTATGTGATTGATAATTTATGGAAGGATGCAGGATACAACTATCAGAAAACACAAGGCAAATGCATGAAAAGAGAAACTACGCCACCCAAGTCCTTTGACTATATGTTGACCTCAACAGATATACTTTCACATTGAGTGACTTAAGAAGCCTGACGCACCAAATAAAAGGTGTACTCAGGTACAATGTATGGCAGGTCAATATCGATCCTATTACAGAAGTAAAGAAAAATGAATCAATCTATGCTTAAGTCTTTAATATTTCAAGAAATATTTACCTGAATCAAAATAATTTGAGATTTACGCCTATAAACATCTCTTTTAGCAGTCCATTTGCGGACATAAGCCTGGATTGTAATCACTGACAGAATTTCCTGTTTGTAGGAGTGAAAATCCCTCAAACATCTTGCAGATCGGAAAATGCTCTGTATTTTTATTGCTGCTTGCTTCTGATCCACAAAATTCTCTCTCATCAACCATCCACGATAGTGACTTTGAATTTTAGTTGCTGCAAAGTAGTGACTGTGTAGAGAACTGCTTAATTTATATTCCTTTGAAGCACATCGGATTGCTACCGCAGAATTTATATGATGAATATTATCTTCACATTCCTTAGTAACTTCAGGAAATTGTTCTGTGTTTACAAGAGAAGACCTCGCTATCCACCCGCGAATATACTTTTGTATGACAATGGCAGCATCAATGAAAGTTGGAGTGGACAAATCTTGCGGCAACGTGTTTCCAGTCACATGTTTTCGAGAAATCCAGTCTCTTGCGGCACGCTGAATGATTGTTACATATCTTCTCAACTTAAGAAAAGCATGTCTATCAATCACAAAGGCTGCATGTTTTTCTAAATTTGCTGAACGGCTCCTTGTACCTGTTCATTTTGTAGCAATACAGTTAATGATTAAATTCTAACATCTAGTACTGGAGCAAAAGGGGATAAAATAAAATAAGCATATACCGCATAGTGATGCCATATATGTCGGAGAACCAAAGAACTGAATTGATGGTTCTTTCTTTACCCACAGCCATGCTTGTATTGCAGCTTGCAAGATATAAACCGCATTCTTAATCCTCAAATATTTGCGTTGCTGCACTGACTGTCTGAAATGTGACTGTATTACTTTTGCAGCATTTTCTGAAACAATGAAACAAACATCTTTCAGCTGGCTTGAGGGATGGAAAAACTATACTTGAAGCATAATTTCAAATTTTCGACAAAGCACAGAATGAAGATAGATAAGAGTGACATCTACATTGAAGTCGTTATATACAAGAAGAATAGCTATCTAAGGGAATATTGACATGTTCCCAAAAATAGTTACAGCAAAAGATGTACACACTAGTACATAATTGTCAGATGTAGAAGTTGCTAACGTTGTTTCAAACCGGTATCACAGCCCAAGTGCCAACAGCATTTAACTCAAAGTTAGAATGAATTGAAGGAATAAACATCGCAGAGAAAGTCTAAAATGTCATGGATGATTACCTTTTTGAGAATCATTGCTCCCTCTAAAAATGAAAGACCGCTTTGGACTGCTAGAAGTTTCCTTAGAAGTGCATTTGTTATTTTGTTGAGCCATCTCTTGCCACCAAGCCATTACAGCCTTAAAATTTCTGGCAGCATCTGTATTATCAAAAAGGTCATAAAGACCATGAAATTAAATTAATTCAAAGAGATGTCGATGACATGAATATAGAACTGTTACAAAGGAGAGAAACCGTCATGCAAAGAAGGATCAACTCTACAGAAATTATTTTCATAAAGAAGTGGGAACCTTTTTCATAAAATTTGAATTCATTGGAAATAGAAAATAAAAACTTGAAAGCCTTTATTCTAACCAACTTTGATAAAACTACAAGTAAATAAATATGATGGAAAACGAAAAATTCTTCAGTATTGACAACTTTATGGTTCCAAGAAAAGGGTTTTCTGCTGTATGGTATCAGTCAAAACTATGCTCTCTGTAATTTATATAAACAGTGTCTGCAGTGCTCACTACCATTTGGTCTTATGGAAAGATTTTTGCTGCATGGTGTTATCCAAAACTTTACTTCCTCTAGTTCATGTAAACAACTATATTGATGAATGTTTCAAGTCGTTTGTTGGCCAAAGATATGAAATAAATAAACAATAAAGTTGCTAAAACTAGAATCCCTCTTAAGAACCATCAGAGACCTTCGCCATCCTTCCAATGCGTTTGTTCTTTATCTACAGCTGCTTCAGGATGCATAAACCACTGGTCTGTGCTTAGCCGTCTCCTTTCAGGACTTTGACAATTAAATCCCAATAACTTGTGGAAGTTTAATTGATCCTGTTAAAAGACATCAATGGTCATGACTTTCCCAAATTAAGACTGACACTAGTTAGTTGCATATAATCTACAATGAATAATACCTTGTTTCTTTTCACTAGTAGTTGAAACGAGAGAAACACCAAGAGAATAATGACACTCTGACCATTGCATGCACCGTTAGTTTCCAGTATATCACTGACTTGTATTACCTGCAGAAATATATATTTAACTTGCAATCATACAATTTTCTGCCCACAAGTATAAAATTAGATTATGTATAAAATTAGATTATTCCTGCAACCCCAAAATGAATTAGGATGTGTAGCTTTGCATGGTTTTACTTGACAGACCCACTAAAATAAAATTAATATGAAAAATCATTTTGGTCAAATGAATCATTCTAATTGCATAATAAGCAGTAAAACTAAACTTTCCTAGTAGGAACGACCAAAAGGGAATGATGGACATGGAATTGGGACTGAAGGATTTGCCAATAAAGGTAGATCATTAAGTGAACAACAATACCAAATTCATAGAATTGCATAAATGGTATTGCGACCTCCAGAAAGTAATATATTTGGGTTAAAAGCATTAAGGTAGCAGACAAGTGGTTTCTTCCACTTTTGAAATGAATCCCAAAAAAATTGGTTAAGGTCGGGACAGGGTCATTTCAACAAATTGACTCTCTTTCTCAGTTCAACAGAAGACTAGAGAACATAGAAAGGGATAAAGGCCCATATGAAGTATGTACAGTGTCATATCCAGTCACTGGGAGTATTGCTTAATAAGGAGGAATGCACTTCTGGCACGAAAAGATTAAGAGGGCAACTACCTGACAAACTTCCATTATCAAATATTGCAACTGCATAGGTAGATTACAGCTATTGGTTGTTTTGCATAGGCTTTGCTCCCCTAACAAACATATTTTGTGGAGTGTGTAGTAGTAGCAAATCCTTGTTTGCGTCAAATTCTTAGGAACAAATGCTTGCAATACATGAAACTCTACAAGCAAATGCTTGCAACACACTACTACTTGAGATATCCCGGGAAAATATTACAATAGTTTGAGCCACAGTTAATGTTTAGCCACTATAGAGGCCCTTTTAACATATAATTTGCCTGGCAAAGAAGAATGTATGCTGATTTGATTAGAAGGTACTTCATTCAAATTAATATGAGTGCAGAAGCCATGTAAATAGTTTGAAACAATTATAGGACAGACAAGAAACCTGGCATATTCTGACTCTGTAAAAAAAATTAAGTACTTGTAGTCTTATTCTTATTTGCAGGGGGACACTTCATCCTCAGGAAACAACACTTGGAGAAGCATCACGTTGGAAAACTCAGAATTATTTGCTCCAAAACCAATTATTTTAATAAGGTGATAACAGAATTATAGACCGTTCAATTCTCTTAGACACTAACTATATATATAATATACATACATATTTTTACCTCTGGAAACTTCCCCAATAGCAATGGCAGCTTTTGAGATAGAATAAAATTGTGCACTGCATCTGTGTAATCAACTGCAGATACTATGGAAACTTCTTCTTTTGTTTCACAGAGTGCCTGAAATATCATCAGAAAATGATATTGAGCTGCAAAATTGTATTAGTAGAAAGTTAAACAATGATAACTTCATGGATAACATTCAAGCACCTGATAAGAGCAGGAACAGCGGTGGTCCTTGCGGAAATAATAATCAAGCAAGCACCACATAGCTTTTCCATCAACCAATGCTGAAAAATTTTCGACCTTGAGATCGTAACTTCCACAAATTGCCTGAAACAGTCAGTAATCACGTTCATATGCAAAATCCAAACCCTAATGATACAGGCAACAATAATCTTCTAACGGTCTACTATTTTAAGAGGATTAGGGTGTTCTGCAGTGGAAGCCACTCACTCTGCAGCCGGGGTTATTTTAAAACTAATCATGGGTTTTACTAACGCCTCTAGAAATACTGGAAATATGGTATCTAGGCTGAGGGGTTAACGTGTCAAAAGATCCAAATAATTGGAGTTCACTATATTTTGATTAACCAGGCATATTCACCATGTTAAATCCAGTATGTTTCCTTTGCATCACAGTTGAAGAGCTATGTTTTCCAGAAAGGAGACAAAAGGCCAATCCAAGAGAGTAGTACAATCAAAATGCCTGTATAGAATCACACCCCGTATGAGTTGAATTTCTTTCGGTCATCTACATCAACTAATCAAACCTCTAAGCATCACTTAACCATATGCGAAATAATGAGTGTTTAGATCACCAAGTAACAATATACTGAAAGAATGGCAAAGCATCGTCACAAAATCAAGTGAGAATGATACTAGGATCACCACAGGGTTGATTTAAAGCAAATAATACTGCCACTGACACAGAGTTCAAATAATTACAACAATACCTGGATCCAATTCAGGAGCATGTCCAAGTGAGTGCAGCCATTTGAGTTTTGCTGAAAGGGGAAATATGAAAAGCATTACCTAATTTGACTCGGTTATAATGGGGGACTTTGTGTGAATATAAAGCACGCACTCTTTTAGGCACAATGAGCATTAACACATAGACCAACAGAAAACAGCATTGCGAAGTAGTGGTTGAAACCTGTCCATAGATTTCCATTTTACCCAATTTACAAGACTACTACTCACTTTATAGACTTATTAAGTTCTTAAAAGACATTTTGATTTCAATCAGAACCTTGCTATGTGAATGTTTTTTTTCTGGAAAGAAGAATGAAACTAGTAACTATAGTCAAACTGAGCATACCTTAACAACTCCTCGGATTTTGGAAATCTCCTCAGACAGAAGTACTTTGTTGATTAGAAGTGGCAACTGCAGAGTGGACAGAATATATCATGAGAATGTAAAAGAAGTAAAGGACTATAAAATTGAACTTCCAGTGATTTAGTTTCATAATTCCTGTAGCTAACAACAAATTTTATAATAGCTAGAAAACTGGAACAACTGAGTAAACTGAGAAAGGATTATTGCATAACTAATTTTGTTTTATACAAAAGCACCAGGTAATAGATTATAACTCGTTAGAAATAAGGTTAGATTTTTTATGTGTAATGACATAGATGGAAATTACTAGGAATACTACATTTTACCTGCAAGTGCACAAACATGTTCCAGAGCAATGAAATGGTGAGCTCCTTGTCTCCGTCAACTATGTCCTCTGCCATAATAATTGTTCCATCTTGATCACACAATGGTACACCTGCCTCCTGGAGAAATTGTAGAACAGTGCCACAGTTTGCCAAACTCTTCTTGCGAGTATCTGAAGGAACTACCATTTTCTGATATAGAACAGAACAACAAGTCTTATGTTACCAGTCTAGAGAAATAGCTATTCACTTCGTGACAGCTCTATTTTTAATTTATTCTTAAATGTAATTTATATAGCTATTCACTTCATGACAATTTTTTACTAAAAATAATCGAACTAGAACATAAGAAAGGAGAGGAGAGAAAATCGTTCATAAACTAACCGAGAGGATAGAAGGATCATGTCGCAAGAGCTGAATGACTCTGCAAAGTTGAATGCCATCTTTAAGTTCTTCAAATAAATCAGCCACACCAAATTGATACTCAAGCAAAGGATTCTGCACCAGGAAATATCAATTGTCACAATAATCAGAACCTATAAAGCAACACAGTAAAAGTTTTTTTTGTTTGTTTGATGAGGAACAAACATGCAGTAAAAGTAAACAAAAGACAAGAGACAATCTGGTAACCAAGAGACAACCTGCTAGACAAGGAATCTATTTAGTCCAAATTAAACAAGAGACGACCCAGTAACCAGAAAAACTCAACCGTGTAGTAAAAGCATATACACTAGCGAACTCAGTTCATTAATCAAGATGCTTACCTGTTGATATGTCACTTTATAGCCTACGATGACAAGATGCGCAAGTAGATTACCTTCACCATGCATCACATCCGATGGCAAGAATTCTAACATACATTTAAGATATACAAATGTTAATCCACGAGTTAAAATAAAAAAGAATAAAAGCTACACAAGAAGAATTATTAAGAGTAAACAGGTAATTACTGTTAATCAATTGACGGCTAGATTTAACATCTGATTGCATGGAGAAAAGTAAAGGAGATCCTCCATCTAGTCCATCAATACCATATTTAAGTGGCAGACTACTCTGAGTTTTGACTCTATCTAGTATTAGAACAAGCAGCAAAAATCTCTTCAGAACTATGTTGCCTAACTTTTCATAGTAACCAGGTCGATATAAACCCTCCACTAACTTGTTATAAGCATAGGTCTTTGCTAGACCAGCATGTGAGAAAAACTGTCTCTCAAGCACCATCTTCAAGAAAGCAATTTCTTGTTCAGAATTGACATCTCCATTCGGTAACAAGGTGTCACCCCCCAAGAGTATGTACAATCCAATCCGAAGCCAAGTGGGGTTATAACACATAAGGATTGTCAAGGCTTTCTCCTTCATTCCAACATCAGTTACCATGGGACAGTGAGCTCTCATTTTCAGCCGTCCTTCATCAATGGTCTGAAAAAGATAACCAAAACAGGAGAAACTTTAACTAACAACCATAATTTAAACCATAGTAAAGCAGCCACAAATTTTACCCTGTGATAATAACATCTTGGTTGAATCATCCAATTATTACCTAAAGCTTGCATTTTTACAGTTCTCAGTTTTGCACTAATTGCACTTGTGTCTCAAAGGAATTCACATACAAGTTAAGCTTCACATAACTTTAGTTGGTGCCTAAAATCTTGATTCCAATACCTAACACACTATCATCTCCTTGAGTAAACATAGCAGAAGAGTACTTAAAAAGCATCGCCAAATCAATCAATCAACTGAACCTCCTTTCCATATGAGTTGTCTTGTCCCCTTTGTTCCCTGTTGAAATAGAACCTTTAATATTTCTATTAGATTTATTTTCAGCCTATTTTATCCAATACTTAATTTGACTTCAAGGAGACCAAGGGCTCTCTGAGACTGGATGTTCTCTTAGTTACAAATATTTTTTAGCTTCAATCTGCCACAAACCTCGTCATTTGTTCAAACTTGAGACCAACCGTACTTTGTGAATGCCAAGATTTTCAGAAAGCATCTCATATTGTTGTAAAGTAGATTAAGCGCATTATTTAATCACTCGGCAGAATATTTATAAGGGGATTAAATTGCAAAATTAGCATCTCCATGTCTAATAAGAGAAAAGGACAGACCTTTGTTACTTGAGTCATTGTAACAAAAACCTCTTTACAGCTTCCTAAGCTCAGGTAAGCACTCATCCTCTCCTTTAAATCATCAAAGCTGCAAATCTCCATAAGTGAAGCTTTAAGTCCGGAAAACATGGAATCCGAAAAAGCTGTTGTCTCTTCATCTTCAAACTTCGACAACAAATGCCTCTGCCTCTTCGGCCCTCGCCACAGCACATCAACTCCAACAGTGTACCCTGGCCCACTCTCCCTCTTCCCATTTCCCGCAATACACGGCCTATTGGACCTCTCAAATCCTCCAGTAAACTTCGTCACGTCACAGCCACAAGAGCTAGGATTTTCAAACAAGAAATTGAGCCACACGGTTAACGACTTCGCGAGTGATTTCAACGATCTCTCTTTGTCATTCAACGCCTTTCGTGCTGATTTCGATTGTTCGAGCTCAAACGCCTTTAATCTTCGAGCAGCACTCGACTTTATGCTTCCACGGCGGCGGACGGAGGATACTGGTGTGGTTTTCGAGGCGGTGAAGAATTCCGGCTGGCGGTAGGGAGAAGGAGAAGAAGAAGAAGTGAAATTTGCTTTCCGTGTATGCTTTGGAGTTTTGAAATTGGAGATGTCTTTGAGAAGAGAAGCAGAAGAAAATGGAAGGTTCTGGAAGGGTGAAGAGCATGAAGTTTGTGAAAGTTTCTTCGGTTCCATTTTCCGTTCAAATCCCGATCTCTGTGAAGATTTGTCTGAAACGGAAAAATGGTGAATTTTTTACCATTTCAATTTGAATGTAGAAACAGGCGGGGTTTTTATTAGTAGTAAAATTTTGAATTGTCCTTGGATTCTCGGGTCTCCGGCCCACTCCAAAAGGAAACGAATCCAGAAAAGGTAAAGAGGCTCCGTTAATCCAATCCATTTTACTAAATTAAAATAAAATTAATTATTTTTTTCACCCTTACTTTTATTATTATTTAAAATAAATATAGAAAGAGATTATTATAGTGAAAGAAAAGGTCATATTAAATTGAATTTAGTTAATTTAATATTTTCTGAAGTTGAAGTTGAAAATTTAGTTAATACGCAATAAAAATTGAAATTCATATTTAAATTCAACATTTTTGTTTGAAGTATGACTGTGTAAAGACTACACATACTTGTCAAAACCGACTTCAGACATTTTGTAAATATATCTTTTTATATTTTTATAATTCCTATCACATAAATTCGACCCCTTTCCCTTCCCTTGAAGTGCAATGGATGAAAAAATTAATGTTAAGAATATATAAGAGATATTTCAGAATATTCACAATATTAGTACAATTAGACACCACTCTATAGTGACATATTTGTCTGGAAGTTTTATATTTGTTATAGTAAAGTGTAGTTATATATGTATATTAATATTTGACATTTAAATCTTATTTAGTTATTATAAATACAAATATGCAAAATTATATGTGTTTATATTTTTTATATTATAAACGAAAAATAAAATATTTGCTAAATTTAAAATCTCAACTAATTTTCATATTTCATGAATTAACTATTGAAAAGACTACATTAATTAAAAAATTCATAACTAGTTGTACCGTATCAACAAAAAATTAAAATCTAAGTAAGATATGCATTTAAAATCGATGAAAATTTAAAAAAATTAGTTTGACATAAAAAAATTATAATTGCAGATTGTTTCATAAATTCCAACCTTTCAGTGACAATATACCACTTGAATTGACGAAAACCTTCGTTCAGACTTTCAACAAAAAGAATTCAATAGCTTTTCTTTGGATGTTGTCTAAGAGCTTAACACAATAGGTTGAGGCTCTTCATCAATACTTTCATATTCATTTTTTTTTTATCCATAATATATTGTTTACAAGATATTATTACACAATATTCGAGTATAGTTATTACACAGGGGTAACTTTACAAAGAGTGTATTGATATAATAAATGATATTGTTGTTATAGGTTCTAATGATGTTATAAAAAAGTAAAATATAACATAAAAAATCGACCAGGCCATTATATTGAAATAATGACAGTTATAGCAAATGACCGTTATAATGAAATACCAATATAACGAATGTCCGTTATAGTAAAATATTGATATAATGAATGACTGTTATAGTGAAATGCTGATATAATGAATGACCATTATAACAAATGGCCGTTATAGTGAAATACTCCTTCTTTAAAGCTTATATCGTGTTGTTTAAGGCACAATAACCGTCTTCCGTGTTAGATTCATCGTTGAACCTTGTTACGTGTCGATAAAGACATTATAGCGATTATCCTGGGCCTTTCACGATTATTGATCTGTCTCGAATTGGGAAAGAATTTCTTCAAGGCAGGACATACGGTACAGAAAGGACCTCCCTAGAGCCAAAACACAGACGTCGCCCTCTCCGTTACCAGCACAAGTGAATAAGAAAGGATCAGTGAGTCATTGACTCCACCTGTTATCTCCTTCTATGACATGTTGTTGTCGTTGCTATATTCCATATGTCACTTAGTCATTTTTGCATCGTTGCGGGTCATCACCTCTAAAAGAAACGGGGGACTTTATTTAGTGACCCCGCAATCGCCCTTTGAACGATAATAATAAGGTAAAGCTTGAAGATAAATTTTGTACTCAATTAATTTTTTAGTCTTTTTAGTGGGTACCAACCGATTATAACGAATGACTGTTATAATCATTATAGTGAAATGCCGATATAACAAATGACCATTATAACGAGATTTTAAAGTTAAAAATCATGTAATTTCCTGTTTTGAAGGAAGCTTGAAACAATAAAATCCAACAGCAAGTGCCATCACAAACGCGCCTCTGACATCAATACTGTTCTTACAAACAATTTCATTGGCCTCTACTCGTCACTGGATCATTTAATTGGTCCGTGACCAATACGCGCTGTTATCCTCATAGGTAATATCATAACTCAACGAAACAAAGATTAGAACAAACCACAATCCTATAAAAGAATTTCTTTATCTGTTTGCCATTCATCTTTTGATTTCCTCTAGCTAAACAAAAATTACGATCACATACATATATACATATTATATATATTCATGTGCTTGTATACATATATATATTCGAAATCTGTGAATTGATCAATTTCCAGATAATTCAGAGGCTTTCTCAGTTGGGTTGTTAGGGATTTCCGGGAAGGGAAAAATTCAATTTGGCTGAAGATTGAAGAGAATGGCACAAGCTGTGGAAGAATGGTACAAGCAGATGCCAATAATCACTCGTTCCTATCTCACTGCTGCAATAGTCACCACCATCGGTTGTTCTCTTGAGGTATCAATTTCAAGATTAGACTTTCAAGATTGATTTTTTATTGTTTTTTTTAATCAATTTGAGGATTTCTTTATTTGGGTAGGAATTAATTTGTTTTCTTTTTTCTTTTTTGTCGAGATATAAATGATAAATTTTTGTGGGTTATTTATGTTGATTGTTTAATTTTACAATTGGGGTGTTGAGATGGACCTTAATAAATGGATACAGATGATTCATATAGCTGACCTTAATTAATTTGGGATTGGGGTTGTTGTACTTTGGGATGTTGAAATGGACCTGAATTAAGCAGAATGGATTTACATGTTGTATAGCTGGCCCTAACTAGTCTAGAATTGAGACTTAGTTGGTTGATTGATTGATTGATTGATTGTGTTTTGGGTGTATGTTGCAGATTATATCTCCTTATAACTTGTATCTGAACCCCAAGTTAGTGGTGAAGCAATATCAGGTCTGGCGCCTGATTACGAATTTTCTCTACTTTCGGAAGATGGGTAATTTCTCCTCTCCCAGTAGTTAGCTTCTCTGTCTCAAAAGATTGTTTCCTCCTTTTACCTTACACTCTGTTTGGATGGTTGTTACGTATGGTTTCACAACGTTGGATAGACTGTATCGTTTTCCATCGTTATATAATGCCACACATTAATAATTTCAATTTGAAGAATAAACCTACAAGAAAAGTAGGGTACGGGTTAGAGCTATTATAAAAAGATAGGGTGAATAATAAAATAAGATTATTAAATAATAAGTAAAGTCAAAATGAGAACAAGATGTAAGGTAACGACGCAATCACACCAAATCGGTCGTTACACAAAATGAGAAAAAATATAAGGCAATGACGCGATTACACCAAAATATAAGGTAACAATGCGATCACACCAAATCAGGACTTTTGGTTGTTACCTAATGATGGATTTAACAATACGATACGATAAAATTTAAGTAACAATCAAAACAAACATTGTATTTAAGCTAACAACACAATAGGCAACAACCATCCAAACAAGCTGTTAGAGAGAATGGCGGTCTTTATGAGGCATAACTTCAGTTGAACAGCCACGCATCTTTAAGCCTTTAATGGCTAGGCTCTTTTGTTCAACAACTATCGTGGCTAAATACAGGGTTCAGCTAGTACTTTGTAGTCTGGCTAATTGTATTGTAGCACTTCTGTTCAATACACTCTTCTTCTCATTGTGGTTAATGATCAAACAACTCTTGCCAATGGTCATTGAATTGCAATATGTTGGTAGAAGTGAATTTCCTGATATTCACCACTTCTTGGAAAAAGACATTTCACTCACGGTGAAGGGTAAGAAGTTTGGTACAGAAAAAGATTAGAGAAATGGAAGACACAAATCACAGAAATGAATTTTGCAGTTCTTAACAGTATGCTAGATTAAATCCAAAATGGAAACTAGGCTTATCCTTGCCTCCTATCAACTGCAGTTTGTGAATTTCTATTTCCTTCTAATCCTTTTAATTATTATTTATGTATGCATCTGAGATTATGAGATGAAGGCAGAGTCACTTGTTTGGAGGAATACAGCAACATGAGAAGATACTTTCTCTCTCTCTCTCTCTCTCTTTTTATGTTATTCTGATATGCGTTTTCTTAATTTTGTTTTCAGACTTGGACTTTCTGTTTCACATGTTTTTCTTAGCTCGGTACTGCAAGCTTCTAGAAGAGAACTCCTTCAGGGGAAGGACTGCAGATTTCTTCTACATGCTCTTGTTTGGTGCCACTGTTTTAACAGGAATTGTTCTTGTTGGGGGGATGATACCGTATGTCTCAGAGTCATTTGCAAAAATCATATTCCTGAGCAATTCACTGACGTTTATGATGGTTAGCTCCTCTCCAGTAGAACTCCATTTATGACACAGATTTTGTGGTCTGTCTTAGCCTTTCTTTTTTCATCATTCTGCTTCCTTCTGTTTGTAGGTTTATGTATGGAGCAAGCAAAATCCGTTTATCCACATGAGCTTTTTGGGTCTCTTTACTTTCACAGCAGCTTACCTCCCATGGGTTAGTGTCTATTACTTAATCCATCATACTTTGCTTCACAAATCTTTAGCTTTTAACTGTAAGAGTTGCTTCACCTGTGGGTTGTCCCGTTGCATCTTTGTGTTTCTTCTGCTAGGTATGACATTAGCAATTTGCCATTTCTTTAATGCAATTCTGAAGTAGGCTACATTTGCCCCTGGTGTTTCCTCACTAGAGCTAAGCTGCTAAAGCCACTCTAAAAGTATATGCTGCAACTAGACACATTGCAGAAATCACTTGGTTCCTTTTTTTCATCTGACTTTTACAGAAAGAACTGCACTTCAAAGCTCATGTCTAGTGTATTTGATTTTCCTTATTTATATGTGTTAGGGAGAGTTTGGTTCAGTGCATTTTACTGATGAAAATGCACATATAAATAAGCAAAACCACTTATGGTCTTTGTGGTACAGAGGACTTGTGTTGAAACAGTCTACTTATGCTGGCATGGTCAATTACGACATTATTATGTGAAGGGGTTATTTGCAAAGCTATGTTTTTATGTAGTCTTTTATGTTTCCAGTTTTTAGGATCTATTTGTCTAGAAACCCTTCTGGAACATAGTTATGGAGTTCTTCACCAACATAGCCTTGCGCTAGAAAGACGCAACGAGAAATCCAAAAACTTATTTGCCCCCTTACATATAGCTCAGCCAGTAGTGTATCAAAGCACCAGGATATTTGGTACAGTGATGTTCTTTCTTGGGAGAACTACTAAAAGAATATTGACATATAAATAGAAACACGTAGTTCTTGAATTAGAATAGAATAAGGAATCTAAGAAACTAATATTTACACGGGTCACAATCTTTTTCGTATCTTGTTTCTTGAAGTGGCAATCTACTTGTAGTTTCGCTTCAATGAAGTTTGTTGGTTGTGTTTGTGGCGGATAACCTCATCACATGTCTTTCTCCTTGTTGCAGGTTCTTTTGGGCTTCTCTGTGCTTGTTGGCGCCAGTGCTTGGGTGGATCTACTGGTACACTTCTGGTGACTCATGTGCTTCTATTAGGTTTTACTTGTTTCATGCTACAATATGAAACTCTAAGAGCTTTAAAGTTAAACGTTTTTTGCCCCTGCTTAAGCCTTCCTGTTGGATATCTTGCCTGAATCTTAGATAATAATCCTGGTGGCCAGGATTTTTGACTTTTTTCATTTAGTGAGAAAGCTTTCACTTCTTTTCTACTTTCCATAACTACAAGGATGTGTTGATGCCTTCACCAACCAGCCATATTTGTATTTTCTACTAAGGATTTAGCCTAAAGTGAACCCGGAAAACTGGATGCTGATCTGTAGTATAGTGGTACAAAGGCTCTTGTTTGTAGAACAAGATATGGATTCTTGTACATCTATCTTTCACTAGTTTCCTTTTGTTGTCGCAATGTAGTATTATGCTTTTCTGTGTAGACCTTTCTACCTGCACCGATGCCTGTTGTTTTTATGCTACCACTCAGTTACCTTGCTTTTTAGAATTCCTTTAGGGGTTTGAATATTTCAATTTCCTTTCATTGAACTTTATGTGTGCCTTTGATAAGAAGGAAAATGTTTTTTCATAGAAAATATTTTCTTGTAAACTGTATTCCTAAAAATTAAGTGAATTTTTTACTTATTGCCTGGCAATTATTATCTCAAAAATATTTTATATAATCTAGACAAACACTATGGGGGTGGGGTGGAAGGTAGGAGTGTTGGGGATGGGGGCTATGGGGATGAGGGTGGAGGTTAAGTATGTTGGAGGGTGGTGGGGATGAAACGATTTTGTGGAATGTCCCTTATGGAACTTGTTCTCCCTACTGATATTAGGGAAGTCATTTTCCTCATTTTTAAAGAATTTGTTTTTCTAGAGAAAATATTTTTCAAAAATTTTGACCAACCAAATATGGGAAAATTAAAAAACATTTTCCCTAAAATGTTTTCCTTACCGAACACACCCTATAACATGCAATTTTGGTGCTATGCTGAAAGTGAAATTTCTTGTTTCAGGGAATGATTGCAGGCCATGCTTATTATTTTCTGGAAGACGTCTATCCACGAATGACTGGTCGTAGACCCCTGAAAACACCAGCAGTTATCAAAGCATTGTTTGCTGACGAGCCAGTAGTGGTGGCTCGTCCTGCTAATGTTCGCTTCGCTGCTCCTCCTGTTGATGAAGGTCCACAAAATCAATGAGATAAATTTATAAGTAAACCAGTGGCACTAGCTTTAGTTTCTGTAAATTAACCTATAGATATTTGGCTGGAGGGAATCAAGGTTGGTCTTCTTGATGATAATTGTGCTGGTTAATATCCGTCTTCATTCCTTGTCAAATTGTTGGTGTGTTGCTTATACTGGGCAACTAGGGTTTGAAGATGCTCTTTGTAATTTAGACCTGGATTGGAGAATTGCTGGTTGGTAGAGAAAATTTGTCTATCTAACAGAAATTTATTTGCTAGTGTATACATGATGGAGCCCTCTTTCTCCCTTAGGGTCTTAGAAATCGATGTCTTGGTGTTGTTTCTCCTCCCCTCGTAAGCTGATTTTCGGTATTAGAGGTGTGCATTATTGAGACTTGACAAAGAAAAACTGGTTGAGCTGAAATTTTTCACTTAAGTTGTGGAGTATGTTATGCATCAACTTGCGGAAAACCAAATTTTAATTGACAAAAAAAAGCCTATCTTATGACTTATCTATGTAGAATGTATGTATACATGCAGTCCACTATGTCTGCGAGCACGCATCATGTGCATTTGCGTTTGAGGATTGTTGTGTAACGTCAATTATATCAACTTTAAGCTAGTAATAAAGAACAATGCAGGCAGCAAAATAGGGGGCAATGCAAAAAGTTCCGAGAACTAGAAAATGAAAATGCTCTGTATAATCAGTTTTAGGCGGGTCAGGAGTTGGCTTGACCCTGTGTTCTCCTGAGTCGGAGGCGAGAACTTGAAAGTGAATCGCTCAGTAGCGGGGTGTTCATAGAACAGAAGGCTTCGCCCAAGGAATTTGGATGGAGCCTGGCTCACAGAGAAAGAGTACGCCTGTTTTTTTGACGAATCAGTTTGCCATGTTAGAAAACCAAAATTGTGTTTGTTGTTGTTGTAAATTGGAAACAACCGAGTGCTCCAGGGCTTCGACTTAGTAGTACAAGTAGCATCGTGTGATATGCGGGATTGGACTCCGTTGCAGACAAAAACTTGACATTTAAGTGGAGAAAGATAAAGGAGTCAACTTATTATCCACCCAAATTTTGAACGGTCTGCCACTGGATATTGAGAATTCCTCGGTTTAAAAAAAATTACAACCAACTGACCAAACAAAACGTCACTACAAAGGACATTGCCATTAATATAATGGTGAAAGTTACATCCGTGCAATCTTACAGTACAGGAGACCCAGAACATCATAATTAGAACACGCCAGTACAATGATGAAACTGAGATTACCCTCTGCAATCATTACATCATGACTAGGATATTTTTCACACTTGGGGAACAATTATTCGTCTCATGCTTCACGCCACAACCGCAGAACAATATAATGTTAAGTAAAACAGCTTAGCCTCTGTTTAACAACTGCAAAAAAGAGTTGACATCTTTGGCCTTTCCACAAAATTATTGCAACTGAATATACTTTTTGCAGTTTCACTTTTCCTGAAGAACTCCACTTAGGTTCTGCAGTGGCAACCATTGGAAAGTGTACGACTGATGATAAAATTCTGCTGCAGCTAACTTATTGGGTGGTATTGTGCAGATACTCTTTTTGGAGGCAATTTTCGCAGGATGTAGAGCACAAGGGCTGAAGGAAGAATTTCTACCAGCTGTCACAGAGAAGAATGTGATCACTCAGAGAGAGAGAGAGAGAGAGAGAGGCAAGCGTAAGGAGCATGGAATAATGCAAGGAGAAGTACCAGGTAGTATATCAGATTCAAAACAGGATGGTCCAAGACATCAAGAGATGCGTCAGGATCAAAAGCAGATAACCCAACCTGCAGCGAGCCAGATTAGACATAGCAAAGAAGCTCTGGCATGAGAGTAACTGCTGTTTAGAGATTTGAGGCCAGTCTAGCTCCCTATTCCAAAGCAACATTTACTTTAAACCTGATATACTTTCCCTATTCTTGATCATGTTCCTATTCTAAGTCTTCCTTTTTCTTTTATTTGTTCCCGGAGTCGTTTGGGTTGTTTTTGACTGAAGCCTGAAGGCACAAGTCACAGCCTTTTATTTCATAAAAATAGCCTCAAATGTTTTCACCTCTAACAAGCTAAAGCACCAATTGTATAAAACCTCATTTCCCTGCTTGGACCTCCCCGTAGGCAAGCTAAGAGTGTCTCATTTGATTTACCAGTTTGCAAAACTTAATAATGGAGCTAGGACACAATTACACTTTGGATAATAACAGGTTGACCAGCATAGGGAGAAGAGGAAACAGATACATAAAGCCTTACCACAAAGCATCTAATGAGGAAACAGATGAAACATATGGCAGTCACAGATCCAACCTGTGATCACATGCATACATCATATCAGATGAACCAATTTAGAGTAAGAGATGTTAAGAACTATAAGTCATGCATTATATATCATGTATGCATGTGCTTAGAAATATTTCATTAAAACTTCAGATAACACAAACATATTCACGTCAGTATCATTTAACGGTGATGTAGAAGAGGTAACAATTGGATTGACCAAGAAAATGTTTTCTTGAGTTGGCCACTAATGATCAATTAAGAAAAAGAACTCCTTTGGTTCACCAATAATGATGAAAAAAATTCTTTCTTCATAAACATCATATGTTAATATTGTGTTTCCATCTTGTCAGGGCAATCTAAGATACATTCTTTTTCTGTTTATTCATCAGCAGAGAAGAAAAGGACATCAGCCAAGAGTAGTTTGTTTTCAGCTAATGCTTATGAAGATGAGTCTAGCAAGTATTCTGAGGTGTAAAGTGGAGTACGTCCGATGAGTTTATTTGGGGCTGAGACTAGGAGCTGAATACAAGGAGTCCAGAGTATGATGGAGACATTATTATTTTTTAAATTACTTTTGAATTACTGGGTATGTTGTTGTTGTACTTTTGATAATGTTATGATGGGGAGTTATTTTTTAAAGTTTTGATAGAAGAGGTGTCTAAGCCAGCTTGCACAAACCTCGATTATTTTACCAGGCAACTGTATCCTCCCACCAATACAGGTATCGAGATGAGAAGCAATCATCCAGCCTTTTTTGCCTTTACTGACATATGGCGAGAAGTTATTGAAAGATGTGAACGGAAATAAACCCATTGAAAGAAGTGATTTCTCTCATATGGGTAAAGGATGAACTTACAAATAGGTATTGCAGGGATCGTTACATATCTAATATCACTAGTATCAATTCTTTGCTTAAGTTGAAAAACAAATGAATAAGTTGGGAAGTAACTTTTTATGGGGATTTAATTGTGAGACGAAGAGGGTGCATTTGATTAGATGGTCAACTATGAGCAAACAACTGGGGACTAGTTGTGAAGAGCTCTAGACTATTTAATAAGTGTCTTTAAGTTCAAATGGCTATGGAGATTGAATACCAACAAAGAGGAGATGTGGAAGGGGTGATCAAAGTTTAATATGGAATTGATGGACAGTGGTGCAGTAAAGCAGTCACATCTTATGGAGTTGAAGTAGGGAGACAAATCGGAAATCCATGGGGAGAGTTTGAAGAGGTGGTAAGGTCAAAGTGGATAACAGAAGAAGAATAAACTATGGCAAGACAAACGACTGGAAACCAGCACTCTGAAAGAACTCTTCCCAAGTTTATATAATCTTGTCATCAACAAAGAGTATTCGATGTACCATTGAAGAACACTTCAAAGGAGAATGCTGGAATCTCCGATGTAGTATCATCAATTTTTTTCTTAAAAAAATCATCAACTCTAGGTACGGACTGTTAGTGTGCTAATTGTTAGACTAGGGGGGAGTGATGGTAATGGATCATTAGCCTGACTCCCTCCTCTGTATGCCAAGGATGATGGGAACTACTCAGTTAAAGCATGTACCCTTCACGCACTGCATAAAAATGTCTGAATAGAATGTCACAAGAAGGTTCCATCTATCCTTGTTTTTATCATTTTTAGAATTTAATTTAAATATAGATACAATCTCAGGGATAGTCTTACTCTATATGTCCTCTTAAATGTTATCTGGACTAAATATAGCAGTCATTCGCTGCAAGTTAAGGTTATAATATAGCAGAACAATTAGCAGGACATCCTAGGACAAGGAAATTGATCAAACATCAAGTCTAAAAATTTTCTCCCCCTCGGTGCTGTAGGGAGAACTTAAGTTTGTGAGGAATAAACCTTATGCCTTACAAGCAAACATATTCTATGCCTAACTAAAGCACTAAGCTTTGTGTATATATAGAGTAAGAAGATAAAAGTGTAAAGGTATACCTGCTCAAAAAGAAAAAAAGAAGATAAATGTGTAGTACACAAACCTCATGAAGCTTCTTTCTCCTCCCTTTAGATTCAATAGGAAAGCGCCGCAGCATGCGAAATAACCTGATGATTGTAAAAACAAATTCCACAAGGAAAAGCAATGAAATTTAGTCATGTCTAAGGTCAATTAAGAACGGTCAATAATGCTTTAGAAGATAAATGCACAGAGAAAATAGCACTTAAATTCACCTTCCACCATAGAGAAGAAAGCCCAAGGCTGCAATGATTGATACAACTGCACCAAATAAACATGCAAGGTTAAAGAAAGCAATAAACTTTGAAAGCAGATCTAACCGTCAGTAAATAGGGTAAAAGGAGAAAATGAATATAAAGAGATTCACCTGCTATAAATATCTTCCCAATGAATTCCACTGTGCTATTGTCATTGACCCAGAGGTAAGCCCAGATACAGGCCTGACAAAAACCATTTTTCAGTTGTATTTAGTTTATTACCTGAGATAAAACCTGGAAGACTCAAGGAGCTTGCTAGCTTTTGAGACGAGCGGGTCGGTTGGGAATATTTACCAAGAAATCAAGAATAATGGACAGCTTTATCCATTTAGAAGTGATCTATCCTTTAGGAAAGGGGAAAAGCTACGGTTCTCAGGGGCTAGGGATTAGGAGAAATGGAGAATCTAGCCCTATTTCAAGGCTAAATTTGCATATGGTTCTGTGAACATTTATTGCAAGATCTTGGAAAGATATTCCAACTGCTTTCGAAAAAATAATTAAAGGAATAACCGGAACCAAGCTATAAATATTTGATAATGAAAGTAGGAGGAGAGCTGAGAGGAAAGGAGAGGCTCTGAAATTAAATTATTCTCCAAGCATGTTACCCCAGGTGCACCAGGCATACATTTTGAGAAAGAAGAATATTTCAGAATTCAACATATTAAGCAGCACACATACGTCCGCATATTGATGAGCAGAGGCGGCTCCAGGATTCAAACTTTATGGGTTTTCGAAATTCTACCACAACCCGATTGATTTAGAGGGTTCAAAATCTATTACTTCTACTTGTTTACTGGATTTTAAACATATATACAGGGCTTGAGCTAAAGTTGTTGGGTTTCGGTCCCTTCTTCAGTTGAACCCATAACTTCTACACTAATCCGCCCCTGTCACAACCTAATCAACTAGAACATAACATTCGATGGCTTTGATTCGCTTGAAAGAATCTTAAGAGAATTCACACATTACTACAAACAGAATAATAATAATAAGCAGTAACACTTGATCGACTATATTTCCCTATGAACAACCATGATGTCCAATAGCATATGAGAAGGGGACACATTTGTAGCAAACCTGAATGAAGTATATTGCACCATTTATTGAAATATAAGAAATTCTGAGCTTATCTGTTGGTAAACTCCTAGCCTGCCATTACATAAATGCAAGAGTTAGAATCAATATCAACAGTTTGCCTGCAGGATGCTACAACTTCACTTGCCTGGTGATATATCTCAGCCCAAAATAGAACAAGGAGTGTGAATGTTGAAAAGAAAAGGAGCCCTGGTAAGTCCAATATTGCCAGAGTCAGCACCTGGTTATCGTGGAGCAAATCTAACATCAGTTAACCATTAGGCAGTAGGTTAAGAGGCAGTTGTGGCATGTTTATTTATTTCTATTTCTCACGCCATCAGCCTAAAAGTGTCAGTCCAGCAGTAACCCACCCAAATTAAGGAAAGAGATCACAGAAGCCGTGCTTTCAGTATATTCATTTATTGCTAAAAGAAAATTCATCCCAATAAAATGATAGCCATTAGTCAAAGCTAATGTTTGACATGGAAAGAGTACGGTGCTGCTGGCTGCAGAGGAACTATAAATCTAGCACTTGAACAATGCTGTCAGCCCATCACAGTCAAACCAAAAGTTTAGAGCACGTAAAAGATGGGGTAACTAAGTGATAAGCTTCAAATTGAAATCTGAAAGACAGAAAGTATCTACTAGTGAGCTTTCAATCAAATTAGCTCACACATTAAACAAACAAGTATTGCTGTACTGCTATTGGACTATATAAGCAGTCAGAGAGCAGGATAACCCTCCAAATGAATAAATTAAAAGGTAAGGAATCTGAAATGTCAAATTAAGCTCAAAGTTAAGAGCGTAAAAAATATAAGACAGCCTGCAGCTCCAATTAGCAAAAATATCATCATGCACTTCCACTTGAAAATGGTCCCATCAGGTGAAAACTTTTCTAGGTACAGTTCTAACTTCTAACCTAATTTTGGTTTTTGATAGTTCCTACTAGGTTGACACAACTATAAAGAAAAGATAAATAATTAGAGAAAAAGGTAAGCGGAGAATAAGAACAAAGCAACACGTTCAAGTTTGCATACATTGTCGTGTTCTATTGAAAACAAACTGAACACAATTAAGAAAAGAGATTGATAATTGAAAAGTTACTTTTCAGGAAAGAAGAACATACCTTAGGATGGAACAGAAAAACTTGTTTGTGAAATCCAAAGACAATTGCACGAACTGAAAAAAAAGAAAGATTTGCATTTAAAACTAAATTCCAGATAAAAAAAAAGAGCAGGAAGGTTTGTTTAGTCTGAGTCCGTTTTACCTCCATTTACAACAAAGTTCATCAGATGGAACACCTTTTGTGTTGTCCAACCATACTCGGGTACCCTCAAATCGATCCTTATTAATTGAATCTGCACATAATTAAATCATAGACTCAACCCAAAGTCCCAAAAACTAACTAAGCATCACGAGGACAACAGGTCTGTATACATGCAGCATTACGTATATACTGTATCTGAAACACATATATTAATCAAAAGTATGAAAAAACACCCTTCCATGAAACTCATCTGCTTATTGGAAAGGTCATAAACCCCACAAGCACACACGACAGGAGTACCACCTAATACTCACATCAAAACCTTAGATAAAAGATCAAAGCTTTGAAGATCTATAAATGAACAACAGCATCTACACAATAATTGATTAAGAAATAATTTGGAAATATGACATAACGAACAAAGACAAAAGTTGTCAGTAAAACATCCGAAGCCTGTGCAGAATCCTCAGTAAAGAAAGGAGAGTAGAAAAGAAAAGTATTGAATTTGACCCTAAGTATAACTATTCTGTAGTTTTAAGCTAACAGTCTAACCGAACCTACAAGAAATATGATTAATCAGTCAGTCCACTGCTCCAAATTTTTAGCAACATATAAAAGCACCAAATATCTCTTAATGGAAACCCCTAAAATACACTTCGTAATCATTCTTGAAACATATTTTTGTGTGATATCCATTATTTCGTTCCTACAGTTGACCAAGATTTTCCATTTCTAACAGAAGTTACGAAACCCCCCAACTAGCAGCAAGTATTTGACTTTATAACATAACTAAACTCGGCAATTCTATCATCAATTCAATCAACTACATCTCAACATCAAACTATTACAAATTGTCAATAGCAATTCCGCTTTGACCGTACCATTTCAGCTCCCAAACTCTATTTTGATCGTCAAATTCTCAAAAAAAGAAAAAAAAAAACTTATCTTGACATACCCCATCATCAAATTTACATACAAAACACAAAATCCAAGTGTCTAATTTTTATATAAAATAATAACTAAGCAGAAAAGGAGAAAATTACTAGGGCAACGGCTGAAACAAGAGCATAAGAAGCACAAAGAGAGTAGAAAATCCCATCTTGCCACTGAACGGACTCGTTGACGTCGTTCCACCAGCTGGTCGCCGGACCGGCGATGTCAATCGGCGACGACCCAAGTGGCAACCTCGTCATTTCACCTCTCCCCCTCAAGCTTCTCTTCTGTTGTTGTCTTCAAAGAAGGAGAAGTCAAAAACTGATGCTATAAACAAAGAAGAAAAATACAGAAGAAGAAAAGAACAAGGAAGGAACGTGCTGAGGTGCCATACACATGAAAACTGTGCCGTCAAAAATCATAAATGGGAACTTTTGTTTTACTCTTACCTTCCTCTACAAAAATTTACTCCGTCCGTTTCAATTTACCTGACATCTTGTTAGATTTGATTCAAACAAGTATCTAGTTAATTGTAATTTTTTCATATTTTTTGAATTATTAATTTTGTAACTTATAGTATTTTTTACGTAATTTTAAATATGTATATTTTATTTTAAAAAAGTTAAAAAATTTATATTCAAATTTATGATCAAACTAAAATTATTTGACTATCTAAATTATATTTGTATCACCTAAATTAAGACAAAAAAGGTAAAATAATTAAGTTAAATTAATAGTCCAATATTATAGGTTCTCTTTAATTATTCTACTGTATTCAAGTTCATTTGGAGATGCATATGATTATTGGTTATTTCGTTTTATATTTTATATTATAAGACATTATCTTTTGTGTCTTGTGAAAAATTATTACTAACACATTTATATGTTTGAATTTTTTTAACTTTACCGTTTTTGTTTTTATTCTTAATGACTCTCCTATAGAAATAACATGCATGTTGAAAATTATAAGATTTTCGTAACACTTTTTATGTGTGTATAATCTTTTATGTTATAATCTATTTTATTAAATTTTGTACTGGCATATTAGCGAATACGTGATTATCATCGTGATCATAGTTATTATTGCTCTATTTGTTTTGAGATAATAAATAATGTCCTTTTTGAATTTACATGAAGTGTTAGGCATTGACTATTGTTATAAAGGAATGAAAAGGTTGATCCTTTTGAGTTAGAAATTGGAGAGTAGCCGTAGGAGGGGAGGAGGTATGTAAGGGTCGTTTGGTTGAGAGCAAGTTATCCCGATATAATAAATTTCGGGATTAGTTATCTCGGAATTAGTTATACCACCATGTATATTGGATAACTTATCCCATCATTATGATATAAATGGTGGGATAAATAATCTCCGGACTAACTAATACCTCTAACCAAACGCAGAATAAAATAATCATGTATTTTATTCCGATACTATTATACCTTATACCTCATACCAAACAACCATTTTTAACATTTCTTGAATTAAGTAACTGATGTTATTTGTATATATTTTAATTTCCTTGTATATATAATTCGAGTTGTAATCATTGAACACTCGAAAATCACCTTAGTTCAACTTTTTTTCATTTTTTTTATAAAATGTATATTGATGGATTTTCTTCCTGCAAAAAAAGAAGTAAATAGAAACGATGATAGGCTTAATACATGTAAAGATATTTGGGTTCATTTCATTAGTAGTCACTCTTTTTTTATTTTATTGCATTAAGTTATTAATTATTTTTTATAACAGAAAAATTGCTCAGCTTTGTTCAAGTATTACAAAAAGTCACTGAACAATTTTTGTAATAAAAAGTCTTTCAACTTTGAGTATACAAAATTTTAGATTTGTGGTACTCAAATAAAGTTGAATAAATTTATTTGTTATAAAATATAATTTAATAAAAGTAAAGCCGAATGACGAAATTAACCCCTATATTGTATGGTTGTAACTTGTAAGCCGGCATGGCCCAAAAACCAAACACAAATTCCAAGTCGACAAATATAAGCCGTATACCCAATTTATATCGCCAAAATTGGGGAAAATGGTGGACTATGAATTCGGCCAGAAATACAACCAAACATAGAATTATATATATATATATATTACTCTCCTTTTTAGTTGTCAATGTATATACTAAAAATAGTTATTATAAAATACTTGTTAATTTAAAAAATTAAAAGAAAATTAATTACTTTTTTTCAATTTTGTCCTTAGCATTAATTATTTTAGAATTAAGAGAAACATAAATAGACAAAAATTAATAAGGAGTATATGAGTCAAATTACACTTTTAATTAATTTTTCTTAATGATCGTGCAATAACTAAAGAAACGGAGGATCAGAGAGTCTTGAAAATTTGGACTTCTTCCAAAGCATTAAACTTTGAGGAAATCGTGGACTACGAATTTTTGCCAGAATATTCTTTTGTTTGCTCAATGAACTTGTTAACCATATGCTTCTGTGCAATGGATTAAACTGCTTAAAATGTATTATCATTCTATTTCGTAATTAAGTTTTTTCTTGTACTAGAAATAGCCTCTACCTACATCCTGTCCTTCTTCCAGACCCCCTCAAAATAGCCTTTCTACTCGATAAAGAAATCTAAGTAAGTGATTTTAATGTCTAAAATTTTAATATCAGAAATACACAGTGAAATTTAATGTATCACAAAAATTAAATTGAACTTAATAAATGAATGAATTAATTTTAATAATTCTTACGAATTAAAGCAAAATATGGACCGCTTTGGGCCGTGAAAAAAAATTCTGGACTGATTTGGTGGGGTGCGCCAGGCCCGTGCAATAGTGCAACGCATGGGCAACGCTCGAGAACCCAGGTAGCAAGCTACCTTAATGGGCCCTCCCCCTCAAAAAATTGAGTTAATATCGTGTGAACCAATGGCTCACATATCAGATATTAAACTGATAAGAACAGATACTACACTTGATCTTAGCCAAAAGGCCGAGAAAGGTATGCTTTAAAAATGAGGCCTGTTTGGCGTTTTCTAGCGTACAGATTCCTTGTTATTTAGTTTGTGTGGCGATGTGGCACTTCTGGACAAACGCACCACATTTGCTAGAAATTTGCAGCAAAGCGACCAAGAAAATCAAATTTACTTTTTTACATGTAGTTATTTGAAAAGAAAACATACTTATTGTGTTTTTTTTTTCTCCCAAGCAAGCTGTTCAGAATTATGGAGTTTTAAATACATCCCTTAAATGTTTCTTGATATGGTGTTTATTATCATCGAGGATTATGGTGAGATGGATAAGATTCCTCTACCTTTAATTAAAGGTCTTGAGTTCGAGCCTTGAGTATAGAAAAAACCATGCTAGGGTGCATTTCTCCCTTTAATGAGTCTTATGTAGAGTAAATTCGGATTAGTTCGTGCTTCAATGCGGGTACGGGATCGAATGAGAAGCAAAAAAGATGTTTTAACGTGTTCTTGATCTATATTCTTGATTTGTCCCTATAAATGTGCTACTAATATTATTATTTTATAAATGCGCAGGGTCAGCAAGCAGAACGCAACTGCTGAATGAATATGTACTTAGATATGGGAAGGTGAAGTTAAAATTAGGCAGCATCATTTGCCACAAGTCCATAACTAACATTGCTTGAACTAATATAACAAAAGTTCAAATTATATACAACAAATAGTGTTAAACTGTCGATGAAGTTTTACGTGTGACCAGACATTTCTCTTCTTCCAGTTCTTATACTATACCTAAGATGTTTTACTATGAATTAAAAGTCAGTGACTTTACAATGGGTATGATGTTATATATATCCGCGTTTTTTACCACTCTTTTGTGTAAGATATATACATGGTTCGAGTGGATTCAGTTGAACCTGCTATAGATCCTCCTCTGATCTCAACCAATTTGATAAAGTTCATTTTATATAGAAATTAGAAACAGACCTAAGGTTGTTGCAGACTATGGGCTACTGTAATTTTTGAGTTAATGATATGAACAAACCTGTGTGGCTTTTAAGTTTTTGGTTTTCACAATTGCATATGTTAATATATATGCATAAACATTAGAAAGGATGAATAAATAACATGAATAATTACCATGACATGGAAGATGAAATCTGTAGGAACTAGGAACTACAAGAAAATTCTCTTTACTGCAGGCTAAAACATTAAACATGAATAATGTTCACCTCATGTACAATCATCAAATATGACTCTCAGCTATGTTCAAGTTCCTCAGTTTGAAAAAGGGAAAACTGCAAATTTCTTTCAATCACAAGAACCTAGAGTTTTTCAGTCTTTCAATCTGCACAAAACATGTTTTATGTTCATATCTTGCTCACTTTTGACAGGAAATCAAAATAACTTAGGCCTAGCAATGAAGACAAGTCTTCCTGCTGATGATCTGCTTAAATCATATTCTATACATGCTCGTCTATGGTCTATACATGCTACGGCCCAGGCCTAACTGGCAAGGTATTACCTGCTCTTGTGTAAACAAGAAGTCCAGATGATTGACAATTCTCTAAAATTCCAAGCAATTGAAGGCAATCAGAAACACAAGATGTTTGGCTAAAGAATGTGAACAGAATTCAGACTGACACAAAAAATTGTGAAAGCTCCTATGAGAGTGTTATTTCTTCCTCAAATCTCTTAGAATCAACTTTGAGATTTCTATAACTGAACCCTGGAATCTCATTCATCTTACAACTCTCAGAAACTTCAACCATAGAACACATTGCAGGTAATCCACCACCAGTTCCTCTTCTCTTCTTCTTTTTCCATTTCATCGTCAAGAACCCGAAACTAGGCCAAGAATTGCCACCACCTGAATCTATTTCCACTGAATTCTTCTCCGATTTATTGTTAGAACTCCCTTTACTACAATCCAACTCAATTTTTCTGAAATACTCAATCTCCTTCTTCAAAAGTGATCCTACAGTTCCCCTTGTGCCTACCTCAACTGGCACACTTGTACTCATTTTATCAGAGAACCTACTAGTAATACTCCTAGCTCTGTATAACATTCTTTTTTTCGCGAAAAAAAAAAGAAGAGGAAGAATTTGATAGATTGTTGGAAGGCTTGTTTGTGAAGAATGAATTGGTTGGTATTTTTAGCTTGCATTAAGGAGCAACTATTCTATATAGCTAATGATAGTGTTTACTAGACATATGCTCTTTTTTTGTTGTTGTTGAAAGTGGACAGCGTGAGGCTCAGCATAATTGTAGCAGTGGATGGATGGGAGATGTAATCATCAACCAAACTTGCAATCAAAGCATACACCTAAATGTAAATTACTATTATTTTTACCTTTTTGTGTCTCTTTGACTTATTGGTTCATACAAGTTAGTCATCATGATCAACCCCATTCAGGACGTATGTCAAGAAAGAAAATTTGAAGTATATAATACTCTAGTTACAGACTTGACCCTATTCTCTTTATTTAATTTGTTAATAAATTAATGCTAAAAATGAACTTAATCATATCTGTGACAGCAGAGGATGGCTCTGTGGTCCTTAATTAGCAATCAATATCTAGGCCTTTTTTTACCCTTGCTTTGCAAATAATCATAGGATAATTGGAAAAGATTATCGTGCCTACGCCACCCCATTAAATTTAAAATGACCTTATATTTATTCATGGCTATTTGATTGATGTACTTATACAACCTAATCATACACTTAAAATAAAAATGGCTAGTTTCTCTAAAGCGATGTTTACCTAAGATTGCAATACTTACCAAGTTAAAGAAACTATTACCAAAGTAAGTATTCTTATTAAATATACATTGCTAAACTGCTTCTTATGTCTTTTTTTTTTTAATAAAGGTGATGTATACTTACTACCTCTCGTTGGACAAATGGGAAGAGATCACCAAGAAATTTTATATCCATTGAGATTTGAACCCGAATCTTTCATCCACTTCATCGTTCGCTCAGCCTCACACTTGTGACTCTATTTTCATATAATATAAAGTCATAAGATGAGTTCAACCCAACTAGTTTTTGTGTAACAAGCACTAACATCTCGTGGATTCCTATTCACACATTGCAAGTTGCACGGAGCACTTGAGAACATCAGATTCTGATAGGATGTTACAAATTGTGTCAACATCCAGCACTGTCCAAGTAGAACAACAAAGAAATGGACATACTTTTCACAAGAAGAAGATGAAAAAGATAACCTCCATTGGTGGAGAAGGTGGTAAAGAAATTGTCCTTCATTTGGGATACGAGAACTTTATAAATCTGAGAGTCACATTTAAGGAAAAATCTACAGAACTGCGCCCTGAAGGAAAAAAACCAAACATCCATCAATGGCTAAGAACATAAACAATTACTACTTCAAAGCCTCAAAATTAGTACTCATTTCTACTACTTCTCTCTCCATGTTTGCTTCCTTCGGCAACCCTTTTCCTTTGCTTATACAAGTATAGTTCTTCTTTACGAAGCATGGAACCATGATACCATGCAAATGCTTTGATAAGCAACAACATGCAGTTAGCATAAGCATTAACTAACTCGCACTTCCCTTGGGACTATCATGGTCAGAGACAGCCGACCAACTACGGTATGCTGGGAAGATGGCACGAATATCTTAGGCTATGGTGCGAGGCACGAGCATTCTGTAATGCAGCACCTATTTTTGAACCACCTGAAAAGAGGCTCATAAATTGACATATTAACTAGGATAACTCTCCCTGATCATCGTCCCAAAAGAACTAAGAGTGTCCTTCACTTTTCTCTGGTTCACTATCTTCCCAAGCACTTGCTGGAATAGAAGGTCCAGCGTCGTCATCCTCTGCTTCTTCTTCGCCAATTTCAAACATCCCATTATCTAAAGAATTAAAATCACCTGACCTGTGAAATGTAGACAACTGCGCTTCATCGGACTCAATGGAAGGACATATCACAGCTTTAGCTCCTGAATCTGAGAAAGCCCTGATTACAAATTGGGTAGGGCCACAGAAACCAGTGAAGATTATTATTCTCCCCCTCTATGCTCCAAGCTGAAAGGTTTAACAAATACTGAAGGATTTAGTGCTGCCTCCTTTCTCGTTCATCTTTTAGTTTCTTGTATAAATGTGTATGCATTGAGCAATAGATCACAAGCACATCTCTTGGAGAGATGACACGAAATGAATCAACATTCACCTAAAAATAAGCATATATATTTTTACAAAAGAGCAATTAAGTGAATCAAAATTAAGGGCCAGTGAGTACGTTAAAATATGTGATATATTGCTCCTCTATGAACCACTTTTGTGAGGTGCAGCATATGGCAACCATCTTGTGCACTCACTTCTATAAGAGAGCAATGTTTCTGATACTTATTCCTTGGCAGATCTACCTTCAGCTCTCAATATGAACTTGTTGACAAACTATAAGCAGGAATCTTGGCCAGTTTTCTCTCCTTCATAATTGCTCTCATCCTCCTTACCTCTTCCCACATGCCATTACTGGCATAAATGTTGGACAATACCACATACACTCCATCGTTCCACGGTTCCAACTGTTGCAGGTGCTTAGCCACCCATTCTCCCATTTTCACATGCCCATGCTTCTCACAAGCCCCCATTAGGCACCCCCAAATCACAACATTTGCTTTCATTGACATCCCTTCAATCGTCCCCCTTGCCTCCTCGAGCAACCCAGCCCTTCCAAGCAAATCCACCATGCACCCGTAATGCTGCAACATGGGTGCAATACCATATTCATTCTTCATCATATTGAAATAATACTTTCCTTCTTGCACCATCCCACCATGTACACAAGCACTCAACACCCCGATAAATGTCACATGGTTAGGCCTAACACCTGCCTCTCTCATGCAACGGAAGCATTCAAGTGCATCTCTAACATACCCATGCATCGCATAGCCAACAATCATAGAAGTCCACGACGATACATTTCTTTCTTTCATCCTTGAAAACACCCTATAAGCAAGATCCATCGTCCCACATTTACCGTACATATCAATAAGAGAATTCATCATCAAAAGATCAGATTTTTCCATTTCTTTCGCTTGAAAGACGCATTTATGCAATTGAGAAGCCAAATCCAAGTCTCCAAGACTACCACAAGCAGATGTCACACTAACCATAGTCACATCATCCGGCTGTAACCCACTCTCTCTCAACTCCAAGAACATCTCTATCGCTTCTTTAGCACGCCCACCTTGTGACAACCCCGCTATAATCGCATTCCAAGACCCCAACTTTCTTTCACTATTTTGTTCAAACACCTTACGTGCATTCTCAAATTCACCAGCTTTTGCATACAAACTAATAAATCCACTCTCACAATACATATTAGTTTCTAAACCATTCTTTACTGCAACCCCATGAAGCTGCTTTGCCAAAACATAACTCAAAACGCGACAAATAGCCTTTAAAACAATGGGTAGTGTGAAAGTATCTGGACGAACACCAGTTCTTGACATAGTGATGTACACATGTAGAGCCTTGCTAGGAGAATCAAGCCTAGTATATGATCTAATAATGTTGTTCCAGTGAAATTGTACAGGGTACAATTCCAGGAAGTGATTTCGGACTATCTGGGCGTAAATTTGGTTGAGGTGCTGTAGATTGTTGCAGTTTGATATTTGGGTCGCTATTATCTTGTCATTGCAGTCAAGAATATTAGTGGCAGTGGCTAAACTATGACTGAGATGAAATGAGTTCACTCTGTTTCTACCAAATCGGAGCAACAGACAATGAAATGGACTCATCAATGATATATTTGCTGTTGATTTCTTACCAGATATTGCTATAGACAGAAAAGATTATCAATGCCTACGCCTCCCCATCAATTTGAAATGACCTTATATTTATCCTTGGCTATTTGATTGATGTACTTGTACAACTAAGTATGCACTTCAAATAAATAACAGTACAGATTGCAATGCTTACTGAGCTAAAGAGACAATTACCAAGTAATTATTCTTATAAAGATCCTTCAGCGCTGTCTTCATAAATGTTGTGTTTTTGCTTTCTTTGAGCCGAGGGTTTTCGAAAACAACCTATTTATCTGACAAGGTAGGGATAAGGTATGCGTACAATGTAGCCTCCCCGGGTCCCACTTGTGGGATTATACTGGATATGCTATTGTTAAATATCCTTCAGCCGAGCGTCTATTTGAAACCTCTCTACCTCCCAAGATTAGAGGTAAGATTAAGATTTGTGTACACTCTTATGTTGTTGTTGTAAATATACAATGTTTAACTGCTTCTTATGTCCCTATTAGTATCTTTTTGTGTGGACGGAAATCAGCTAGTGATGTCAATGGGCAAAAATAGCAACTGTCTTCCTAGGCATGAGAGATCACCTAATGATTTTTGTATCCATTGAGATTATTTGAACCCCAATCTTGCATAGTGTTCACACACTTCATTGACGGCTAGACCTCACCCGTACATCTATATTTTTGTAAAATATAATGTCACGAGAGGGCATGAGTTACAAGCACTAAACATCGCATGGGTTCCTCCTCTACAAATTGCAGAGACCACTTGAGAACACCAGATTCTAATCGCATGTCAGTTTCAAATTGTGTCACCATCCATCACTGTCCAAGAAGAAGAACAAGGAAATGAATCTACTTTTCAAAAGAAAAAGACAAAGATAAACCTTCATTGTGGGAGAAGGGTGGTTATAGAAAATTGTCCCTGCTTTATCCATTAAATTCATTTCACTATACAAGTTACTTATTGGGACACAACCTTTCTAATAAATCTGAAAGTAACTTGTAAGGAAAATTTCTGCAAAACTGGGCCCTAAAGGAAAAACGAACATCCGTCAATGAATAACAACACAAAAAATGACTTCAGAGCCTCAAAATTGGTTGTTTCTCTAGCTTCTTTAAATTATTACTCATTTCTACTGTTTTTTTCTCTCGCCACGCTTCTTTCTGCAATCCTTTTCCTTTTCTTGTACAGGTATATTTCTTCTTTACAAAGTATGGAATAATGAGGAGACTATGCAAATTGCCTTGATCAAGCAACATGTAGTCAGCATAAGCATTAACTGACTCGTGCCTCCCTTCAGACTATCATGGTCAGAGACAACCGACGAACTATGGTATGCTGGGAAGATGGCATGAATATCTTAGGCTACGGTGTGAGGCACGAGCATGTTGTAATGCAGCATCTATTCTTGAACCACCCTGAAAAAGAGACTCATAGAATTGACGTATGAATTGGGACAACTCCCCCTCATCGTCATCCCAAAAGAATTGAGAGCGTCCTTCATCTTTCTCTGGTTCACTATCTTCCCAATCACTTGCCGGACTAGAAGGTTCAGTATCATCATCCTCTGCTTCTTCTTCGCCAATTTCAAACTTTCCATTATCAAAAGAATTAAAATCACCTGACCCGTGAAATGTAGACAACTGCACTTCATCAGGCTCAGTGGAAGGACATATAACAGCTTTTGCTCCTGAATCTAGAAAAGCCTTGATTATAGGTTGGGTAGGGCCATAGAAACCAGTGAAGATTATAATTCTCTCCCTCCATGCTCCAACCTGGAAGTTTTAACAAATACTAAAAGAGTTAGTGCTGCCCCCCTTCTCATGCATCTTCTATTTTCTAAGGTAAATGTGTACGCATAGGAGTAATAGGCCACAAACACAGGTCTTGGAGAGATGACACGAAATGAACCAATATACTCACTGACAATGTATTAAGCCTCTATCATGACAAATGAAAGAAATGCAACCCAATTTACTCGAAAGATGAATGACAGAAAGCAAGTGATTGACCAAGTCTTAATAGTAAAACTTGAGTAAACATTCAAAAATATGTAGTAGAATGAAAAAGCCTCTTATTCTTCAAACCTGAGACAGAAATAGACCAGTCATTACAGAATCAAGTTCAGATCTCGGAGTGATGCAGATGAAGCGTTAGGCAAACCAGAGATAAATTTGTTCAATTAATTTTTTGGGATAAAAGGAATATGTGGATAGGGCTATCCACACACATCCATTAGGGAGCATCAGCACTGACGAGTTTATCCTTGCCACAGATACTTGAACCCAAGCAAGTAAGTTCATTTCTCATATGTTGAACCCAACCAGATTGGCGTTGACTTGTTCAATCAAATGATGCCAACCATATAACGTCATTTCGAAGAGATAAGTTCCTTCTCACATACATAAAATCTTGCAATGAAAAAAAGATGCAATTCTGAATCACATAAATGCTCAGAGGGTATACCATCCATCGAATATCTTCTGAAGTTAAATGCATTGAAGGAACGGTCCTACGAAACATATAGGCACCAATTTCTTGGTCATCTTCCATGACCTTTAGAAGACAATAGGAAATTCATAAATTCCTTTGATCAAGAGAAAATTCATAAACTCTTGGTTTCCGAAAGCAAAGGCAATTATCAAAATGAGGATGGCAGACATCACATCGGCACATACCTGCGTCTGACGCCCAATATAACGGTGGACTACACCCCCAATTTGGAAGCATGGCCTACACCTAACAAGATCAGCAACGGTTGAGATGTCAGTGATGACTGATGCATACTTTCTCCGGCGGCCTCGCATCATAGCCAGCAAGCTGAATTTGACACCCTGCAGAAACTTATCTGCTAGTTCTCCAGGTTCGGCAACCACAAATACATCATTCTGCCAACTATCTCGTAGAAGTAGATGACATTAGCATGATAAGCAGCATTTCCAACAAGTAACCAAAAATAGGGGATATCTAACCTCAGTACAGAGCCAGATGTATCATTTTGCAGAGCCAAGTGCACAACTCCAACCTGAGGTGAATTCTTTAGCTTCTCATACAAAGATTGCACAGGCAACGAAAGTTGTCGACGCTTTCGAGGAGACTCGGGCGGTGAGACGGTTGTTTTCGCAGATTGTAATCCATCCAAGCTTAGTGGTGGAACTAAATCAATTCTACCAACCCTATGAGCCCCAATATCAGGACTGTATAAGAGAGGGCTTGAAGGGAAGCTCCCAGTGAACAATGGAGAAGCAAAAGGTGTTGGAAAAGTTGATCCTGGAGTTGCTTTCTGACTGCTTGATATGCCATTAAAAAGACTTAGCTTTATTCCATTATGAGCACAAAATGACTCAAGTGAGCGAGCATGGTGAAAGATTCTTCCAGCATCTGCACTATTTGGGGCCTCGACAAGAAGCACACTCCGCCTCCAACCTAAAGAAGGACTGCTCTCATCTGAAAATAAATCGAAACCTTCAAAGTTCAATCCATCTGAGACAAAGAATATCATGCAAGCAATTAAAAATGATTCCACACACACCAGCTTTAGAATTCTTTGCTTTGAGAAACTGATGGGACTTGAAATTCTCTGAAAATTTCTCATCAAGTGGCCTTTCCAGCAATCTTTCACAAATATTCTTGAAAGAAGCAGAGATGTTCTGAATGTAATCATCTGTTGCAGCCTCTAACTTTAACCAGACAGCAGGGTCTGTCTCATCTAGCTCCATATCACATCGATCATCAACTGCATCCCAGATATGTAGAAAGCATGTTAAGAATGTGAAGAAAATTACAACTCAATATCACCACAGCGCAAGACTAGATCATACTCCTTAACTCATTTTCTTAAGTTCTGGCTGATTCCTAAAAATTGAACTGTTAATGAAATGCCAAGAGTTCAGGAAAAGAATTAGGGAAATTTCCCAAAAGGAAAAAAAGTTTGGGAAATAAAGCAATCTTTAGCTAGTAATATTTCACCTCAGGCAACATGTCAAGTAACTTCACCTGGATTAAAGCGAAAATAATGCACATCAGGAAGCAGTGGAAGCATTGTACTTAAAGCTTCCTCCACCCGGTCAACTGAGCATGCACTCTCTATCAACACTTGGCCAGTATCAAGGTAACGCCATCCACCTTTGCGGACCTAACACCGCAGGAAAAACAGCAGAAACAGCTATAAGTTGAACAGTCAAGTAAAATGGCTTGAAGTAAATGTATCTTGACTTTATGAAAACTTCCAGTCTAAGTTGCACGGACTCTTCACTTTCGATGTCGCACCCGTGTCGGATTCTCCAAAAATACACTACTTTTGGAGAATCCGACACGCACCCGTCAACATTTTTGAAGAGTCCGAGCAACATAGCTTCCAGTAGCAATGGAGAGTAAACCCCAAACCTTGGCAATAAAATATCATGCACCGTTTTCAATGTTTTTTATTTTTCAATTTTTCTCAAAAGTAACTAACTGTGAATTCAACTCCAGAATTAGCAAGCAGAAGATAAGAATATTGGAAAAAAATATGCTATGATCCAGGTAACCCCCTGACATCATGACACATTGAGAATAACGAACAAATCTGCAGCTGGCTAAAGTTGCCAAAGCATATCAAAATTGTATACCACATAATCAACATTTTAGTTAAGAACTGTCTCAAAGATGCTTTACAGATTCCCCAATCTAAATATATGGAAAAGCACAGGCAAGCAAATGCAATCCATGAATACATCAAGTTCCAACAGCATGTTCAAGACCTTTTAAAACCTGGAAAAAGGAAAAATGATGGTAGTCTGGATCATAATAGGCAATCCTTTGCTAAGCAACAGTATACCTTCATGGGAACAGAACCACAACCAATTGAGACCATGCAGTCAATCCTTGCATCTGGCCATAATAGTTGTGCTTCTCGTATGGCAAAAATGGTAGGATTGTTGGCAACAATTGCACCATCTTGCCAGCGGTATACATCTGAAATTAAACAGAGAGAACAGTCAGGAAAGATGACAATGACACCATTCATAGAAACAGAGCTCGTGAGGATTTTCCTTGAGTTAAATTTTTAAGCACAAGCAAGAATATACCATCAGAGTAATCATCAAGATAATAAGGTGCAGCGGATGATGCTCTTATGGCTTGCCATATCCGATGCTTACAGCTTCCCATGAAAGCATTTCTCTTATGTTCAACTTGAGCTGGATCACTTACTGCTCCTTGGCCAGCAGTAGTCAAATTCTCAGTGACCGCATGGGAAATCTCTGGTGTCCCAGGAGGGTACTGCACTTTCCCAACACAAGGGTTCAATGACAAACTAACAAAGAGGAAATATAGAAGCAGAGCTAGTAAACACTACTCAGATGAAGTCTAAGTATTGAGTCATATGAGGATTCAGTAATAACCTGATAGTTGCGGAAAATAAAGGGTTGAGCTGGTGTCGCACTGACCAGAGTTGATACCACAAAAACTTTAGGAATCCTTTTAATTGATGACTCTATCAGAAGATCCCCATCCTCGTCAGCACACATCTCCTTCAACAATCTCTCAAACTGATCTGCACTGTGCTGGAAGAGGATAGAGGGTCAATTATGATTTCAAAGTTTCAAGGTCCCTCTTATTCAGCAGCATTTTAAGTACTAGAAAAAAAATCCGGGTAGATGTGTAAAAACTACAAAGTAGCATCAGTTGAACTGTTAGATTAGATATATGGTACCACATGAGATGAAAGTATATGTGTATTATTATTTATACACTTCTTTTTCTTTTGATAAACTCCTAGGCATAAGACACTTGTCTCAAACATTCTCCTATCTCCTCTTATTTCTCACATGGTATCAAAGCCTATGATTTTTGCTAATGCTCGAAAAATATTTTCGTTCTCGTTCCTATATTCACTATTCTAATCTTTTGTTGAAGACTGTTTAAGTGAAACCACACTTTTTGTGACTATTCCGGCAACACCATCTTCTTTCCACTGATCTTACCAGAACAGATCTTTCCACTGTTCCAGTGACCGTTTCAGCAACACCATGCCTCTTTTAGGTTATCATTCCCACACTTCTCCATCACTATTCAGGCTACTGTGGCCATTGTTCTGGCTACTATCCCACTGATGTTTAGGCACTATTCCACGACTATTTCGGTGCCAGTGTGTGCATTGACTAGCACCCATTTAGGCGTAGCTTCAGTACTAATGTAAACTCAAGGTGTATTCAGCACCTTAAATTTGAGAGGAAGTATTAGAATGTTAGATTAGATATATGTCCCTGCATCGAAACAAAGTACTATGTAAATTGTATAACCCTATAAAAGTTCCCAAAGTTAATTTTGTTGGCGCTTAATCCCTATCCTTTTGTCAATCTATTATTGAAGGCTGTGTGATTTTCAAAGGCTTTCCTGTGTGCTGGCATCCATGTACTCCATGAGAATATCGATGTCTACGTCGAGCATATAGATGACATCTGGAAGTTGATGACATAGGAGAATTCATCCAGCGAAGGATTGAGGTTTCATGGAGGATCAGATAGCAACTTTCGGGTCACTGTCATAATGGACAACTTTAAACGCATAGATTCCTGAACTGCACTTGTGGCAGCCTTTGTACACATGTCCACCCTTTCCATGTTCAAGCACCTTAAAATTTTAAATTTCCAGAATGGAGATGTTTGCTTCATCAATTTCAACACAAGATGCTACTTCACCTGAATATGAGTATCGCTCCTCCAGAAATATAGCTATCAGCCTGTTCAGGGCTACAAGAATTTTCTAGAGTGTGGAGGAGGTGACAACTTAAAAGTATTCTCAGTCATTTTGTCCTTCCTCTGTAACGTCTGTTTGTTGTTTTCTTTGTGCATTATTATGATTCTGATCTTTCAGGAGTTCATCAGTGCTGGTGTAAATGCATATGCTTTGGGATGTACTGATGAAGGATTGAGGAAAGAACTGATTGCTTTGAAGGAGTCTGGTGTTGAAATTGAAGCCATGGAAACATATGGAGGAAGTACCAGCCTGAAGTCGAAGATTTTATCTGTGGAGGTGAGTCACTTTTGTAATACACAACCAGACCGGGGGAGGGTATGGTAAGTAATTGCATATTTTTGATCATATGATTGGCACCTTTCTGGCACCCTGTGGAAGTTACTATCTCTGCGTCTAGGATTTTGCAACATGTACATATTCCATTATATGATGCGCATGGAAATCGGATGAAGATTTTTCAGTAGATACTCGAAAGTAAAATACTCCCAAGCAGATAAAAAAAAATCATCATGAGGTTATCAAGCAAGATTTGATTCTTCTATCCTTTTTGTTTGGGATGTTATTATTCTACAGTTGGCAGGATGGCCAACCTAATATAGGTGCATATGTATTATTTTCTATAAATACTATGTTGCTTCTTTTTTGTTCTGTCTCATCTTCAGATCATTGCCAACAACTGATGGCACCACTGTAAGCATTCCATTAATTAATCAGCATTTATAAAACTGAAGTATGTAACTAGGCTTAAGGGTTACAGTTGTTACCATTCGTGACAAGATAGACAAAGTATCCAGTTTAATTACCAGCATTGTGTCTTTTATGCGTTTACACTAGAAACTCAACTAAGTTTTACTGTTTGTATAATCTAAATAATATGATCAACCAGCAGGGGGAAGAAAAAAACATATCTGCTCATGAAGCTTCAACTTGTTGTTGCCAGAATTGGCAGTAGAAGGGGAAAAGAGGGAATACCCGTATGGTTCTGCTAATGGAAGCAGGAGAGTTGGCTGACAACGGTCTCAAACTAATGTTGTTGTTTTTTTGGATGACCGTGGTGTCCGGGCCAGCTTTCGCGCACCTCGACTAAATCCACGGGATACCTGCCACCTCCCACCAGCAACAGGTACCAGGTAACTCTGTCCACCAAGGCTATAACAGATGGGAAGAATCACCTAGTGTTTTTTTGTCTCCGCTGGGATTTGAACCTGAGACCTCAAGCCTCATGGCTCTTTGACCCACTTCATTGACCACTAGGCCACACCCTTGGGTGCACAGTCTCAAACTAATGTCATTAGGCAATATTGGGCAGATTGGGCCCATTTGAGTTTTTGGAATGTAATCCAAATGGATTCTTCCATTCTTCTAGTTACCAGAGGGTTTCTATTGTTGAGTGAGACGAGAAAGCACGTGGGGATTAGTGGGGAGGCTTAGCCACTTCGTACAATTGATGTGTCACTGACATGTTATAAATTTGTGGGTTGTGCTGACTACATATGTGCAACTGAAGAACACACGTTTTGATAAACAATGCAGAGGTGTTTAAAACATGTTTCTCAACTAACTAGAAGTGTTTATTTGGAAGGGACAGCTTTGCAAGTTGAAGTATCATTTTGTGTATTGAACAGAGTTTGCAAAATAGTAGAGATAGACTCCTAAGTCCCTGCTTTCCTTTTCACAAGCACAGTTTGATTGAAAATGGCTAATAAAAAGTTAACTCGTCTTACTTATCATATTTATGCATTGGAAACTACTGGATCAGTTTTAAAAGATTCACAAGTGTACATGATGCAAGAAAGTTACTGCATGGAAAAACTTTTTGACATTTTTACATTATATGAATTCTTAAAGTATGTACAAGTACTTTAATATTTTGGACACCCTATTATCAATATAGACAAGACATAAGTTGCATGGCAAGAGTAGTTGTAAATTAACTTAAAGGAAGAAAACTGATGGCATCACATACTTTAGATCCATGTACAACAACCCTGAAACTCTGAGATGAGCTCTTGTAGAGTTGATCCAACTTTTCTCTCCACGTTGCTGCTTCATTGTCCTTGGGAACAGGTTCGGCAAACACAAGTTTGCCTGTAAAAGCAAATTTAGAGAGGCAGGGTATAAAATAGAACATGCATCAGTGCTGCCACTATGTCAAGCAAACTACAGCAAGTTCGAAAACACTTGAAAGGACGCAACGGAGTTGAGCTTCTTATAGAGTAGAAACTCACCAAGTTTTTTATATATTTCTTCACATTTTTCCAAGGACATCAGTTTGATCCCAAGAGCAACAGCAAGCATACCACCAGTTGAAGTGCCACAAATGAGGTCAAAAAGTTCATGTATCTGCTTCCCAGTACCTTTCTCAATCTCCTTAAGGATTCTCACAGTTGCCAGACCTTTCATGCCACCACCATCCATTGAAAGTATGCGCAATCCTTGCTTTGGGACCTGTCTCCCTCTTATAGCACGCCGTAGAACCTCATTCTCCCCTACAATCAGATAGAGTATGTTTCAAAAGGCCAGGTATAGCTGAACCATAAGAAACATACAGGAACCAACCTAGTATTGCCAAAGCACGAGCTGCTGCCTTACTGACTTGTGGCTCTGATGGAACTGTCAACCGCAGTAGCAGTTCCCGTAGACTTTCTGAAGTAACTAAAATACGACGATTTTCCAAGCAGAACGCTAAATTACCAACTGCAAATAAAGCTAGTCTTTGCACCTAAGGAGACAAAATAATTCATTTCAAAGACCACTCAACGGAAACATGAAAACAATTTTACTAACTGAATTGCCCAGACAGAAAAAGAGAATAAGAGAGGCTTGCCTCTGGATTTCTGTGAGCACACAAAAGTTTTAATGATCTCAATACATCCTTTGTCAGCAGCTTTTGAGATACAATATCTGATGCAAACGCCAAATTTCCCAAAACTTGCAACACAGATATGACTTCCTCAGGACCAGCAGATTTTAGTACTCTTTCTATGGGTTGCATAATATCTGATTTCATTAACTGCATTGCCACGGACACATCTGTGGCAAGAGAAGAAAGAGCAGAGCAAGCTTGTTCTACCTGAACAAAAACACAATTTATCATTGACTGCATAGAAAATTAGGTCAAAGTGTCCTACAGAATATAAGCTAGCATACCACATGCTGATTGTCACTACTGATCATACTTATGAGTTGCCTCACAGCGTTCTCATCTTTCCCAACAACTACACGATTCACCTCATCGTGCATTATCTTTGCCAGGGCAGAAGCTAGCAGGGGATGGTGACAAGAAGAGAAACGGAATATAAGAGAGAAGAAGGCACTCAGTTTATGCCGAGACGCAGTAAAGTAAGAACTATTCTCCATCTGCAGTTCAACAAATAAAGAGAGTTCTTCAACTTCATAAGGCCTATTAGATAAGCAGAAAACTCAAAAAAAGAGTGTTATGAATACCTCTATCTGCACATTCACTAATCTCAACTGATCGTCTGCCACAACCCTTATGTTTGCAAGAGATAAGTGGCGAAGCTTCTGGAGTGGCAAAATATCAGGAAGAAATTCTAGAGGATTACCAAAAAGCCTCAGAACACGTAACTTTGTCATTGCCCTGTAATTAAGTTATAAAAAGATCAGACCTCAAGCACAGAATCACACAGTATTTGACTAAGAAATCAAAGAGAAATGGAAGATTGGCCAATCATAAGTCTAAATAGAGAGACCTGAAATCAAGAAGAGGTCGCACCAGCTTGTTGTGTTCCAGCGATAATTCGACTAGCCCAATACACTCTCTTAGTTCAACTGTTCATCATATCCAACCAGGGAAAAGAATGAAATGAGTAGGAAGGAATCATTTGTATTTGTATTACTACTCCTTATGAACTGACTTAAGGTAATTCCAACAAATATACTGTTCACAACCATGTAAATCGTACTCTTGTCAGTTTTTATGTGGAAATTTAAATCTTACCGGGGACAGAGACTAACATGTTGTAGTCCACGGCAAGAACTTTCAAGCATTTTAGTTCACCAAGCTCAGGTGGCAAATTTGATAGCCTATTGTTATCAAGATATAGTCTTTCAAGAAGAGGCAGCTGGGTTATCTCTACTGGCAGCACCTGCAACATACAAAAAATATGGGAGACCCAATTGATCGGAAACTACTTCTCAATACAGACATTCTACAAGTTACAAACAGCAGTTGGATTGGTTTTGAATCATAACCACTATCAGCAGATCAGTTTATGATATATCCTACCATTACTTAAGAAATTCTTTCTTAGGAAGGATTCCCCTTACTGGGGGTGGGACTATTACACCAACTGAAGCTTAGGAAGGAATGGAAAGATAGGAAGCTTGGAGAGCTAATGGAAAGAAATGCGTAAGAAATAACAGATCTGCCACTAGGGGCAAGATACAGACTTTAGAGCGTCAAGTCATACACAAACCGGAGTGACTTCACTACCTGAAGAAAGAAAGCTGCTTCGGCAGGGTCGAAGAAGACGTGTAAGACACCGAGGGGCCGGGGCTTCTTTATTGTAAGGCGTCTAGAAGCCCAATTTTTGGCTTTTGTGTTGTGTCTTATGGGCACTCAGAATCAGGAAAACAAAAGAAAAAGATTCTTAGTACATATAACAAACACCATACCCTGGAATGCTTTCTGAAGTTAAAAGTTCTCTATATATTGAACAACAAACACAACATTGTGCATATGCACAAAACAAGAACAACAATTCTAACTAATTCCAAACTAGTTGGGATTGGCTACATGATCTTTGATATTCATTCTACTCAACTTGGACCCATTTCATTCCAATACTCAATAGTTCTATTTTGAGACCAATTATTATGGTTTGGCAATAACATCATATAAATAAGTAACTCATCAAAAGTAAAATGTAAATTCATACTAATGTTAAAACAAGAATCACTCACCATTAGTCCAAGACCACATAGACTAACAACAGTAACACTCTTCCAGTGGTCAGCACACCCTGCTGGTACGCCTTCCCCACTTCCTAACCCAACGCCATTGGCAAAATTTGACCTCATCAACTTTGACAATACCCCCATCCCATCACTCTGCTGGCTTGAACTACCGACCCGCCACATCATCACACCTTTCAATGGCTCTCTCCTTTTCACCACTCTCATTTCCACAGTTATATCCTCCTCCACAGCATTTTCCTTCTCCTTGAATTCAATTTCCACAGTATCTTGTGGTGAAGGCAATGCCACCATAACCTGTGACTGCAACTTTAAAGCCACCTGATCCTCATCATCACCCACGTTCCAATCTAGTTCCACCCTAAACCCTAATAGCTCTTCTTGATTATTCTCTTCTTGACCTTGACCTTGACCTTGACCTTCTGCCGGCGAAGGCGGTGATGGAGAGAATGGTGAAGTGTGCACCGACGTCGATGAGGAGGATCTTGATGATGTGGGTGTGGACTCATCTAATGACTCATCTTCACCATAGCTTAATGTGAGGTGAAATACATCTGATGGGCGTTTCCAACCCAATCCCCAAGACATTGGTCACCACGTCCAAATTGTTTCCAAGATTATTTGTTTCTAACACACCCTTTACGTAATTTTATTTGTTCTTTCCATTACAATGGCGATCAGATCATCAGATCAAAGAATGTGTGAAAAAACTGAAAATCCAAATTGTCCCTTGTGTGGAATTTTCTGGAGGGTTTAAAAGAAAGAACTTTTTTTTCTTTTCTTTTTTCTGGAAAAGAAAGAATGGGATTTGGAGAAAATGAAGATTGGTTAATAAAAATGAAGATTTTGATTATTTCTTGATTTCTTCTTCCTTTTTACTCCATTTTCAGTCTGCGTTGTTTCTGTTTTTGGTTTCTCGCGGGGGGCGTTTCGGAACGGCAGAGTTACGTTAAGTTGGAAAAGGAAAGGAAAGAATGAGAAGAAGTCAAGAATTGAAGAGCATTCATAAGGTTTTACGACGTCGTTCGATATAGAATTGCCCCTTTTGTTTTTGTCCCTTCTAATGTTAGATTTGCATATTTCACAACAATTACTACACTTAACTTTCTAAATTTATTTGTCCAAAAAAAAATGGGAATTTACCGGCCATCAATATACTACACTTCTTTTTCTTTTTAGTTTTTATTCGACTTGAATAGAGGTGTTCACGGAAAATTAAAAAAAACTCGAACAAAATCTATAATCAAATAAAATTGGAAAAAGACTTTAAAATCTTGGGTTTGATTTTATTTGTTTTTTAAATTTTAAATTAATAAAATTGGATTTGGTTTTAATTTTAAGCAAAAAAAAACTAAAAAAATCGGACCAAATCGACCATATATATTCTTATTTGAACATTTTCCAGTATATAATATGCTTTTGTACTCTTTAAATTTGCTTTTTGCTCTAAAATTTAGAGAATTCTATTATGATTTTGTAATAACTTGTGAATTTTTGCAATCGTTCTGCCAACTTTTTAAAGTTAGTATTCTTTTTATTATTTAGCAAAGTGTTAGATATTTAGATCGTCAAAATATTATTTATGTACTGTAAAATTACGAGTGAATAACTTGAATGGTAATGATTATCCAACTATAGCAAATCTCTCTATATATATATAAAGGATGGTTATAGACAAGGTGATGTGGCATCTCTCTATGACCTCCATTCATATTTATCTTTTTTTGAATTTTTTTTGAATTTTTTTCTTTATTTTTTTATTAATCAATTTGTTTAATAATTAAACAAATCCATCATATTTATTATATCTAATTATATCTTATGAGTTATAAAAAACACTCATCTATTTACATTCTCTACTTAAATAACATGTCTTTTTCTCTTCCTCCATAAATTACTTATCTATTTATGTGAAATTATGAATAAACTTGAAATGGTAGAACATGATCTGCACATATTTGTACCTCTTAAAGCTCATTAAAAATATTACTCTAGCTTAGTTTTAAATTTTCACACACACACAAGCATAATCTTTAAGCTTTGCCTTTTGCATCTTCTTTTTGTTTACAATTTTCCTCTGCACATATTTGTTCTTTTTTTATTTTAGAATCTGCATACTAAAATTCTTCTTTCAATATTCTTTACTTTAATATTCATGTATTAGTAATCAGAATAGGAGTGTGCACTAATTGTTTGGTTCGGTTTGCTTTCAGGTATTTTGGTGAGGAGAAAGCTAATTGCTAAACTCGCGATATCAGATAAATACATCTCTTATTCCCACGTTTTTATTTCATTAACCACCAAAATTAATTTAAAACCTACACAACAATAAAATAATTTGTAAGTCAATTTGGAGGTTGCCCCTCTAGTTTTGACAAGTACTATCCGGGGGAGTTTGCGGAAGTTCAATGGTGGTGGATCATCACTTGTCTGGTATGTTGTTTTAGATGAAATACTTGCAATCTATCAATTTATTTTTTTGCTATTTTTAACTTATGTCATTCTTGATATACTAAGAGTATCTTATTTTACATCAAATTATATTTGTCTGGGTGTGTTGGGATTGACAAAATAACATGAGATCGTTATACTACTAGATATATTACTATGACCAAATGGTTGCTAAATACTTATAGCCATGAGATAAATAGTACTAGACTAGCATTCTTGGTGTTTTAGGTGATTTGAAGATTGTATAACAAAAACTTGAAAAGATAGACATTTATTTCTTTAAAAGAAGTTAATTTCACAAGTTCTTACTCAAAACTAATGTTACGTGTTGTAATGATTTTAGTGTTCAAATAGTTTTTTTCTATAGCCTATCGTACGAAAAACTAAAAATTATGTTGATCAGAAAAAATTCATAAGTTAGTTACAGTTAATATATAGGTACGTAGTTTGTTATAATATTTATTTATATTCAAGCCAAAAACGAGTGTTATTTATAATATTTTTAAAATATCAAAAGTCTCTAATACATTTTTTAATAAATATTATTTACATTAATTAATGTTATTTATGAATAATATTTAAATAATAATGAAAGGTGAGAGGAGTTATATAAGATGAAAAGTCTTCAATAATTTTTATTTTGTCTTATACTAATTATTTAATATTATTGATGAAACTAATATTTATTTTAAACAATAATGAAACGTCACAGAAGTTACGTAGGACCAAAGGTCTTAGAAAAAGAAGAAGATTCTTTTATGTTAATTAATGGAGTCTTAGTTATTAATATATATATATATATATATATATATATTACCTCTATGTACTGTGAAAAGGATTGCCTCCTCGAGTAACAGATCGAGCTGCAAATTGAACTTTGTAATATTTTAGTTTGGATATGTTTCTCTATTTTAATTTTTCATATGTATGTCGTTATATAATTGTGTTTTGATTTTCGTGGTATATATATCTTACATTATTTATTTATTTATATTATAAATTTTTTATATTATTTATTTCTACTAAGATTTTTTTTTATATTGGTCGCCTTCGTGCGAGTAAGTTAACTAGATAATAAACGAGTGATGTAGCATCTTTTTTTGTCCAAAAAATATTAAAAAAATTCTCTTTTTTTTTTTTGGGGGGGGGGGGGGG